>OZ024740.1:273269880-273274880 GCA_964016885.1 Eledone cirrhosa | reverse complement strand
CAATCTTTGAAGTGTGGGGACAACTGGAAAGCTTCCATTACTCATACTTCTCGCCTTCTTCACTACCTCTTCTACGGCCTCGATATGAATACCCCCTCCGCCTCCGTGGTATTTTCTTCGTGGTTATAAGAGGCTTAGCTCTGTTTCTCGACCGTTATATCGCGTGACTATCTCCCCCTCCGCCTTTTGGGATTCTTTCTCACGTCGTGTAGACGCGTTCTTGAGACTAGTCAAATGAGGTATCCTCTTGATAAGTCGGCAGACCTCGCAAGGACTCTATATCTTTGATATATTGTTTTTGTTTATGCCACGAAACTACGTAGTCGAGGAATTTAGGAACAGTTTAGGTATGATACATTTTATTACTAATTATATCTAAATGTTTCTTCTCTCTTCATAATGTATATATATATATATATATATATATATATATATATATATATATATATATATGTATGTATGTATGTATGTATGTATGTATATATATATATATATATATATATAAACAAGAAAGGTTTGATGGTCTAATGGTTAGCATTCTGGACTCTGAATCCAGTGACCCGAGTTCATCTCTCAGTTCTAAACCAGGTGTGTGTGATATAACTCATCAATAGCTCCTCCCTTCATCACAGTGCCCTCATGCTCTCATGGTTCACACATTCTTTCCTACTCATCAACCTATTTAATCCCATCACACTTGTCATACACTCATGATATAATACTTATATTAATTTATCTATCCTAATTATCTCCCTTCGTCCATCTTATTTGATGCCCCCCCCTCCCCCAGAGGGTAGAGAGATCTTCTGTTAATTAAATGACCAACAATCTATCTAGTTCTGTTGCCATGCAAAATGCATGTTGTACTTCTTGTATGGTGAAAAGAAAAGCGTCCATCTGTTTCTTTGATCTTACTATATTTCTTGACACTGTCCAGTCCATACATTACTACATGAATATATTTCATCTAGTATGTGTATATGATATGATAATGTCTTTAAAATGTTTTTTTTTTTTTTTCTATTTTAGCCATACATATGCATGAACCCGTAATTCCTGAGGCAGTAATAGGCAGTAATATTTTGTTTCTATGGCATCTTTAAACCTGGTGCAGCCTATCTCCTCTTCAGTTCTGAATACAGCAGATTTAATGCAGAGGAGTATAGGGAGTGAGAGACATTAAGTGGGAAAGAGATATAGAAGAATAATTGTCTCCAGTACTAGACTGGTACCTTTTGTTTACCTTAAATGGATGAAATGCAAAGTTGACCTCGGTGGGATTACAACAGAGAGTTGGAAAGAATACTACAAAGCATTCTATTTGATATTCTAACAACTCTGTCAATTCACTGCCTATATTGTAGCCCTATAACATTCCACAAACCTCAACCTAAAGGAGAATCCATTGCTACTCTATGCTTTCCTTTATACAACAGTATTAGGCAAGATAGCAATATATCGTTTCAATATGTTAGCTGTTTTTGTGGGTGTTTGGTTCTGTTTGTATTTTGTTACAGCATTGAGCACTGTAATGTCCATAAATAGATCTACATTCATGGTGGAGCAGCTTACTTTTTTAGATTCTTCCAAGAACACTCAGAATTCTTTATCTATACATAATCTACATGATGTTTATTGTTTGAATAGTTTTATATAACCAATTTGATGTATCTATTTATTTATTTGAGAACTGATTCAGGAGTTGTTCTAGATCCTGTATTACTAACATTCTGTGGAAATGTGATGGAGTGAATTCATTTTAACACAAGGATCTTATGTGGGCCATTATCACATGCCCCAAATGCAAGCTATGGATACATAAAAGATGTAGTGGGATCACAGGCAGGCTTTCAAAGAACGTAGGTTTTATATGCATCCAATACACAGGTACAGTAAGTAGTAAGAACCTACAGAATACTAACTCATTCATATGCCCAGACAGTTCTGTAGAAATAGCCGACTGCTTCCGTTACCTGTGTGACCAAATCAACAGTAGAGGAAAGTGTTCTAAAAGCACAGTAACCAGAGTAAGAATGGGATGGAGAAAGTCCTAGGTGCTACTATGGCTGCTAGCTACAAAAGTCTTTTTCTTCAAAATGAAGGGCAGCTTGTTGAAGATTGGAAAGAAATGAAGCCTGCAAGGTCCAATGGATGTGTAATAGCAATATACATGAACAAGAAATTGGACATAAGAGGAATCAGATGCACTATGCAAGCAAGGAGATTGTGTTGGCATAGTTATGTGATGCCTGTGAAGTATAACTGCTGTATAAAAAGGTGCAGCATGATGAAAGTTGATGGAAGCTATGGGGTAAGAAGACTCAGGAAGATCTGGGATGAGGTGATAAAAGCTTGCCTTCAACAATTGCACCTCTCAAATACAATAACACGGGATTAAGATGCTTGGCATTATGCAGTAATACAGAACACCCTCCTCCCCTTGCACACAGACTGAAGAATACATCAATGATGCAGCACTTAACCACTATATTCTCTCCCTTTTCCGTACACCGCCCATGCAAAAACACCCCACCTACATCTGACCACACCACCTTTCTCCCATGCCTGTACCCTCTTTCCCAAGTCCCTAGATCACACTGTCAAGTGTCATGTAGGTGTCACAACAAAAAGCAACTAGCCTACACTGTAAAGTGTCGCTTTTATCCACATACTGCTTACAGACCAGACTAACGAAGCTAAACACTTCAGAAGCAATGTTATGTGGTATATGTGGTCCTCTATCAGTGGAAGTCTGACCTTTCCTCCTAAGCAACACATGCCAAGTGTAATATCCATGCTACCAATTTAGACTTTAGGATCATTTCTATAATTCTTTGAAGAGCCGTATGTACTCGTCGTGTTTCCATCACAACCATCATTGCATCTTTGTGATTTTCATATTGAACCACTGTTTATTGCGATAGTCTTTCTTCTTGTCTTAATCTTTCTGTTTCCTGTCTCAGGTTCTGTACACTTTCAGAAAGTTGCGATCGTCTTCCTTGTTATCTTAACCTTTCTGTTTCCCGTCTCATAATCTCAATTAGGTCAATAATAACATGACACTACCCTCAAAAAGATAAATTAATATACACCATAGATTGATTTGAAATAGTATCATTTTTTCTGTGCTCTACAAAATCAAAGACATTACAATTCAACGGGAGGAAACATAATAGTACCACTGATCATGTCACAGAAGTGTGATGAAAGAACTTTGATAGACTATATATATATTTATAGCTCTATTTTTACCGTTGGTCAATCAGATGAACATTGATTGCCAGATAAATTAAGCAAAAACCAATCCAAACCAAACAGTGAGTGTGTTTTATTATTATTTCTGGCAACTTTATAACACCATTTGTTTCAACACACAATTACATATCAAAAACCTTGCAAAACAAATATATATATATAATGCCAATCTTTGTAAGTTTGAATCTGACATGCAAAAACATATATATAGGGAATAACGTAGGCCCAAATCATAGTAGTTTCAAATATCACAGGAAGAAAGTGAGAGGAGGGTAATGAGGTGCAACAGAAATGTAACATGGATTACAGGTTAAAATTAGATAGATGAGAAGCAAAACGAGGATGTCGTTTATGGAACACCCAAATGATTTAGAAGTCGACCTTCAGTAGGAACAATAACAATAAGAAAGACATGAACGACACCACATCATTTAAAAAAAAAAATTTTGGAAGTAAGTTGATAAGAATGAATTTTCAGTATATTTTTCATAGTTGTTTCGGTGGAGTAGCCGTAGGTACCAGCGGAGGTGGAGATCCTGGCCTTGGGTTCAATCCAAGTCAAGAGGTACATGCAATTTTTTTTCAGTTTTTATTTTACATCCGATATAAAAAAAACCTGAATAGGTTTACCGGGAACCCTACTCCCGACCAGGATCGAACTTCAGTCCAGGTTCACCACCGTCTATGATTCCTCCAACTAGGCCGCCGAGACAGCTACAAAGTATAATGAAAATTAATAAGTATAAACCTACTTTCAAAATCAAAGTTAAAAAGATGTGGTGTCGTTCATGGCTTTCCTAGTCATATTTCGGGTCAACTTGTCAATCTTCTGGCTCTTTGGTAACAACCTTATTATTCCTATGTGTGTTTAACTGTTGAATTAATTTAAATTGATTATTTCAACAAACAAATTATATATATATATATATATATATATATATATATATATATACGGCAACACTCATCTTTTTCCAAATTCTCCGAGGGTTATAAACCCCACTATCAGGCTAGAAATTTCTTTAGTCTAAAATACGGCGAAAGCTTATAATTTCTAATTTCTAATTTCAAACTCGCGCACCGTTTCAAAAACATACTTACATTTTTACGTTTATAATTTGCTTGTTTATATATATATATATATATATATATATATATATATATATATATATATATATATATATTACAAGCAAATTATAAACGTAAACATGTAAGTTTTATATCACAGGAGTCAATAATAACACAATAGAAATATTTTACCACGTGTCGGGATGGTTTAGGTGGTGAGTTGGTCTCGACTCCAAGACTGGAGCGTATAAAGAAGAGAGAGAGAAGGCAGGAGTCATCTGTTCATAGGCAGGAGTCATCTCTAGGGAGAAAAGGCAGAAATCATCTCTTCATAGGCAGAAGTCAGCTCCAAAATTATGCGCGTTGTCTCGTCGACCTTTCCGAACCAGACCGTCTCGACACACGAGGATGTCATGTTGAAGGCGATTGACGCATTGACGCGTCAAGTCGCGAAATTATGTAGGGAGAGTAGGCCATCTCCCAGACGGCCAGGAAATCGTTCGCGTTCCTTCGCGACTTCACACCGTAACGCCAGCTTGCCCGCCAGCAGTTCGTCTTTGTGCTGGTATCGTGCCACCTTCGCTGATAAAGCAAAACACTGCCAGCCACCGTGTAACTATTCAATTTCGGGAAAAGCAGACCAGACTCACTGAGGACGGCAGCTGAGCGCTGTGCTACGC
>OZ024740.1:273227380-273259880 GCA_964016885.1 Eledone cirrhosa | reverse complement strand
ATGAAGGTTTAACAAATCCTCCTTATATTAGGGTCTGACGCCATGCTTTGCAGCAAAGTGTTACGGCCCTTTATGGCATGAGTTCAAATTCCGCCGAGGTTAACTTTCCCTTTCATCCTTACGGGGTCGATAAAATAAAGCACCAGTAATACACTGGTATAATTGCAGGCCTTGTGCCAAAAGTAGAAATAATAATTATTATTATATCTATCTCTATATATATATATGTATATATATATGTGTGTGTGTGTGTGGAAAGAGAACGCGCGAGAAGAGTGTAACACTAGTTTCAGGGGTTTTCTACTAGTCTTTGTCAATGACGTGCCTACTTGGACGCCATGCTTTCTAGCATAGTTACGTCCCTTTACATTCTGAGTTCAAATCCCGCCGAGGTTAAATTTGCCTTTCATCCTTACGGAGTCGATAAAATAAAGTACCAGTAATGTACTGGGTAATTGCTGGCCTTGTGCCTAAATTAGAAACAAATATTCTCTTTTAAAATATATGGTGGTAATATAATCTAAAATATATGAAGGATACATATGCATACACAACGTCTAGATATGTTGACTATGGGTTTATTATGCGAAAAGAGCTGCAAAGGACCCGTAAAGAAATATGAAATTAAAAACTTATTTAAAAAATGAAAACTTGAACATAGCTGTGTCTTTAATAATACACATCTAAAAGAAAAGTGGTTTCTAATATATATATATATATGTGCATATATGTTTGTCTACATTCATCTACACACACACATATTCAATCACACATGCGTAAATTGTTCTGAAATTAAGCATAAGTATTATGGAAAATAGTTCATAATGTTTTATAACATTATGAAAATGGAGAAGCCTTTTTATTTTAGTTTTTATATGTTGTCGTTTATACATTTATTTGTTCATATATTTTAACTTTCCATTGAACCATACTTTCGCTGTATTTTTCCACTCTCCTTTTCGCCTCCCTTCATAAAACAGGAAACCTTCTTGCCATACAAACACCAATATCTCAAACGTACGTACACACAAGCATTAAATCCAAGACGCACATATACACTACAACCACGTATAAGTGAACCTGTATGAAAATACACACATATATATATGCATATAAATGTACTTGGAAATTAACAAAAAACGCTCACATACAACAAAAATGGATCATATCATATTTTCAGTTAATTTGATTGCAACTAATA
Source organism: Eledone cirrhosa (assembly GCA_964016885.1). Lineage (NCBI taxonomy): Eukaryota > Metazoa > Mollusca > Cephalopoda > Octopoda > Eledonidae > Eledone > Eledone cirrhosa. Next base: position 273,258,679 of record OZ024740.1, on the reverse strand, counting down.
TGTCTAAGAAGAATACAGAGGAGTAAAGAATGTGTAAGAATGTCGGTCCCACAGAAGCAATTTCATTTCATATGTCTAGTTTCATACGTCTATTACAAAATTGAACCCGATTATTTCCTCGAAGGAATAAGTAAAGAAATAACCACGGTTACTTCAATAGCAATAAAACATTCTGTTTGTTTCAAAATGTTGCAGTTTAGTTGTGAATGTGACTCAGTCTATTATTTGTGTATGTATGTGCAAGAAGATGCTTGAATCCCCGAATCTTCCTTGATTTTTATTATTTTAAATCTTCCTCTTCTTCTTCTCCTTAATCAACTTCATATTATTATCATCATCATCTCATACACGCTGGCAGTGGGTCATAACAAGGCTTCCTTCAAGTCTCTAAGTTTTTTTTTTCAAAATGCTTGCTGTCTTTTGTTATATGTATGTCTCTGTTTTATTTCTATTCCACTTTTTCCAAACCAATCCCCTAATTTCCTTGAAACTGTTCCAAGTGCTCCAACTACTACAGGCAATATTTCTATTATATTTTTTATTTGCGATGATGTGGCAACATCCCGTTTGAGATCCCCATACTTGTGTATCTTTTCCCCTATTTTTCCTCTAATCTGTTGTCACCAGGAACTGCAACAAAACAATATATAATACTATATATATATAACAAAATGTTTAATGTTCTTATTGAAAAGTACTATGCCTGGCTTCCTTGTTTTAATGATATTGTCACTTTTATTGTAATATTCCACAACGGATTGACATCTACATTACCAATGACACGAGTTGGGGTATGTCCACACCATGTCTTAGCTCTCTCAAGCCCAAACTTATCACAAAGCGTCCTGTGGATGAGGTGTGCTATTTATTATATGTTATCAGTGTATCTCTTCTATTCTCTTTGAGCAAGTTTGGAGTATTCGCTTACTATGTGACTTTAGTCTCTCCTTTAACTCCAGATATCTGACACAAAGGGGTATCATTAGTCTTACCACAATATGGTAATTGATTTAATTTGTCTTCAAGGATTGCTCCTGCGCAGTGCAGAGTAAATGTATCGTCAAATCCTTTAACCACTGCAGTTTCCTTGGGAAAATAACGATACTCCGTGTACGGACATTAAAGTGAGTAAGTGAAGATTTTTTCTTAACTTGTTTGCTTTTCCCATATTTGATTTTATTAGGCTCTGACTCTGTTAATTTTATTAACTGTTTCATAGAACCAGACTCAGTATAATTTGGGCACTTTGTATGTATGTATCTATACTTGTATCTATACTCGTGTAGGGATATGTATACTTCTACATTTAATATATAATACACTCTCTAATGGTAGAGTGAACATTTGGCGAAATCAAACTTCTTTCTAGTAGTACGTAGCCTGCCATTGTCCACTTCTACTACCCTCCTGCTGGTCAGTTGTCACATGACAGTCATTTCATTCGACATTTTCACTGACAACGAACGGCTGGGAATTCTTGTCTTGAATTTTATTTCTGGACCGAGAAAGTCTCCTGACGATTTGGGATTTCTCGTGATACTCTCCTCGGAGTATCGTTATTTTCCCAATAAAACTGCAGTAGGGACATTAAATTAAGTGAAGATTTTTTCTTAACTTGTTTGCTTTTCCCATATTTAATTATATATATATGTCTCTGTATGTGTGTATGTGAGTGTGTGTGTGTGTTTGTGTCTGTGTGTGTGGTGGGGTATATGTGTGTGTTAGTGCCTATTTTATGTCTGTGTGTATCGACAGCAGAGGAAACTTTGAACATATCGGCCATGATTCTTTATGTCAGTCTTTCAGACATAGATGCAGCACAGACGTATTGAGGGTACACAAGTAGTTGAATTATGACAAAGAAATATCCAGCCAATAATATACAGGTATTAAGTGTTTGTGTGTGTGCACAAACTCACACACATATATGCATACATATATCATTATACATACATACTTACAAATATATATATATACGTATATATATATATATATATTATGTATATATATTTATATATATATATATATATTATATGTATGTATATATATAATATATATATATATATATATATATATATATATATATATATATATATATATATACATGTGTGTGAGATAATGTATGTGTGTGTGTGTGAGTATGTGTGTGTGTGTTCGTGTGTGTGTATTCATATATAAGAGGCATATGCGGAGACAGACTAAAAAGAATGCCAACAGACATGACATGCATATATACAGGTACATACACACGTATATACTCACAATCATACATACACACATACAAACATAGATACATACCTACACACACATACATACACACATACATACATACACACACATATGGTGTATGGGAAGAGAAAGACAGAGAGAAAGAAAATGAGAGAAAATATATGTAGATAGATGAATTGATAGGGTAACAGAAAGAGAACCAAATGTTTGATGGGTGAATGGGAAGTAGAGAATTGGAATAAAACGATATAAAGAATGCAAAGAAACCACTGACTTAATATTAGGAAATGAAATTCTCTCGAAAAAGTAAGGAATTCTTATAAGTTTTAGCCCTTATTATTCACTTTTCCTGTACTATTTCAATAAAAGATGTCTGTAATTGCAAAATCCACATTATATTGCGTAAGTAGCCTCTGTCAAGTTTTGTTACTGAGGCTACTGCTACTGCTGTTGTTGTAGTGGTGTTGGTGTTGGAGTTCGTGATAATGGTGCTGGTGTTGGTGTTGGTGTTGGTGATGATGGTGTTGATGTTGGTGTTGGTGTTGGTGTTGGTGATGATAGTGCTGGTGTTGGTGATGATGGTGCTGTTGTTGGTGTTGGTGATGATAGTGCTTGTGTTGGTGTTGATGTTCGTGTTAGTTTTGGGGTTGTTTGTGTTGGTGATGATGGTGCAGTTGTTGTTTGTTGTGTATTGGTAGTGTATAATGATGTTGTTGATGTTTCCACAGTGTATGATCATGTTATTGGTGATGTTTTTTCGTTACTGTTGTTGTTCTTGCTGTTGTTGTTGTTTTTGTTTTTGTTGTTGGTGTTGTTGTTGTTGTTGTAATATATGCGACAGCTGCAGCTGAAATTGTTTTTTATTATTAGAATATGTTATTGTTGTTGCTGCTTTTGTCTCTATTTTTGCTGCTTCTGGTGTGTTGCTGTTGTCGTTAAAATGTTGTTGCTGCCCTGTTGCTAATATGTTGTTTGTTGCTGTTGTTGTTATTGTTTCCCAAGTCAACACTTGTCATAGAAATGTGATAAAAACCATTGGGGGTGTGGTCACCTATATTTTAGTTGTCGGACATATGTCAAAGACTATGCTATCCAATATGTCCACTAGATACAGAATATCTAGTACTACATTATATAATGTGTACCCCAGACATACTTTATCTACGACTATAGTCTATCTTGTAAAGAATACAGAAAGAAAGCACTCTTCACTCCTGATGGAGTTGTAAGTGCAGTCCTGACAATTCACCTTTTTTATCCATGTTAAACCAAATCTGTTCAAAGTATATTTCTCACACAGGAAGAAAAATGATAGGGATAGAGAGGGCTTAGAGTGAAAAAGTTATTGAGGAAGAATCAACCCCATTACTGGACTGGACTGGCCTGGTATTTTCTTTACGAGCCTCAGAAGGTTGAACGGATAAAGTTGATCTAAGCCTTACTTGAACAGTGAGCCAGAACAAATTCCAGGGCATTTAACCTGTTGAATATAAGTTCGAAAATATTCTACATAATGTGTACGATGAGGAACAAAAAATAGATACAGTTAACACAGAAGACAGTTAGAAGTTTCTACATGGTAACGTGCAACAGGCAGGTACAAGGCAGACGAATGGTAATCTCGTGATGGGACGGTACTGTATATACAGCTAGTTTTGCCAAAAGACAGGCATGGGAAGACTAAAACATGGGAGAAGAAAAGAACAATATAATATAGCTAAAGATGAAGTGATGCATCAGGTTTACATAGTATATGAAGAAGCTGAAAGCCCGAGGTTTGTCTATGTGCTGCCACATTATTATTAAAGGTGTAAGGTGTTCAGATTGCAAAATAATGTCACAGGAAATCAGTATATTATCAAGAAAATGTTTTTTCGCGATGACATAGTTGCATTTAGCCTTACTAATACTCAGAGGAAAGTGGCTTGCAAATGTACTGAGAGGTCAATGAATGCGGAGAATGAGTGGAAAAAAAGAGGAACTACACACAGCAGGTGACAGTTATATTGTCAAAGAAACAATCAGGCGGATGAAGTGTGAAAAGGCTGAGATACTGAAATTATCTGGTGAAGCAGAAGTCAAACGAATCTCTCGCATAATCAACACATGTATACATAATGTTGTCACATTGACTGATTGGCGAGGCAGTACAATTACTAAATGTTTCAAGGAAGAACGTGATGGACTAGAAAAGAGAAACTATAAACTCTATAAAGGAATAAATGTGACGGATCCAGTTATTAAAGTGACAGAATGATTGCACAACTAATTATGAAGGAAGTCAAATTAGTTACGGTGCAGGACAAAGAGCTATTCCAAAGTAGAAGCTAAATATTGAGACCTGTACATAGGCTAAACAGTGGAGTAAGAGACGCGAATTAAAACATTAACTTATAGCAATTAAACTATAACAAGTACACGTCGAATTTTATGTGACGTCAGGGAAATGTGTGGTGATTCGTATAGATGATTTCTTCCCCTAGATCTCCACCTCAATGCTACAGTAGTATAAAGAATCTATCATCTGTTATGAAGCAGAATGCTCCCACACCATGGTACAAATACATTACCCTCTTCCTCCGTCAGCAACAGATTCTCTCCCCCTTTCTATATACCTCAGGCTCTCTCATCTCATACTTCCCCCTCTCTCATTAAACCAACAAACTCTTTCCCCCTCTTCACCCTGTATATATATATATATATATATATATATATATATATATATATATATATTTGTATATATATATATATATATATATATATTTGTATATATATATATATATATATATATATATATATATATATATATATATATATATATATATATATATATATATATATATATAAATATATATATGTGTGTGTGTGTGTCTTTGCCCAGTGTTTATAGGTCATAGACACCCACTTTTATATATATATATATATATATATATATATATATATATATATATATATATATATATATATATATCAGCAAAGAGATAAGGACATATTTAATTAGTTGGTTAATCAACAAATTTATTTATAACAGATTCGAAGGTTTTTCTGGAGTATAATATCAATGATATTAATAAATGGAAACTATGTTTATAAAACCATTTTTATTTTATTATTTATATATAAACCATATTTATATATATATATATATATATATATATATATATATATATATATATATATATATATATATATATATTTATATATATATATGGGTCTACTTATTTCATTTTAAAATATATACATATCTTTGTATATTATAATTATTGAAAAATTATTTTTAAGTGACCGTGACCCAACATGGGGTCTAGTATATATATATATATATATATATTGTTATACTTTGGGAGGGTCATGTTGCCAATAAAAAACACACGCACCATTGCTTTCACTTCAATTTATTATAATAAATTTATAAATTTATTATAATTATTTGAAGTGAAAGAATCTTGCTAAACAAATTTAGAAACGAAATATATATATATATATATATATATATATATATATATATATATATATTGAGCTGACTTTTGGAAGGCTCCCATACAGCTCTGAGTTTTTCATCCTCCCTCAGTGTATTCTAATTAATGTTCAGAGCCATCCTCAGCATTCTCGTGTAGCACCCATCCACCATCTGAGTGAATTTCTTGGTCAGTGTCCAAGTCTCAGACCCGTACAGCAGCATAGACTCCACTACAGCAATGAAGAGGCGGATTGTCAGGTCTTTACAAATGTCCGACTTCCACACCGATCTCAAGCTGTGGCACGCCGCCCAGGCTTTGCTCGTCCTCTCAACCACATCATCTTCCGTATTCACAATCTTCCGTATTCCCAAACGTCAGCTCAAAAGTGACACAGTGGAGACTGAGGTTAGCTGGACATGCTCACCAACATCCAGATTTGATATTGCACTCAGTGCTCCTGTGGGAGCCCCTACATGGACACACTGGAAGAGGAAGACCAAGGTTAACGCATGTTGATGCCCTAAGGATAGACACTGGTCTGTTGGAGACGCAGGACATGGCAGCGATAATGAGGGACAGAGACCGCTGGAGAGAACTCGTCCTTGGATCTCGGGAATTTTACCCGCCCTAGATGGGATATATATATATATATATATATATATATTTATCTATTTATTTATATGTATGTGTGTGTGCGTGTGGGTGTATGTGTGTGTGTCTGTGACCAATATATACTGGTCACAGGCATACACACACATATATATAAACACACACACACGCTTAGAAGCCCTTCCTGTTTAGCAGGAAATATTCGCTACACACATCCTGTCCTAACACAAGTTATATGATACATATGACTTAATATTCAGTCACGAAATTCGATCGAGATAGAGTAATGCTGTATTCGATTCTTTGAATTCACCTGTTATACTTTCATTCAAGAACACCAGCTCTCTCTCTCTCTCGCTCTCTCTCTCTCTCTCTCTCTCTCTCTCTCTCTCTCTCTCTCTCTCTCTCTCTCTCTATATATATATATATATCTTCCATTTTCGTTCTCTGTCTTCTCTCTCTCTCTCTCTCTCTCTCTCTCTCTCTCTCTCTCTCTCTCTCTCTCTCTCTCTCTATATATATATATATATATATATATATATATATATATATATATATATATATATATATATATATATATATACATATATATATATATAGTTATATATATATATATCTTCCATTTTCGTTCTCTGTCTGCTTATCTCCCTCTCTCACTCTCTCTCCTCTCTCTCTCTCCTCTCTCTCTCTCTCTCTCTCTCTCTCTTCCATGTTCCTTCTCTGTCTTCTTATCTCTCTCTCCCTATGTCTATCTTTAAATCTTCTCTCTCACAATATCTATCTCTTTCTCTCTCTCTATTTATGAAGGCACCCGGACAAACCCTTTATATTGACTACCCCTTCTCCGATATACGCGAAACTTGTTTCATTCTATTTGTATTCCCATTTCAAAGGTAATTTCCTTTCAAAGAAGTTTTCCATTATGCGCCGTTTTGGCTGTATAAAATTACAGACAAGCACACAGAGTTTTAGTAGTATATAGATGGTTGTACTTTTAACACCTCTCGACAATCTCAACTTTACATAGAAGTTTCGTCAAATAGTTTCAAACAAGATTTAATTCCCCTCTTCATTCTTTTAGAAAACCTAAATTAAAACATATGACACGACATTACTTGCTAGTTTTATCTAGTTTTATTTAGGAATTAAAAGATAAGAACATACTATATACACTGAATTGGGGAATATTAGGTAGATCCTCCGCGCAGATATAAATAAATATAACAATAGAATAACTAGATTATCCCTCCTTGTTTTTCAACAACTAAGTATTCTAAAGCTAATATGAAGAAGCTGAAAGCCCGAGGTTTGACTAAGTGCTGCCCGATGTAAATCCCAACTAATTATTAATTCTAACGCGAACATTTTAAATAAAAGAACAGTAATATCTTCCATATGTCCTCATACAAATCTACAATCGTGTAACCCAACAATGTCAATTAACAACCTTCTTCAACTAATGCTTAACCTTATACTGAATCTTTATTAAGGTTTATACAGATTATACGATACATTTGTTTAATTAATATACTATCTTATATATCCACTTCATTTAACCTTAATAATAATAGTTTATACGTTAGGCACAAGGCCAAAAATACCCAGTGTATTACTGGTACTTTATTTTATCGACCCCGTAAGGATGAAAGGCAAAGTTAACCTTAATAATAATAAATACTTAAATATAGTTGATGGGGATGCTTCATTATATTCGTTGTCATAATTTTGATAATTTCAGAGGAGAATATATATTAAATAGTTAGATTTATTTTCTTATGGCAACTACAATTAATTTTATGTTACGTTCATTGTATTGTCATAATCAATAAGTAATATCCCACATTTATATATTGTAAAATATACTAATACATTATTAATAAGATATACCGATACATTATTAACGGGATATATTAATTTATTAAATATAATAGATTATCCTACATCATCTTACCCCCTTTATGATTGAACTAAATAAATAATTGTTTCTACGTTTGGCAAACGGCCAGTAATTATCCCAGTGCATTACTGGTACTTTATTTTATCGACCCCGTAAGGATGAAAGGCAAAGTTAAGTGTAAATGTTTAACATATATTAATTCAAATATATATACATAGCAATACTCTTCAAATAATATAAAATTAAAAGTCTACTTTGTAACTATAGTAACTATAGTACTTTGTAACTATGAGTTAAACCAGTTCAACTCATTAAATTAAACCATTTTAACCTCTGAAATACTCTCCTGAAATTCGTAAATATTTGTTTACTTTGCTAGTAATATATTCTTCTTATATATAACTAGATATTATTGATTATTAAATAATTAGTATAGTACGTATAATATTACTGAAACAACTTTAATATTAAATATATATATATATATATATATATATATATATATATATATATATATATATATATATATATATATATATATATATATATATATATATATATATATATATATATATATATATATATATAAGAGGGTGTTAAAGTTTGCTTGAAGCATTGTGAAATGTGTAAAATACGTATTTAAGAAAGCCACAACAATGCAGAGGGAAATCTCGAGGTAGGAAGTGAAAGATAGATAGGAAAAACAGGTGAAAGTGAAAATTGAGAGAGACAAAGATGAAAACAAAACAAAGGTAGAAGGGTTACCGTAGTAGAGATTTAATCCCAATATTTCGGGCTCACGCCCATCAACGGGGGAAAGTTCCAAAAGGGGGGGAACAGGCCAAGCGGAGAAAGTTGTGATGTCGTTAAGACAGGAATGCCGTTATGGGGAGAAAATTATTTAAAATTTAAACGTTTAAATTTTAAATAATTTTCTCCCCATAACGGCATTCCTGTCTTAACGACATCACAACTTTCTCCGCTTGGCCTGTTCCCCCCCCTTTTGGAACTTTCCCCCGTTGATGGGCGTGAGCCCGAAATATTGGGATTAAATCTCTACTACGGTAACCCTTCTACCTTTGTTTTGTTTTCATCTTTGTCTCTCTCAATTTTCACTTTCACCTGTTTTTCCTATCTATCTTTCACTTCCTACCTCGAGATTTCCCTCTGCATTGTTGTGGCTTTCTTAAATACGTATTTTATATATATATATATTAATAAGGTAATGAATTCTTTTACAATGGAATCAGCTCGAATGAGGAAATCCCCTGAACAGTGTATAAATTAATATGTAAGTGATGAAACACAGATACCAACACATCTGTATATATATTGCAAAAGAAAGGTTTAGCCAGATTGAAGTATACTAATTATTATACTACAGTTTGTCCACATCGATTTAAAATAATAATTCGACGGAGACGAACTGTATTGCCAAAGGGCCGTGATGTTTAGACACATTTAAATTTCAAAATCAAACCTGTTCCGTAGATAAGTTTAGACTTTAAGATCCAAATATGTTTCGAGTTAAAAAAGTGTAGGAATATCATGTCCCGCACTCCTCAGTAAACATCCAGAGACAAATTGATATGCTTCACTTCTAAATAATTTAAAAGACTGCGTGGCGCACATGGATTTACAGTATCTAACTAGTCTCATATTAATTTATACACTTACATATTAATTTATACACTGCTCAGGGGATTTCCTCATTCGAGCTGATTCCATTGTAAAAGAATTCATTACCTTATTAATTTTAACTGCTCCTAGTTTGAGCTGCAAACCGTCCCATATATACGACTGTTATTTCTAGCAGTACGGTTATGAGACTAGTTAGATACTGTAAAGCCATGTGCGCCACGCAGTCTTTTAAATTATTTAGAAGTGAAGCATATCAATTTGTCTCTGGATGTTTACTGAGGAGTGCGGGACATGATATTCCTATACTTTTTAACTCGAAACATATTTGGATCTTAAAGTCTAAACTTATCTACGGAACAGGTTTGATTTTGAAATTTAAATGTGTCTAAACATCACGGCCCTTTGGCAATACAGTTCGTCTCCGTTGATTTATTATTTTAAATCGATGTGGACAAACTGTAGTATAATAATTAGTATACTTCAATCTGGCTAAACCTTTCTTTTGCAATATATATACAGATGTGTTGGTATCTGTGTTTCATCACTTACATATTAATTTATATATATATATATATATATATTTCGTTTCTGAATTTGTTTAGCAAGATTCTTTATCTGAAAACGTGTGTTGAAACCGATATTGTTATACTTTGGGAGGGTCATGTTGCCAATAAGAAACACACGTACCAGCAGTTTCTCTTCTGTGCCTCTCCTTTGTTCTGTCCTACGCCATCTTGTTGAAACAAGATGGCGTAGGACAGAATAAAGGAGAGGCACAAAAACAAAGAAAAGAATCCCAGTCACTGAAGAGGTCACATAATGTGTCACGAAAGAACTTTGACAATATATGAACAATCGTCTTGTTGTGGAACCAACCAACCAACCGGAAATTTATAAATTCCTAAATTTATAAATTTAATTTATAATAAATTGAAGTGAAAGTAACTGGTGCGTGTGTTTCTTATTGGCAACACGACCCCCTCAAAGTATAACAATATATATATTTATTAGAAAATGAGGGTTTTTTTCCAAAGTGAAAAAAGAACGAGATGTCCCACACGAGTGAAAGTATAAAGAAAAAAGATGAATTCGAAAATGCAACCCGAGTCTTTTTATGAATATTTATTTGGTTCCTTTACCGGTTTCGCAGTTCTTATGCTTTTCAAAAGTAGAATTGAGATGAAGGGTTTGAAGGGCGAGAAAAACCACAAACCTACAATCGCAATTCTACTTTTGAAAAGGATAATAACTGCGATACCAATAAAGGAACAAAATAAATATTCTCAAAAAGACTCCAGTTGCATTTTAGATTTAATCTGTTTTCCTTATATATATATGTAGGAGGTAAGTTTTATTGTAGTACAATAAAGCAATGCAGATATCGGATAGCTCAAGCCGTTTCGACTGCTATTTCTGGACTAAATTAGAATTTGTATCCTGGTCTATTTGATTCCTTACAACAATTCATATATATATATATATATATATATATATATATATATATATATATATATATATATATATATATATATATATATATATATGTATATATATATATATATACATATGTATATATGTGTATGTATATATATATATTCAGTTCGTATAACTTCATGGTTCCTGATATAATGATAGGCCTGCAGTAAAATCTTTCAACTTGAACCCTGTTAAATTGAATAGATTGTTCTGACACATTATGAGCATTGCTTTGATAAAACTATGAATTCCGATTCACTTTGGGAAAATTGCTACTCTTCCAAATAACCTTTAAGTATTTTGATACAACTGACAACATATTATTTAAACTTTGATTGAATTTGATGAGTGATATATGTTATCTGTTATTCTTGAATGATTTGTATTGATATTTAATTAATCATTTTTTATTTTAATTAAACACTGATTACCCCTATGGCTTATGCTAACTAATAGCAAATTCTTAAATAAAATAATTTGCTGTCTGTCGTATATTATTATGGGAAGAAACAATTATCAGTGATTAAATGCCTTGAACTTTTGATTTTTGGAACTATATACCGGTTCTGCATGATCTTATCGTTGCATTGAGCCTAGTAAATGTGTATAATTTACTCTCGTTGATATTATTATTACACACACACGCACACACACACACACACACACACATATATATATATATATATATATATATATATATATATATATATATATATATATATATATATATATATATACATGCATATATACATACATATATATACGCACACATACATGTATATATATATATATATACATATATATATACACATGCATATATACATATCTATACATATATGTATATATAAATATTTATATATACATATATACACACATATATATATATATATACATATATGTATACATATATACATACATATATATATATATACATATATATATACATATATATACTTATATATATGCATATATATATATATATATATATATATATATATATATATATATATATATATATATAGGCATATAATTACATATATATATGTGTGTGTGTGTGTGTATGTAAAAGGTAAACAGAAATAACAACACAATCGGTACAGTATGTGGAAGGGATATATTAGGTTAACGCTTAATATACCAGGAAGAGGGTCTTAACGTTACGGACGCTAGTCTTTCCTCAGACGAAAGTATAAGAAATAAGATAGATCGAGGAGACGGGCAGGTTGTAATTGGAAAAAATATCTTTAGATAAAAGTACACATCTTGACATCTCTTGCAAAAGTGTTGGTGTTGGCGTTTTGTTTATGATTTATTTTTTTAGAAAAGTGGATGATGGAGCGCGTCTAGCTGAAATGAAAAAAAAAAGCATTTTGTAAAAATAACTATACTTGTGCTTGTGCGTAAGCATGTGTGTGTGTTATCATACGTCCGTACGAATCTAAGAAGAAATGTGTGTGTATATGTAAGTAAAAGAGTGTGTGTGCATGTAAGTACAAAGTTATAGTTAACAATATATGAGGTTATAGTGTAGTACTTTACTATTTTCGTTGGTAAGATGAGATACGCTCGATGCACTTTTTTCAGCCCTTCGTTCTTCAAGAGCAAAAAGGCAACTGGATGAATAAAACACAGTTCCAGTAGCAGAGCATTTAAAATTCGGAATATAAGAAACCAAGGGTATTATTATTATTGGATTGGCAGTATCGGTAGAGGGTCGGACGCCATGCTTTGACGTATAGTGTTACGGCCCTTGCCATTCTGAGTTCAAATGCCGCCGAGGTTAACTTTGCCTATCATCCTTACGGGGTCGATAAAATAAAGTACCAGTAATGCACTGGATAATTGCTGGCCTTGTGCCAAACGTAGAAACAATTATTATTATTATTATTATTTATTTATACATTGCAACGGACGTTTCAGCGCGGCTAGAATATTACATGAATTTATGGAGAATTACCAGTTAATTATTTACTCTAATATAGATGCTTTATTGAAACCGTATACTCCAGGAAATATACATATAAGAAAAAATAAGAAGAAATTGATTAATATCCTAACACAAGTTATGAAGAATAATAGAGAATACAAAGCATACAAAACAAGAGTTTGAACATATCTATATTCCTCTTACGCTTGAACCTGATTAGAAAAATAACAAGTAACTGTTTATATATGCTGTGAAGAATATACATGTCTGAAAATATTCTTCACTACATTACTTAATATGATATATTACTTAATATTTACTATTGTATTTTCATGGTAAAGGCTTTATCTCACATAATTATCTCATATAATATTGAATCTATGAGATTTTAATATTATTTATTTTAAGAATAATACCTGAACATCAGTATTTGAACAGGAAGAGGTGAGAGAATTCTGGCCGGATATGGCCGGTTTATAAGCTAAAGGGTTAATCATCTTTTGCACTTACATGGGATATTTGACTAACGAAAATCTCCTAAATATTTTCAAGTCCTTCCATGAAAAATAACTGTACGTCCTGCACTAGATCTTGAAAAACATTTCTTTTAACAACCCCTGCTATAAGCAATTAATAGTTTTAATATATTTTAACATGATTCAGAAAACAACACAGAGTTAATTGAAAATATCTTCTTCGCCCGCTTATTTCAGAGAGGGTCGGGGGGGGGAGGGGGGGGGTAGAGTCTTTCTCAAAGACTCCTTCCAGCGAGTCTGTCAGAAACAAACATCTCTAACAGATTTTACAGGCAAAACCAACCGGCAAGAGACCCAGAGGTAGACCCTGAGTCAAATAATTGGATAACATCCATAAGCTTTGCTGGTTACGCTTTGGGATTCAACTAGATCTGTTAGAGATGTTTGCTTCTGACAGACTCCCTGGAAGGTATGTTTAAGAAGGATTCTACCCCCACGACCTTCTCTGAAATAAGTGGGCGAAGAAGATATTTTCAATTAACTTTTCAATTTACATATATAACATGCATATATATTTGCGTATTATACTAATATGCACACTACATATGCTAGTAGAAAACCGCCCGGGCGGTTTTTCTGCTAGTATGTATAATTGAATGATTGAACAAATAACACAGCTGAAAATCCTTATACTGTAATTTCTATTTCGTTATTTTTTTAAAATATGGTCTATGTTATAGTATTAGTATTAGTAGTAGTAGTAGTAGTAGTAGTAGTAGTAGTAGTAGTAGTAGTAGTAGTAGTAGTAGTAGTTGATGTTGTTGTTGGTGGTGTTTGCACTCAGTGAGAATGCCTTGCTTCATATAATTGATTTAAGTTTAAAGACCACTGCTTAGCATATTCACCCCTCACAGCAAAAATATTGACCTGAGAAATTCCAGCCAATTTCTTCACTGGTTGATCATTCATCTCAGTGAATATGTAGCTAATCAGGTTTTCGACCTTGCTTTGTAGAAGTGACTGATTATGCTTGAACCTCCTTTCTCCAACTAACAGTCATTTCCTCTAAACACACACACACGCACACTCACACACACGCATATATATATATATATATATATATATATATATATATTTATATATATATAGAGAGAGAGACATATATACATACATATGCATACATGTACATACATGTACATACATGTACATATACATATATACATATCTATATATATAAAATGTGTGTGTATGTATGTATGAGTATATGTATGTTTATTATGTGTGTCTGTGTGTATGTATATATACGAGTGTATAGATATATATATATACACACACTCACGTACACATATATATCTTTCGGTCTTGGTCATGTTTTTTTTTTTTTCGTTTGATTTTCTACCATTTCCTCTCAATCCTATAAACTCTATTTGCTACTTTAAATTTTTTTACTTTAGCTTCACTGCTGCGATGACCTGTTCTAAAGCCCAACCATCTTACCATCCAAGCTATCTTCCCAACCTCCATCAAGCCATATTCAGATCATGGCACCACATCAACTAATATATTTTTCAGCACTTTCTTTAATTCTATTCTTATTTTTATTCTTTCCTGCTTTATTTATCCAGTTGTATACATTAGCATTTACATATATAGACATATTTAACTATCTGTATGATTGTATGTGCCTGTTTTTCTATCTATCTAAGTATTTCTGTCTGTCACTTTCACTCTAACCATCTATCCATCTATCTACCCCTCTTTCTCTCTCTCTCTCTCTCTCTCTCTCTCTCTCTCTCTCTCTCTCTCTCTCTCTCTCTCTCTCTCTCTCTCTCTCTTCTTCTCTCTCTCTCTCTCTTATATATATTTATTTATTTATTTAGCTATCTATTTACCTACCTAATCATCATTCTCTATCTATCTGTCTTTCTATCTATCTATCTATCTATCTATCTATCTATCTATCTATCTATCTTTCTATCTATCTATCTATCTATCTATCTCTCGTTCTATCTATAACAAAAGTGATCGATGTAGAATATATAACGATCATGTGACTCTGTGGTAGCTCTATGAGAGAATTAGAGCTAAAAATCCCAAACCTCAAAGCTTTGCACACTACCAATATCACAGGAAACCACAAATCTAATATTTTGATGAAAACAATCTAATTAAGTAAAAAAAAAAAAGCATAAACACAGAATAACTATCATACTTACATACTTAAGGATAACTATCATACTTACATACTTAAGTGTTTTCAAGGCCTATATGGTTACATTTCTTGCAGCAAAATTCATCAACGTCTACCGTTGATTAGACTCGGTAAATGGTTAAACCAAGAGCTGCAATCCACAATAGACATTAAACGTTTAAAACAATATTAGTTCCTAAAGAAGAAGAGGCTATCCAATGCTCAGGTCATGTGTAAATTAAATTAAAATTATATCGTTCGACAGGAAGAAAATTATAACTTGCATCGCTACACATACCTCACACTCTAACACACACCACATAGATAGAATGAGAATATATTCTTGGATGGCCTTCCTTTAAAATAACATGGAGTCACCGGGCCACCCCCGAATAAAAATCGGTCCTCTATTTTTTATTCTCCGTTTGTGTTCGCCAAAATCCTGTTCTCTTATATAACTAAGTCTGCAATTACCATTATCATGAAATTGCCATGGAAATATCTAATTATATTATACAAATGAAGCATTCAATTATTTCAAACTCCGACCATCACTAATTGCTGCTGTCTCCTCTCTCTCACGCTCTCTCTCCCTCTCTCTCTCTCTCTCTCTCTCTCTCTCTCTCTCTCTCTATATATATATATATATATATATATATATATATATATATATATTTATATATATATATATATATATATATATATAAATAAATAAATATATATATATATATATATATATATATATATATATATATATATTTATATATATATATATATATATATATATATATATATATATATATATATATATATATATATATGTGTGTGTGTGTGTGTGTGTGTGTGTGTATATACATATAGGGAGGGTAAATTTCCCGAGATCCAAGGACGAGTTCTCTCCAGCGGTCTCTGTCCCTCATCATCACTGCCATGTCCTGCGTCTCCAATAGACCAGTGTCTGACCTTAGGGCATAAACATATGTTATCCTCGGTCTTTCTCTTCCAGTGTGTCCATGTAGGGGATCCCACAGGAGCACTGAGTGCAGCATCATCTCTGGATGTCGGTGAGCACGTCCAGCTAACCTCAGTCTCCTCTGTGTTACTTTCGAGCTGACTTTTCGGAGGCTCCCGTACAGCTATGAGTTCTTCATACTCAGTGTATACTGATTAATCTTCTGAGCCATCCTCAGCATTTTCGTGTAGCACCCATCCACCATCTCAGTGAGCTTCTTGGTCAGTGTCCAAGTCTCAGACCCGTACAGCAGCACAGACTCCACTAAATCAACGAAGAGACGGATCTTCCGGCCTTTACGAAGGTCCGACTTCCACACCGAACTCAAACTGTGGCACGCCGCCTAGGCTTCGCTCTTCCTTTCGACCACATCATCTTCTGAATTCACAATCTTTGCTCCCAGATACAGGAAATCCTTAACCAATTCTAGCGGCTTCCCGCCTACATTAGTTATAATCTCCGGCTTCTTAATATTCTCTACCAAATACTACATCTTAATCTCATTCATTCTTAGCCCCACAGTCATCGAGACAGTCTCCAGCTCCTGCATCAACTCCTCTGCCTCCTTCATGTGTTTGTCACCAGAACTATGTCGTCGGCAAATTCAGCATCCGATGTCTTTTTCGCCTTAACTCGCCTGCTCTGAGCCAGTGTTACAGTAAAGCCAGAGGCCTGGTGTTTCTCCAGTGCAAGGCGCATACAATAGTCCACTGTAATGATAAAAAGGTAGGAAACCAATGCATCTCCCTGGGGCACTCCAGCCAGTATGACAAAGGACTCCATCATCCCATCCGGTGTAATGACTTCGGCTTTGGTGTTGGTGTAGAGCAGAGAAATCAGGTCCACTGACATCTTGGCGATTTCCTAAGCTCGTAAGATCTTCATCGAGCAGTGACTGTCCTCACAATCAAAGGTATTCTTAAGGTCAATGAAAACCATAACTACAGGTAGGCTCATTGCTCTAGCTCACTCTAATATCCTCATCAGCACCAGGATGTGACTGGTGGGTGTTCTTCCCTCTCTGAATCCGTTCTGGTTGTCCCTGAGCTTCTTCTCCATCTCGGGCTGCATCCTGTTAAGAATCATCCTGCTGAGTGTCTTTGCTACAAGTGACGTCAGTGAGATCCCCCTTTAGCTCTTGGTGTTAGAGAGAACTCTGTTCTTTGGCACTGTATTGTATATATATATATATATATATATATATATATATATATATATATGTGTAAATGCAAATTCTTTACTTTTCGTTATAGGTGCAAATGAGGTGGTACATTAGAATTATAAATGTGTTGGGCTAAGTGTCATGAGGTAGTTGTATCAATTCTTTACATCCAAAATTTAAATCCTGACAAACCTTGCTTTTTATTTTTTCAAAGTGAATATATTCAGTATCTGTTAAATACAGGTGCTGATATTATCAACACTTCCATGTGCATACTTAAGAAATGGTTAGATGTGTTCTTCCAATTAATTAAAAACTAGTTTTGTCTCAATACACTAAATCATAAACCATACTCATATTTATGAATGATCTCTGTTGTTTTAGGGGTTGGAGTAACAAACAGGAGGCGTCATGTTTTCAAGACAGTAGGAATAATACATTTTCCTTTACAAACTAATTTAAAATATCTTCCATTGAGTATATGATGAAGAATACTAAAATTTGCATTAAATTTGTTGAAACTTCCTGACCAAACCAACAAAGAGAAAAGGTAAACTATCCAGATATCTTATGGCATGGTCCTGTAACTTTTGATGGAGTCGTAGAGGTGCCTTACTGGTATACAACGTTTCTTATGTATTTTGAAGCCTGGCGGAACCCAAACCTCTCCAATTCTGAACACAAGAAGAATCGACCGCAGCACTAGACTGACTTTTTTTTACCGGTCTTGAAAAGATTAAAAACAAATTTGACTTCGGCAGGATTTGAACTCAGAGAGTAGAAAGACGGAACGGGTACTGCAAAGCACTCTATCCACTGTTAGAAGGAATCTTCCAATTCTTCCCTTTCCAGGTATTGTCATCAACGACATATCAATTCATTCAAGCTAAAATACCTTCTGAATGAAAAAGTAAAACCTCTCATATTAGAGGAACTCAAATATGAAAATTAGAAATGTGAGATATAAGGGCAGCAAAAATAATTATTGTACTGAGTGTATTTTAAAAATATATGTTAGCAAAAGTATACCAACCCTACCAATGTTAAACTCAGTCAAAATTATAGCCCCATAAAGTACACCATACATTCTTTATAAGACATCTTCAAACCAATGATATGGTTTGTATAACTGACGTTCTACATGATGCTGTCAAAATAATGTAACTCATCTTACATTATTTTGACAGCATCATGTAGAACGTCAGTTATACAAACCATATCATTGGTTTGAAGATGTCTTATAAAGAATGTATGGTGTACTTTATGGGGCTATAATTTTGACTGAGTTTAACATTGGTAGGGTTGGTATACTTTTGCTAACATATATTTTTAAAATACACTCAGTACAATAATTATTTTTGCTGCCCTTATATCTCACATTTCTAATTTTCATATTTGAGTTCCTCTAATATGAGAGGTTTTACTTTTTCATTCAGAAGGTATTTTAGCTTGAATGAATTGATATGTCTTTGATGACAATACATTATGCAATGAATTAGCAGAGTTGTTAGCGCTTCAGATAAAATGTTTTGCTATATTAATTCCATTCTTCAGTGTTCAAGTAATGCTGAGCTCAACTTTGCTGTCCATCCTTTTGGAGATGGTAAAGAAACTACAAGACTAGACTAGTGGATTGACAGAACTGCCAGTGCATCTGTTTACTTTTGTCTATTCTGGATTCAGTTTCTCACCTCTAACACTGGCATTGACACGAGTCCTTCAAGACTCCGCTAATGGTTATAGATTTCCAATGCCAGACAAAGTAATGCACCACTTAGAGCAACATCACATTTGCATCAATTTAAAATTAGTTAATTCTGCACAAAGCAGGATAGTATTGGCACTCCGTCAGTTACCATTGTGAGTGTTCCTACTGATATAATCAACGGAACAGCTTGCTCGTGAAATGAACGTGTAGGTGGCTGAGCATTTCACAGACACGCGCACCATTAACATAGTTATCGGGGAGGTTCACTGTGACACAAAATCAGACAAGACTGGCCATTTGAATTACAGGTACAACTCACGTTTTCCAGCTGAGTGTACTGGAGCAACGTGAAATAAAGCGTCTTTCTGAAGGACACATCGCACCACCGGGAATCGAACTCATGTCGTTACGGTCGTGATCCAATTACCATAACCACAAAGCCACGCGCCTTTACTTAAGCCGGACAAGAAAACACGATAAAAATTTCACAATAAACCAGAGAAATACTGCAACATTAAAACAAGGGATATCATAACAAATCAAATCATTCACTTTGAAAAGCAAACTGTACCAATAATGAAGTAATGCATTGATCACCCCGGAGTGCAGTAAAAGCCTAGCATAACATTGCTGTAAAGAGTATACAATCATAATCTTGATATCTAAGATAGACACGAAGTTACATATTTTTAAAAGAGCTGAGTCAATATAACTGATGAGAGCATATGATCAGTACTTATTTAATTAACCCCAAGCGTATAAAAGATAAAGTTGCCCTTTCAGGGAAGCATGTAATGATTTCATTAGTTTTGTATGGAAATAGGTTATGTGTCCGTGGTCTTTGTTGGCTCTCCAGTGACATTAATGATACTAATATTCCACATAAACTGTTGCAAATGGACAATTGCAGGAAAGACATACACAAGGAAGGAATTTCAGGGGGCTGACACTCTTGGAAGAAAAAAGTATGCATAATAGTTAGTGCAAAGCCTACGGAGTTGGACAAAATATGTTACAGAGAGACAAGGAAACTGGGAGATACTGAGAGCAATTTCCTCAAGATCAGCTTGATCAGAAACGCAGTGGTCGTTGTAAGACAGGAGACAGCACATTTGTGGGTAAGAATTGACAGCGTGTTTGTGAGTTACCTAAGGTTAATCAGTTCTCTGGATATAATCTGAGATTCCTGTGTATGAATATAGTATTTTTCTGTTCTGCCGCTCAAGAAATTCTTCCAAGCAACAGTGATGTTATGTGATATATTTCTAGGGGATAGGTATAGTAGATTGTATCGATTTCTAGTATATTACCAACACTAATTATAAACCAGTACCTTTTCAATTTAGGATTGGATTGGCATAAGATAAAGAATTTAACGCAGATTTAAAATCTTTGAAAAAGAGTATAGCCATCTTTATTCATAAAACCTGGAATGATGAAAACCAATGTTGATCCCAGCAGAATTTGAACTAAATGCAGGGAAAAACATAGTAAATAATAATCATTTCTGTCCCAAATTTGGAGAGAGAATATAATACATTAAACAAAGTTAATACTTAACTAGTACATTATTCTAGTCTGAAATGGGAAAGGGGAAATTTTGAACTCAGAATATGACGAGCAAGAAGACATGGCACAATTCATTTTGTTTGACACTGACAATTCTGCCTAAGGCAAATATAAATATTTTTCTCACTAATAATTAGTGACTTACCATAAATATGGAAAACGTATTAGATTGTAATTCAAATGCATTGGATAGCAGAATTAGGAGAATTTTCGATAGAATACATTGCAATATTTAGTTATGATTCTTTAGACTATTAGATCAAAACATTCTGAGGTTGAATTTACTTTTAATCCTACCAATGTCATTAACATAAAGTAACAATGGGACACCGTGTTTCAGAATAGAATAACTACATCTCTCTTCCAAAATGTTTCGTTGTGTACCTAAATTACAAGTCTTTATATAACAACCAAGGGTGATTGATTGCACGAATCAGGTGAGTGGTGGACAAAATAGTTTGTTATATTATTCATTTATGTTCTGAGTTCAAACTTCGTCTGGATCAGCTTTGCCATTTTCCCTTTCAAGTGAAAAAAAATAAATACTAGTCAAGTACTAAGGGCAAATCATTTGAGGCGTTGTGCTTTGTTAGAAAGCATTGTAAAGAAAACAACAATATCACAAACATACATTCACGCACAAACACATTCACATACATATGGGAACAGCAACAACAGCAAATAGATAAATAAATAAATAACACATTACTCTGTCCACTGGATTCGAAGTTGGTAGAGTTGAATGACCAAAAATAAGACTTACAAATTCCTGTAGAGAAAGCAAGCTGTGTGTAAAGCAGGATGCTGACATCAATACGAAAGGATGGAAAAGGAAGAAAACATATCCGGATATTGAGATTGCAAAGTGTAGGATTTATTTATAATCAAAGTACACACAGTAAGACCACTGGACTTGTTCTAGAAAAACAATGGATAATTCAACTAGAACACAACACAGACATATTACTTGCAGGAGGCAGGTTACATTTTGCACCAACCTTCATAACACAACATAGTCATGAAAAACTATATAACAGTGTTTATTAAATAGTTTGTTAACATATTTCACTTCTTTTGAGGGTTTTGTTTCTTTTGTGTGTTTTATTCTTTGTTTTCCTTCATATATTTGTTTTCCTTTCTGTCCATCAATTATGTTGTCCAGCTATTTCAGTCATTTCTGTTTCCTATGCGAACAGAACATTTTGTGATATTAATTATGTGAGTGCTTTGTGGGTTTATATGGACAAATGAATAATAAATACATGTGTGCATGGTGTGATATTTTGCATGCATAGCTCTACGGTAAACAATTCGTTTTTTATCTACATGGTTTCAGTTTCAATTCCACTGACAGACACCTAGAGCAAGTGTTGTCTAGTATAGCCATGAGCTGACCAATACTTGTGAGTGAAATTTCTTACAGAAAAAATGTATTACAGGCATCTGCAGTTATATCAGTTAACTATGGGTTCTGTTTATTTAGGTAATGTAATTAAGCAGTTTGAGAAAATAGAGATACGTATGGTATATGGCACTAATTATTATCGTCCACTGTTGAAGTAGGAAATAAACAAATGCCACCTGTTGCTTTAAATATAGTCGATGTGAAGATACATACATTCAGTAAGCTAACACAAACACACATGAATATATATTATAAACACTAGTATTTTCAGTTCTCTAATTCTGCCATATTTGATGGACATATAAATCTATTTCTATGTATATTGATGTTGACAATTTCTGATGAAGATCTCTACAAAGATCAAAACTCGAGATCAAAACGTGTTTACATGCTTAAATACACATTAACGCAAATTCACATATACATGTCATGAAGCTTTATTTCAAATCCCATGCTATTTGTAGGGATATAATTTAATATTAAATCTAGACATCTCCCTAGTTTTCTCTACATTTCTTATTTAGAGATCATTTTTATCCCAAAACATCTAATAAAACATACTTGTATACTAGGCTATGACCGTCTCTTCCCATTAAGTTTACTCATTCAATAAGTTTAGCTTGTTAGCTGAACCATTTATCAGGGTGTGACTGAAAATATCCCAGAGTTAAAAGTGAGAATCAGATGAGAATCAGAGTACTTCTCAGCCCCCAAGGGCGCCACAGCAAACTATTAAGTTATTCTTCTACTTAAACACCCAGATTTTGAAATATCGTTTTTTTTTCAAATCTTACATAATGGTCTCTCCAGTATTGCAATAACATTTATTCAAATCACTTTACTCTGTTTTCAAAGGATCATTGGATGATGCAATGCTCACTATTGAAATAAAGTTTCTATAATAATATATATATATATATATATATAGGATATTACATTTATGAGACGCTTGCTGAATGGTAATTAAAATAATATTTGTTATTCCTAGAATTGAAGGTTAGCTTTATGCTAGCTTTATATATGCTGAAGTATATGCTTGTGTGAGTGTGCATCTTTTCTTCAGATTAGATTATATGCAATGAATCCATGCATGTAGTACTATGACTAAAAGGGTTCATGTAAGGAAGGATGTACAAATGTAAAGCACTTCTTCAACATGTACCTACCAAAGGTTACTACCATAGGAAGTATGATCGTGACAATATTGATATATTTAAAGTCTAACAAGACTCGACACTCATATGTTTTTATATAATAAACACACTATTAAAGATCCATATAATTTATATAAAGTCAATAGTTTTAATATTAGTTATTAATAATGAACCTTTACTTGGAAACGTTGCCAACACTACTGGGTTATCAAAACTGTGTTCAATAAACCAACAACACTTCAAAATAAACAGCCAAGATTAATAACAAATATATTTTTTGCTATAACAAGAGTTTACTGTTGAAAGATGAAGAAGGTAAAGGTATGCCAAGGAACGTTCATACCTATCAGCGATAATGTGGTTCCTGTGTTCTTTGACATGTGGAAGAATAAATTCTTCGAGCGTGAACGCTTGTTGGAAATCTCATCTTCTCTGAAAACGAATTTTATCTTTTCTTTTAAGCGTTTACATTTTCTCTCATCGATTTACTCTAAAAAGGTATTTGACACCAGTTTCATGGTTTCTATGCTGTACTTTGTGTGTTATGTCACTAACGGTAATTCCGGCGGTAAGTTTGTGATACAGTGTAAAACAGGCTTTCGTTAAGTCTTCATGAATTATACAAAATAAGATGAAACTGAGCATAATTTACTTATTGAGATCGTTGAGCCTTATGCTGTGAAATTAAGTTTCTTATTTGCGATTCAAATTGTTTTTAAGAGCAAACAAATGTTTCTTTTTTCCGTGATTTTCGAACATTCTCCGTTTCCTAAGAATATGATTCGTCAAAAAATGAAGTAGAGTAGTTAGCAGTAAATTAGAAAATATTTTCCATAGGACTGGATATAAAGTAGACTTTCTTTGATTTGCCACAAACTTTGATATTCCTCTCTATTAAAGTTAGCTTTCCTTTGTCGATCGTATTTAAGTTTTAAAAGATTTTCTAGGCATGTGATATCATCCTCAACACAATTTACACTAGAATTATCGAGCAGTTAGTCCTATACACGCAAATTTAAAATTGATAATGAATCTCTTTTCTTCGTTTAATTTAAGTTGGTTGATATGACAGTTGAATTTCCAATCTCATCAGCAGTTATATCATCTTTAATTGAAAATAATTTTGTAAATAGATGAAATGGCCTCTTCAAAATACCATTGCAGAAGATATCAAGCATACCCATAAACAAGGAAACGATATTATTGTTGTTTATTAGTATTATAATATCCCCTTGAAAATGCATATCAAATTAATTTTTTTTTCTACGTTTGGCACAAGGCCAGCAATTACCCAGTGCATTACTGGTACTTTATTTTATCGACCTCCGTAACAATGAAAGGCAAAGTTAACCTCGGCGGGATTTGAACTCAGGACATGTTCATAATGTTCGACAAAATAAGTCAAAACGCACTATTTAACCCCCTCTAAACTTTAGTCTGTATGTGCAATCTGGTAAACAGCTCAAAATTATCCTGCAATATAATTTCGATCTTTGGAGTGCAGCAATACGTTTTTCTTCGAAGTGGCACCGACAAAAATGTGGTTCATTTTCGTCGGTGCCACGTTACTGAATTGTCACTGCAGAAGGGTAGTATTTTTTATAGCTTTAGTTGGTCCTGATGGACCACATGTGTGAGAGATTCTTTGATAGAAGATATTATCATAGTATTACCAGCTTTTTACAATTACTTGTGATAATTGATATGTTGCAGTAAACCCATCTTTTTTCTTTATTTGTTTGTGAAATTTTTTAATGACGAAATTATTGTATTTTGCTCAGTGAGTTTTCTTAATTTGGATGCAATAGTAGCTGCATACCTGCTACTGACTTCTTTAGGGTGACCAATGCAACTTTCGCCCCAGATGCCACACAACCGACCAAATATTCCCACTGCGGCAGGTCTTCGAGAATCGTGGTATTGTCAAGAGGTATATTCTTCTTTTGTCGACCTTGAAATTGCATAAACCGCTATCCTCGGGGTCTGCTGTGGATGTATGGGAACTGCAGGAATATGGGATCGAAGATCAGCTTCTTATACCCTTGAAGATTCTAAACGAATCCCCAAGTACATGTGTTCGGGTAAGTGGTGCTAAAGGAGTTCCTTCTTCCTTTGAAGGGTTTTATTGAAAAGCTCACATTATTCATTAAACAGTCTTGATGGGAGTTTCTGGTTCAGTCTCTGAATAATTATAAATGCAACAGCTTATTCTTGGCAAAATATTACCAGTAGTACTCATGTGTGCATACATGCATACATACATAGTTCTGACGTACATACGTATATTTTTGAATTTGTTTGTGTACATCTATATGTATATACATTTGAAGTATTACATAATAATATTAATATATGTTAGTGTGTATGGTTGTTCTAAAATGTTTGTTTTGCATGTGTAAGCATACTTCAATTTCTAACAGTTATCCGAATCTATGTCAAAAAGCCGCAAACAGCTCTGTAACTGTTGACAGTTTGTTCTGGAATATGTCTGTCTCCTTGACAAGAAAGCAGTTCTTTGGATTCCAACAGATGTCAATGGCAGTCTTGAATTGTCTGCAAGGCAGCTGTGGAAGAATTGTTGCAGCATTGCATTATTGCCATATAAAATTAGAAAGGTATGTTTTACTCTCTCTCTCTCTCTCTTTTTCTCTCTTTCCCTCTCTCTTTTTCTCTCTATCTCTCCTTTTCTCTTTCTCTCTCTCTCTTTCGCTCTCTCACTCCTCTCTCTTTCTCTCTCTCTCTCTCACTTTTTCTTCCCCGGGTTTGAAATTGCCACTGTGTGTGTTTCAGCTTTTGTATTGTACAAGATGTTGGAAGTAAAATCTCATGATAAAATTGAGAAACAGTTCGAGAATAATCGACTTGATAATCTCTGTTAACTATAACACATCACAACTAAGTCTCTTTTCCTTTTACCAGGAGACCTGTTGTTTGGATCCATACTCGACTGAACAGAACATAAAAGACTTTGCTTCTTACTGGACATTCTATCCTAACAAGTTGAAACTCCATATATACAAACCCAACACTCATCAACTATCAACTATATTGTGTTCTTATTATAGCACCCCAAAGCCATTTAAAAACATATCCAAAATATAGAGGCAATAAAGAAGCCTCTATATAGTCACTAAATCTGCAACAAAACGCAGTGAATTTTACTTTAAATCATACCTTAGTGTTTTAGAATTGGATACATCGGCTAATGGGGTATTTGCTTGCCTGCTGATATGCAAGGAATGGGATGGTCACAGTTAGAATGTCACATATTATAAGACTGTTTAATCGAGGCTGACTTGGGACTAAACAACATCAACAACCTCCCCAACATCATGCACAAACACCAACTAAGGAGCCTTTACAATGTAATTTCAAGTGCTAAAAATAAAAATCTAAGTTTCCTTAAATCATACAACTTCATCATAGTGGGAAAGAAAGAACACATCGAGAAATGCGATCCCAAATAATAATAAAAAGTTGGATTATCCACAGCTGATTGCATTTGATTAGTTACATTTAGAATTGCTGCAGTAGACAAAAAAAATCAGTGGTCATTTGAAGGGGTGGTGGTTATTGTTGTTTAGCCATATATCAAACCTGTGGGAGCTGACCTATGGTGAAAGACATTTTATTCATGACCGTCCTATCAACTTTTATATTAAGGGCTACATTATTCAACAACTATTCGAAATGCCCATATTTGTCTAAAGTAAATCTCACACACACACACACACATATATATATATATATGTGTGTGTGTGTGTGTGTGTGTGTGTGTGTGTCGACATAGACATATGGTCAGACATACAATAAGACACACAAACACACATACACACACATGTGCATTTACGGGCACACATACGGACACATAAACAAATACATCTGTAAATAAACATATGGACACACACACACACACACACACACACACACGTATCTTGGCTTCTCTCCAACCAAACATCAAACTCACTCCTTTTTTCATTTACACATGGTATTTCTGGAGATTTTCAATCACTACAACACTTCATAAATGTCTGTCTTTTGTCTTTTCCCCCTTCTTTCTTGCTGTGTGGATTTCCTTCCTTTCTTCTTTCCTTCCTTCCGTCATTTTTTTCTTTCTTGCACTGTTTGTTCTAGATTTTTCTTCATTGTTCTCTCTTTTTTTCTCTCATTCTTGACATGTTTACCTTTCACTTTTCCTTTCTTTCTTTCCTGGCATAATTTTCATTGCTTTCATTATTTCTTTTCTTCTTTCTATTTTCTTTCATTTCTGGCATGATACTCGATACTTTCCTTCCTTCTTTTTTTCTTTCTTTTATTCTTTTCTTTCTTTCATTCTTTATTATTTCATTCTTTCTTTCTGTCAGTTTTGGCATAATTGTCATTGCTTTCTTTTCTTCCTCCATTTCTTTCCCTTTTTTTCAAGTTATGATTTTCATTGCTTCTTTCATTTCTCTTTTTCTTGCTAAGATTTTTTACTTTTTATACTTTTTTTTTTATTTTTGGGGTTTTGCTTTTTCCCCTCCAAGTCCTCTCTTTACTCAATCTGTTGATTATTCATGCCTCCTTTCTTTCCTTCTTTTTCCTTTCCATTATTCTATCTTTCATTCTCTTTACTCTCTATTTCTCAATTGATTTTCCATTCACTAAATGATTTCAAAAGAGGTATCTGCCTTAATCCTGGTCCATTTAAGATTACCCTTTACTGTGAATTTGGGTTTTCTCAGATCAAATATATTCTAAGCTCAAATTGATTGCTTACAAATACATCACGGCTACCAGAACAAATGCAAACAATATAACTGCACCTTAAAAAATATTTGTTTTACAAGGTTTAAGGAGACATTATCCAGAACAAGGATAAGGAAACTGATACTGTATGACCACATGTAGGTTTTTGAGACGCCAATCACATTTTCAAATAGGCATCTTCCAAATGGTATTCATTGTTGGTTCTAGCTCTTTATGTTCTCAGTTCACATGTTGCCAAGCGATTTTTTACTATTCAACCTTCCAAGTTGGATAACATAAAATAACAGTCAAGTATTGGGGACAAATGATTGACTGAATCCCTTAACGTAATACCCCAGCTTAGAAACAGTCTCATAACTGAAATAAGAAAATATATGTATATATATATATATATATATATATATGGAGGAGGTTATAGTTCACTTGAAGCATTGTGTAATGAGGTATAAACGTTTGTATATGTATAATAAAGCCAAAACAATGCAGGTATGGACATAGAATAAAGAATGCAAATGCAAAAGATATTGCTGACAATTAGTCTTTTACCTTAGATTTATTTAAATGTCCTTAATTTTCGAGATAATATCTCTTCTTCGGAGGGAAGTAAAGCGGTTAAACCAGTGTTCTAAATAGCTTGCCAAGTTATGCTGACAGGAAATGCTATAGAGTATCTGTTCTATCTCTAATGTCAAAGAGTTAAGGTTAGGTGGATAAAGAGTAGTCTCCCTTTAAAAGGTTTTTTTTTTGTACATGCCTGTTTAAGTGTGTGGGAGAATGCATGAAGGTGTAAGTATGTGTGTGTGTGTGTGTGTGAGTTAGAAGATATGTCTATACGTAAATGTGGGGGATAGATGTTATCTCGTGTTAGAACTGGTATTTGTGTGTGTATGTGTGTGTGTGAGAGAGAATAAATGGAGGTGTAAGCGTGCGTGTGTGTGTGTGCGTGCGTGTGTGTGTGCGTGTGTGTGTGTGCGTGTGTGTGTGTGCGTGTGTGTGTGGGGTGTGTGTTTAAATATGGGGCTAGAAGCTCTATCAAGTTATAAATTGGGTGTTGAGTTCTAGTCTATTATTGATTGGTGGTTGTGTTTTGTCTATAATTAGTGCTTCCTTAATTCTAAGATTGCCGAGGTTTCTTTCCTTAGTTTCTATCCTAACTGTTATGGTTTTGTCGGTGTTTTTGCATTTAACGAGGTGTTTCTTAAATGAGGAAGCGTTAGTATTGAAGTGTTCTGTTATTCTTATGTGGAGTGGTCTGGTGGTGCTACCTACGTAGAAGTTGCTGCATTTGTCACACACTAGTCTGTATACGACGTAAGCCTGGTGGCATAGGTCTGTGTCGTTGATGGGGCAGTTGGCTAGCCTGCAGCAGTTGTCATGTCTGGTGGAGTGTCTTTTGGTTAGCTGTCCCGGTAGAGAAGGACCTGAGTGGGCCAGTTGGATATCTAGTCCCTCTCGTCTGATAGCTCTGCGGATGGCTGGTGTATGTCCGTCAGATGGAAGCCTTAAGAGTGGATGTCCTCTGCGACCACGCAGTCCGTCAATAAATCGACAGCTGGATGAGCGGGGACTGTAGAAGGAGATAACGTCGAGACTAAGGGCGTATCTATTTAGTTTAAGTTATTCTGGCTGGAGTTAGTGTAGTCTACGTATAACTTCGTCGGAGCAACTGACATGCCCGGGAAAGGTGGAGAGTAGAGGCTTGAGGACCTGGGAGAGGAGCCAGGAAATGTTGTATAGGTGTCCTTCTATGCTAGAGACGATGGGTCTTATTTGCGTCTTAGTACTATTCTTGTGGGTCTTGATGAGGTGGTAGAAGGTGAGCAGTGTGCCATTTCTAGTGGTGTAGTTGAGCTTAACTTTATTTGGGAGTTGTCTTCTCCTACAGATATCGAACCAGATGGAGTTGGTCGGTTTTTCGATCTGGGCTGCAGTCATGTCCGGGATCTTTGTATGTAATTCATTGTCGCTTAGGTGTTCAAAGATTAGGTTGTTGTATGTGGCTTGAGAGATGACGCAAAACTCTTTACCTTTGTCGGATGGTAAGTATATAAGTTCCCTATTCCGTAGGTTCTTCAGGGCGAGTTGTTGTGTCCTGGAGAGGTTTGGGGCTATCTTCTTCTGTTTCCGTAAGATGTTAAATATGGAATGTTTTAGCCTCGAAAGTTTTTCTTCAAGCTCGCGGTTAGCAGGCGGTGGACACAGTGGGCGATCCAGTTGGTATATCGGGAATCTGGGTTTGTTAGATTCCGTGGTGTTGTTGCCGAGAGTCTATATCCATTTTAGTTGGTAGGCAGCCCGACAGAAATTCGTTTCTATGTCGAACCATAATTTGTCGTCCAGTCTCTGTTTCGATATGAACTTGGGACCCAGGCCGAGGAGGTCTAATTCCTCTCGGGAGAGGGATCCTGTCAAGTCTGTGACGAGGTGTTATGCGTCAGGTGTGTTGATGGTCGGGGCACCTCTAGGTTCGGTGTTGGTACTGTCTTGTTCGCCTCTGTTGGTATTTAGAGTTGGGATGTTGTTAAGACGGTTAGCCGTGCTGAGTTTGGGAAATGTTTGCGTTAGGCGTATTTTCTCGTAGTCTCGGCGATTGTGGTATGACCTGTATATAGCGGCGGAGATAACTGTGGGCA
>OZ024740.1:273187380-273224880 GCA_964016885.1 Eledone cirrhosa | reverse complement strand
ATATATATATATATATATATATATATATATATATATATATATATATATATATATATTGTTGTACAAATTACAAAGAGCGATATCGAAATCACTTGATATCGATCTAAACCTGTATTATTATAATTAACTCTTAAAATGTATTCCTTAAATGATCGAGTGCTCCATATTGGTGACATCATCATGCTATATTAAGCATTACCACCAACGCCAGCTAGTCACCCATTGTTGCTATCATTTGCTACCCGACAAGAAGCTAATGCCACACATGGGACACCACAACCAACATGACAATGTAGTAGTAAGGTCGATTCTCGGAAATTTCTTATTCCTATAAGAGATTCCATTGTCTAAAATCTGCTGCTTATGGATTTATTATTAATCGATGACCAGCGGACTTTTCACGGGATTTGAAAAAGTACTGTAGTAGCTTAGACCTGGATGTTTATAAATTGTGAGTACTTTAACATTTTCACATGTTTATCTGTCATATACAGTAATTACATTGTCTTTAAAGTTTAGGCTTCAGGCTGTGGATGATGCATTACGTTTAATACAATGTATGTGCTCCAAATGATTTTGTAGAACAAATTGTAAACAATGATGTCGAAATCAGTGAATATCGATCTAAAACCTTATCATATATATATATATAATTGAATATATGAGAGGGATGAACTCCTATACAAGTATACATGTGTTTCAATTGAAAATGACCAAGTTAACTAGGTTGAAAAAATACTAATTCAAAACAATATGATTTGACTGTCTCGATTTGAGTTTCTAACTCAATCTATGATATATATATATATAGGAACCAGTAAGACCCCGACAGCTGAGGTCAAGCCGTTTCGACGGCTAATTCTGGACATCGAAACGGCTTGAGCTCAGCTGTCGGGGTCTTACTGGTTCCTATTACCCACTCTACTACCTCAAGTATTGAGTACTTTGGTGCGTTATGGTCCACCTGGTTCCTTACCACATTTCCTTCGTTATATATATATATATATGCATTTTTATAGGCAGGCTATGAATTTTAGAGAGGTGTTCATTAATACCACTACGCTTTAAGTATTCAAAGAGAGGGCTCGCTAGTGGCGCCATTCCTTTCTGATTATTTAACTGTCTCCAGAACGGCTAACTCTGATTCGTTGGTAGAATCGTAAAGTATTTATGCTTTTGAACATCATGTTCAGACATCTATACATATATACAAAGATACATACATGCATACATATATATATGATGATGGCTGCCCCCTCACTGTAAATAAATATATATATATATATATATATATACATACATAAATACACGTGCATACATATATATATACATACATGTATATATATATATATATATATATATATATATATATACACATGTATATATATATATATATATATATATATATATATATATAGAGAGAGAGAGAGAGAGAGAGAGAGAGAGATGTATATATATATATATATATATATATATATATATTTATTAAAATAATATATATATGTATATATATATATATATATATATATATATATATATATATATATAAACAAAATTACTTTCTAAATGTAGTTGTGAGTGAATAACAATAATATAGTATTATTAATGTTCGTTTTTTTTTGCAAGCAAACAGCCACATAGACACCATTCCTTTTATTTTAGATGTATAACCTCATCCTTTTGTTCTAGTGGTAGTTGAGAGAAAGCACTCGACAATAGTGCGTCTGAGTGTTTGTTCCTCATCAAGATTTTCTGTTCTCCTGGCTGATATTCACTGCACAATTGGTATGCAAATGAGGCTAATAAGCCAATGTATAAATTTAAGAATACTATGTATCGTGAGCAGTTCCAGTGAGTAGCAGACAGGGGAATACCCAAAACTGATGAGGAACAAACACTCCGAAACAATATTGACGATTGTTTTCTCTCAGCTACCACTGGAGCAAAGGGATGAAATTGTTCATCTAGAAAACTCACCTGGTGTCTATGAGACTAAAGTAAATAAGTAAATGTATATATAGATCTCTTGCTCTCTCCCACTCACAAATACATGTGATTTAATGATGATTTACAACAGCTTATCACGATGGAGCTAAGATGATAAACCCAGAGCAAGACTAGGTTTGGTTTTGTAATTTCTGTTGTATACTAAAATCAAGATCATGATTAATTACCAGTAAAGTAAATTGCTTAATCATTTAGCAGGAATCACTTAATTAAAATATTTAGTGTACAAATACAGTCATTTATTCCTTTGTGATTACAGCCAAATTGAAGCACATATGATAGAATTGCAAACCAACGATAGCAGAGCATGGAATGAAGAATATATGTTGATACAGTTCAAGGATTCCTATCTGATTTAGAAATCTTCCTCGCCATGTGATGTATTTATCGAGAGATGTGTAATTAAGCAGTATAATAGGATGATTATGAATTTAAGAATATCTTCGTGAGAGTTCTGTTGCACTGTAAGTATGTGTGTGTATATATATATATATATATATATATATATATATATATATATATATATATATATATATATATATATACAGTAATGCACTGGTGAATTGCTGGCATTGTGCCAAAAGTAGAAACAATTATATATATATATATATATATATATATATATATATATATATATATATATATATAGATATATATATATATATATATATATATATATATATATATATATATATATATATATATATATATATATATATATATATATAATTGTTTCTACTTTTGGCACAATGCCAGCAATTCACCAATGCATTTATTTTATGGACCCCGTAAGGCAATTTCAGGCAAAGTTAACCTCGGCGGGATTTGGACAAAGAATGGAAAGGGCCGTAACGCTATGTGTCAAAGCATGGCGTTCGACCCTCTACCGTTAATGTAATCTTGTTGGAGTATACATCCTCCGTACGCTTAAGCAGAAATTCCCCAACCACACCATGGGTCTATACGGCGACGCCGCAACGGACACGATATGGAGAAGTTCCGTAATGACCTGATAAATACCTTTCGCGATCCTGGCCTTTAAATCACAGTCGATACGAACATCACTAGCGCAAAATTTCTCGACGTCAACTTTGAAGTACAAACAAGCACATATATGCCATAACACAAACCGAATGGGAGATTGAAATACATCAACATAGGATGACGCCCCCTGTCCACTGTCTTTAAATATCTAGTACCCAACATTAGCGGCAGGTTCACGAACTTATCATCCAACAGAGAGATAATTGAAAGAGTAGCGCCGTACTAGAAGGCCCTACGAGGATGTGGATTTAAAGAACAAATCTATCACATTTCTAAAAGCAACCCACATAGAAATAACAGCAGAAGAAGAAAAATAATCTGCTTCGTGCCTCCTTTCTCACTAAATGTAAAAACTAATATTGGTGTTAGACCTTATAGATAATCAGTTTACACCTCAACACAGATTCAGTAACATCTTCAATCGACGTCCAGTGAGAGTTTCCTATTCTTGCGCCCCATCCATGAAATCGAAAATAACTGCAAAGAGCAAGCCCTGTGAACATCTAGGATGCTCTGGCAGGAAGAAAGATGACTGTCCATTACAACAAAACTGTAACGTTAAATTCTTAGTTTACGAAACAAAGATCAAATATACAAACGCCAATAAGCCAGAGACCCGCGGAAAATATGTAGGTATGATGTAGGACCATTTTGAACAAAGTTTCTACCTGCATCTTTTCTCATTTAGACATCCCAAGATGAAAACCACCACTGCACGGGTAAAAGGGTCTGGAAGCAAAAAGAAAAGAGAATACTCCCATGACATCACATGGAAAATGCCTGGAAATTAAAGATCATACAAAAACGGAAGCAAAAAATGCTAGCTCTTTTTACGTGAGAAATTCAGGATCTTTAATGATCTATGCTCATCAGCTGTTTACCAAAACCCCAAAGCAGAAATCTTCAGGTCATGCTTGTATCAAAAATACTATTTCATATGAAACTGAAAGTCCGCACTACAAGACACGATCTCATTGGACCTCCTGAATTCCCGATGACATCGCATAATTCTTGTACCTCTCAACGATCGCACAACGCACGGATTGGCGATTTATGAAAGAGCCATTAAGATTACAACATGCCACTGCAACCAACGATCACACAGTCATGCAACCTTTTACATTTCGGATCTTATAATTAGTGAATCTGCCCCAATAAAACACAAATTTTGTGTGAATATGCATATTAGCGAATGTACATATATATATATATATATATATATATATATATATATGAACAAGTAAGACCCCGACGGCAGAGCTCAATTTCCAGAAATAGCCGTCGAAACGGCTTGAGCTCTGCCGTCGGGGTCTTACTTGTTCCTATTACCCACTCTACTACCCTAACTATTGAGTACTTTGGTACGTTATGGTCCTTACCACAATTCCTTCGTTATATATATATATATATAGAGAGAGAGAGAGAAAGAGAGAGAGAGAGAGAGAGAGAGAGAGTAATAATAATAATAATAATAATAATGCTTTCTTTATTAACCACAAGGGTTTACATAAAGTAGACATTAAGAACAGTACAGGACAATACAGGACGGTACAAATGGGCATTTCTGCGTGTAAAAAACAAGAAACAGAGGATGTAATAATAGAACAATGAAAAAATTCCCCAATAGGGGGGAGACTTCCGAGGGACATTCGTGGAGAAAGCCCATTAAAAAGCCACAGTGACCCTGACCTGCCTCATTATCGCTACCGCCGCTATTCTCTCCCACTACCTCCTGCTAAGTACTACTAGCACATCACCGCCACCACCACTGCCTCATTATCGTTACCGCCGCTATTCTCCCTCACTGCCTCCTGCTAAGACTGGCATCGTAGTATTCGCACTAAATGAGGAAGGCATCAAAAGATATAAATAGACTGATTTGATGACCCGGTCAAAAAAATCAAAAAATCAAAAATCAAAATCAAAACAGCACAGCAGCAACGAAAAATGTAAAGAAAAGAAAAAAGAAAAGAAAAGCAGACAGACAGACAAGCAAAAAAACTAAGTCAGACATTCAAACATTACATTACAATGAAACTTATGGTTATTTTGGTTTTTTTTTTACCTATTTGTTTGTTTGTTTATTTATGTTCGTCTACAGCGTGATAGTGCCACGCTAAAATCACCGAGAGTGATCAAATCACCGGTTGTTATGTAACCATACATTCACCAATCTTCGATAAGAGTGTTTCAATGTCGAACCTAAACAGTTCGAATAACAGTGAAGTGGAGACTGGAATGTCATGTGACAGACTCTCACCCAGCAGGTGCTCCCCGGCTCAGCTGCAGGGACCTGGCTGTCATCCAAATACTGCTGGTGTCGGAGAAAGAAGAAGGAAAGGGACCAGAACCAACTGGACGAAAGAATTGAATAGAACTGTTATGCAAAGTTACCTGAAGAGTAACCCCAAGGAAAAAGACTATAGAAAACGGAAGCATAACATCTGGAACGAGATTGGTCTATTTAAATTAGATGAACAAAAATTGGCCGTGCAGGATCGGGTAATAAGAACTAATGGGTGGATAAGCGAGCTAGAACTGGAGGAACTGAGCAGAGAGATTAGGTTGGAAATGGAGAGTGGAGTATGCCAGGCAAACGAGCCAGTGAGAAATGATAGTGAAGAGGTTGAGAGAACGGAGGAACCATCCGAAGCAGACAATGATCTGAATGCTGAAATAAATAATACCTGGAACAAAGATAGGGCCATTGAGGAGATGAATGCTGACGGGCTAGGACAAGATTTGGTTGATATCCTAAACTTAGTGGTAGATGAAATGAATAATGATAGTGGGAAATCTATGAACCTAAGATTTGTAGACAGGAACAAGTTAAAAGAAACAACAGCTAAAGTAAACAAAGTCATCCCATACCTTGAAGCGAGGAACCTTCATCAATGCAACAATATCCTCAAAGCAACAGCAAATGCGGCGAGGAAATTACTTGGCAGAAAAATGAGAGAAAACAACAAACAAGAAAGATCAGAACCTTGGTGGAAGAAACGACTGAATGGTCAAATCAGGGAAATGAGAAAAGACATTGGAAAGCTTGAGTCCCTACTGAATGGGACACTAAAAAACATAGACACTAAAAATAGACTGGAAATAAAGTACAAAATTAGGAGGAAAAAGCTAAATATTATCATAGAGGAACTGAAGCAATGCATTGTAGCAAAGAGTGCAAAAATTAGGCGATACGAGAGCAGAGTCAGTCAGTATAGACAGAACCGCATGTTTGACAACAACCAGAAGATGTTGTTCGGACAGCTTGAAGAGAAAGAAAGAGGCAACGACTTGATCCCTAAGGCGGAACAAACTAAGACATTCTGGAGAGGAATATGGGAGCATGATGTTAAACATAATGACCAGGCAGTGTGGATTGAGACGGTACAAAAGGAGATTAGTGAACAGGCACACCAACAAACTGATTTGAGTATCACAGTTGAAACTCTTAAGGGACAGGCCCAAAAGCTAACCAGCTGGAAATCACCAGGCCCAGATGGTGTGCAAGGGTATTGGATTAAAAATATAACATCCCTCCACCCGAAACTGACGACCATGTTCAATGATTGCTTGATGTCAGGTAAGGTACCAGAGTGGTTGACAAAAGGTACCACAGTTCTGGTAATGAAAGACCGAATCGAGGGTAATGATGTTACCAACTATAGACCTATCACATGTCTGTCCGTAATGTGGAAACTGTTGACAAGCATTGTGTCTGAGGAAATCTACCATCACCTCAACACAAACAACTTGTTATCGGACGAACAGAAAGGATGCCGAAAGAAGTCCCGTGGTACAAAGGACCAGTTACTTATTGATAAGGTGGTAATGAGGAATTGCAAGAGGAGACACCCTGGTCTTGCCATGGGATGGATAGACTAAAAAAGGCATTTGACATGGTGCCTCATTCTTGGATCACCAAAAGCCTAGTGATTTCAAGGTGGCAGATAACATCAGACAGTTGTTGAGCAAAAGTATGAAGTCCTGGAAAACAGAGTTAACATCAGCTGGAGAATCCTTGGGAGGCGTGAAGATCAAGAGAGGTATCTTCCAGGGAGATAGTCTGTCCCCTCTGTTGTTTGTCCTTGCCCTGATGCCCCTGACCATTATACTGCGAAAAGTGAGAGCATGATAGAAGTTTGGAAAGGGAGCGCTTACCATCAATCACCTCCTCTTCATGGACGATCTTAAGCTCTTCGGGAAGAGTGAGAAGGAGTTGGATGTGCTTGTTGACACTGTCCGTATTTTCAGCAATGATATATGTATGCAATTTGGTATTAGTACGCGTGGAGTCCTTGTGATGAAGAGGGGTAAATTGAGCAGAAGCAACGGAATCCAGGTACCAACAGGTGAGATGATAAAGAAATTGACACTGAAGAAGCATACAAGTATTTGCGTATTCTGGAGGCTGATGATATCAAGAACCAAAAAATGAAGGAATTGATAAGATCTGAATACATTCGGCGAGTAAGGAGCGTATTAAAGTCACATCTGAACAGTAGGAATGCCATAAGTGCAGTAAATTCCCGAGCTGTGTCTATTATTAGGTAGAGTGCGGGAATTCTGAGATGGAATGTTGCTGAACAAAAAGAAATGGATAGGAAGACTAGAAAGCTATTGACTATCTACAACATGTTCCACGTGAGGAGTGATGTCGATAGACTCTACTTAAGGAGATATGAAGGTGGAATAGGCCTTATCAGCATAGAGGACTGTGTTCAGATGGAGAAAAACAACCTACACAAATACGTGACCGATAGTAAGGAGACAATGCTTAGAAGTGTACTGAATGTGAGGACAATAGACCAGGGGATGTCCAAGGAGGAAATAACAACAAGGAGAAAGAGCAGCCTTCATGAAAAATCTCTTCATAGTACCTTCTTTGAGAAAACGGATTTCAGAGATCCACAGACATGGACCTGGTTGAAAAGAGGAGACCTTAAAAAGGCTACAGAAGGAATGCTAATGGCTGCGCAGGAGCAGGCCCTCACAACGAAGTGGCTGAAACACCATATTTACAAGGAGGAGGCTAGGCCACTGTGCAGGATCTGTGGAGAGAGAGGAGACTGTGGCTGACATTGTATCCGAGTGTAAACACCTATCCCAGACTCACTATAAAGGCTGGAGACATGATGTGATGAGCAGGGTGATCCACTGGCACCTGTGCAAAGTAAACAATTTACCACATTCTGAGAAGTGGTATGAGCATAAGCCAGAGGCGGTGATAGAAAACGATCAGGTGAAGGTGCTGTGGGATTTTAGGATACAGACGGACAAGAAACTGGAACACAATATACCTAACCTGGTGGTTTTAGACAAGGAAAAAAGATCGTGCCTGATTGTGGATGCGGCCTGCCCATTCGACACGAGGGTGCAAGAGAAGGAGAGGGAGAAAATTAACCGATACCAGGACTTAAAGTGGGAGGTAAAAAGGATTTGGAACTGCCATGAAGTCAAAGTGGTCCCGATTGTCATAGGCGCACTAGGTACTATCTCAAAAAGTTTCCAGGGATGGTTCAAGAAAATTGGCCCCGCCCTGCTTTTTGGAACACTTCAAAGGGCATGCTTGCTGGGAACAGCAAGAACCCTCCGCTACGTCCGGAATATCTGAGGCTGCAGGTAGTGGCTTGATATTCATTTCAACAAACTTTCCAGTTAACTAACATCAATGACTGAGACTCAAAGAACAATAATAATATCATTTCTTTTGTCACAGATTGGTAATTCTGTGACAAAAGAAAATCATAGAAAACTAGAACCTGATCTTACTGAGTTAAATGAAATCATTTATGCATCTGCTAGGATAATTGAAACAAGTTGTTTACCACAAAAAAGCAAAAAAAGTCGAACCTTCGAGGTAAACCAATTTGGAGGAGTAGAGTCAAAAGGGAGATTGACGTAATGAGAGAAGAAACATCTTTATTGAGTGAGTTAACCGCTGGAAATGATATAAGATCCGAGAAGGTAAGAAAGCTAAAGAGAAAATATGGACTATCTTCTAGAGAAGCAATAGTTTCAACAAAAGAATCTCTGAAACAAAAAGTCCAAGTAAAAGTTCAACGAATTCGTAGATTCGAGATGCGAAACAACTTCTACAGGCAAAATACATTGTTCTCATCCAATGTCATGTCATTTTATAGAGATGTAGGGAAGAAACAAATAATTATAGAAGAAGTTGAAAACTTCTGGAGTAAGATTTGGAGTGATGAGAAGACATATAATACTAATGTAGATTTGATTAGTCGCCTGGAAAAATCCTACACAAATTTAGAAGATCAGGTGTGGGAAGACATCTCTATAGCAGACTTAAGGACAGCACTCAATAAATCTCATAAATGGAAATCTCCTGGACGAGACAGGGTGCTAAACTTCTGGCTTTCCTCACTCCCGTGCACTCACAATATATTGGAAAAGCTGTTTAATGGAATTATGAAACATCCAAAGAATACACCTGATTGGATAGCAAGTGGCATTACCTACCTTCTACCAAAGAACAACGAAACCAAAGATCCAATAATCTATCGGCCCATAACCTGCTTGTCCACCACTTATAAACTATTAACCTCTATTCTCATGGAAGAAGCATACGTGTTTATGGAGGAGAACAATCTTTTCCTCATTGTTCTGTCGATTTGGAGTAGATGTTGGGCCATACAATAGCACTCATAGTGTGGCCTCAATGATTCTGAAACCAGCAGTTGTAGCGTAGTTTAATCGTCAATTCAATAGGTATGATTATTACAATTACTAGTTTTAGGATTCATTTTTTTTAAATACTGTATTGGCAGTAAATTGGAAAATTTAATTTTGTTAGAGTGTTGAATTAAATGCCTCGGCATATGATTTGATTTTCTATGTTTTAAGTTCAACCACTACCAAGGTCAACTATGAGGTTAATAAAATAGAATACTAGTACAGGAGTATTTGATTGGTGGAGTTTTCAGAATGGATACCTTGTATTAGCTGTTAAAGCTCTGTGCAATCTAAGTTTAAATTTTCGAAGTTTATGTGAGTGGAAAGGTGATGATATTTCTGCCAGGATTTAATATCACCAGATAGTATCAGCAAGAGAAAGACAAGGAAAACATAGTTTCCATGGTCTCTTCTAACTATTAGCTCCTTTCCGTTTCTCTGTTATCATGCTAGACAGATGAATATTAGCACATATTGGCAATTGATTAAACTAACACCAATATTTAAGCGATAGTTTATTTTATCGACTTTAAAATATGAAATACATATTTGACTTTGATGAAATT
Source organism: Eledone cirrhosa (assembly GCA_964016885.1). Classification (NCBI taxonomy): domain Eukaryota; kingdom Metazoa; phylum Mollusca; class Cephalopoda; order Octopoda; family Eledonidae; genus Eledone; species Eledone cirrhosa. The sequence continues at coordinate 273,214,570 of OZ024740.1, read as the reverse complement.
TGAACTCAGAACGTAAGATCTGGAATTATTTCTTGAAGGAATTTTGTCAGACCCTTTCACTATTTTTTCAAAACACTGAAATTGCAAATTATGTTCATTGTTATCTATGCCCAACACATAATACAGTTAACAAACTACATTATATTGTAAACTAAATTGTTATCTAACATGAATAAAATATCAGTCAATGGATGGGGCAATAAAGATCAAGGGAGCCTTCTTATGGTTATTTGCCTGCTAGAAAAAGCTGCTAAATCTTATTCAAATCACATTCTACGATCTTAGAAAAGAAATTACATATGGAGAGATTCAGATCTGTTATAATATTCTTGAAAACAAACAAAATTGGATGATTATGATATGACTTTTATGCTTTTCATATGTCTAATCGGAATAACAATAGCAACAGCTGAAACCAGCCTAGTGTTAAAAATTCAGTGGCGTCACAATAATTAATACCAATTGTCTTCCAGAGCATGGTACCAAATTCTTTAGAAATCCGTAATCTAGACCAACAAGCAACGACAAACATTGTTAATCCTTCATCTCCTGTTTAGACAGTTTAAAGTCTTTGTTTTGTATTCATCTGTATCTAACCCTTTTTATTTATTTAAGTAATTATCTATTTATAAAAAAAAGAATTTTAAGGCCTCAAGTCTTCAGACTAAACCCCGGGGATAAGACCTTACAGCAGATTGTCCACAGTTCTTAAGACAATAAGAGAAGTGTTTGAAAAAAGATTATGCTGTTATGTCAGCCCACACAGACAACATAGGATTTACATTGAAATTTAATCTTTGGTTCTCATTATCCTTCTCCAATATATCCATATTACACATATAAATACATACAGACACGTTTATATACATAAATATACATGCAAATACATATATATGCTTCTATGTGTAAAGTATTCCTGAGAGTGCACACACACAGATATACACACACATACATATATATATATATATATATATATATATATATATATATATATATATATATATATATATATATATATATATATATATATATAAATTTTGAGTATATGTTGGTTGTATACCAACACCTCAGTATGCAGATTGGAGCACTCGACGAAGTGCGCAGGTTGGTTTGGTTACTCCGGAGTAATGTAAAATAAAATAAATAAGTCAAATGTTTAAAATTTGGCTTCGCTTATTACTGCTATATATATTTCGGTAACGGCCATCTTTGGCTGTGACCTCTTCAGGCAGTCCGAATTAGTGTGGTAGAGACGAGTACACATGATGTTGGGGTGTTTAACTTTGTCAATAGTCTGATATGCCCAGTTCCTGGTTGGGTTGTTATTTTACTGAAGAACTGGAATCATATCCTCCTGAAGAGGTCACAGCCAAAGATGGCTGTCACCGAAATATATATAGCAGTAATGAACGAAGCAAAATTTTAAACATTTGACTTATTTATTTTATTTTATTTTATATATATATATGTATGTGTATATATATATATATATATATATATATATATATATATATATATATATATATATATATTAAAATAACAGATTAAAGTTTAAGCAAAGAATCGCTGCTTTCACCCTTAACGGGATCTTCTGAAACTAACTAATATTTGCTCTATGGTTCTTATATATTTGATATATATTTATCCTTATCGAGCCCTCTTTGGATTTTAGTCTTCAAATTTATTATTATTACTATATATATATATATATATATATATATATATATATATATATATATATATACATATATATATTTAATTTATAGGTAAATATTAACCATTTATGGATGATATTTTAACTATAAAATTATACAATATACTTACAACAGGCAAGACAATCTAGTTAAGGAATTTACTGCACATCACTGTGGCTCTGTGTTCAGTTCTACTACATGAAACCTTAAACAAATGTCTTCTACCATATTCTCAGGCTGATCAAAGCCTCCAGAGTGGGATTTGGTTAACGAAACCTGTAGATACCTTTCATATACATATATATATATATAAATATATATATATATATATATATATATATATATATATATATATATATATATATATATATATATATATATATATATATATATATATATATATATAATATATATATATATATATATATATATATATATATATAAATATATATATATATATATATATATATATATATATATATATATATATATATATATATATATATATATATATATATATATATATATAAATATATATATATATATATATATATATATACAGTTCAAGCGTAAACCAATCTTAAATAGAAAGATGGTGTGTGTGTGTGCCTGGTCATGTCTAAGTGTGTCTCATAATTTAGTGGATCTACAATACATGGAATGAAAATCAGTGCTGCGAAGATTGAAATTGTCATTCTCATCCATTAGGTTGACTGGTCTTGTTTGGGGATCAATCTGGAAATATTGGAACCAGTTGCTTTTGACAGGACTCACTGGAAGGAGAGTTTGACAACCCTAGACCCATGACCCTCTCAGGAGTAAGTGGGCATTGAAGAAGAAGGACAAATATGAATACTGATGTCAATTCACTTGTCTAAACCAAGGTGCTACCTCAGTATCTTATGAATAATGAATTCCATAAAAGAACAAATGAAAGAAAAAATATTATTTGGCAACGTGCTCATAAAGCTTAGAAAGGTTTAAAACATTTTGAGACAGTATGAAATAAGAATACCAACGTGATCCATACCTAATCACAAGCTAAAATGAAAGAATTAAGTTGAAATGTATTAGACGAAGGATTGAATAAATAAATAAAAATACACACACGCACACACACGCGCGCACACACACACATGCGCGCACATACACACACACACATATATATATATGTGTGTGTGTGTGTGTGTGTGTGTGTGTGTGTGTGTGTGTGTGTGTGTGTGTTTATCCCGAGTTCAGTGGGGAGTAACCACAGTATGTAAGGAACTCAATACATAGCAGAGTATAAATATCTAATCAGCAGGAAAGCGCTTTCCTGATGATTTCTTGTAAAAGTCCTGTAAAAGCCATTTCTATATTAAATATATATATATATTCAATATAGAAAAGGCTTCTACAGGACTAGGACTGTTTCATTCGGGAGAAATCATCAGGAAGTCCTGATGATTTCTCCCGAATGAAACTGTTATAGTCATGTAGAAGCCTTTTCTATATAAAACATTTATACTCTGCTTTGTATTGAGTACATTACCTACTGTGGTTACCCCCGATTGAACCCTGGATAAACTTACCTATATATATATATATATATATATATATATGGGATAACACATTATCGTTATAGGTAATCCAGTTAGAGGTTATGAGTACTCTATATTATGAATAGTTTTAACATACGGCGTTGTTTGACTCAACAAGAGTTTTCCTTAGTTAGGTGGCGAGTTCATGGGAATTCCTATACAGGTTAATCTTGGAGTAATAATAGTGAAAGAGTGAAGAATAACATGATCAACAGTACAAAAAGGGTTTTATTTACAGTATTAACAATTGTTTCATTGATTATGATATCAAAAGGTTGCTAATCACTTGAAGTTGTGTCACTCAAACTTAAATACAGTGTATGCCTAATCAAATCGTCGGAACACTATATTGAAGGTTGAGTGACACAACTTCAAATGATTAGCAACATTTAGACATCCTAATCAATGAAACAATTGTTAATACTGTAAATAAAACCCTTTTTGTACTGTTGACCTTGTTATTCTTCCCTCTTTCACTATATATATATATATATATATATATATATATATATATATATATATATATATATATATATATATATATATATATATATATTCAGTTATTAGCAGTATTCCAAAGCTTGGTAGAACAAGTTGTGAGGAAAGTTCTCAACATACGTTAAGGTGACTCGACAGGTTGGTAGGGATTCTGTAGTGGAAACACGAACAAACGAGGAGTGTAATCAAAGAAGAGAAATAGGACGAAGGTAAACAGTTACAAAAGAATTTAATCCACGTATTAACAATTGTTTCATCAGAATTTCAGTCCATTATTGCTACACTATGTTATAATAGGCAATCAAGAAAGATACTGTAGCAGCCGAATTTTCAAAATACAAAGTTGGAATGACCTTAGGAAATGAAATAAGGGGTAGTAGTGTAAGATAGAGGAACAGAGAGAGACAGGGGCAAAAGAGAGGAAGAGAGAGAGAGAAAAGGGATAGAGGTAGGGAGAGAAAGAGAAAGAGATAGTGTGGTGTGAGAGGATTTGTAAGGGAGGGGAGGAGGGTTGTGTGCCAAAACTTGTGATGAGTAGAGGGAGAGAGAAGGAAGATAGAATTTTAAGAGGCATTTGGAAGTGGACAGGCGAAAGTCTTACCAGAGAACAGATGAAGGAAGAAAGTATTAAATTTCATATATAGTCTATTTTTACGGGTGTAGAATTGTTATTTAGGGTAGAAAGATAGGTAGTGTTAGGATTTGGTTGAAGGTTTGAAGTGTGAGAATTTCGCTTTTAGTTTATGCTGGCAAAAAATTGACTTTTCAATTTTGTTGTTGAGTAGTTGGTGGCTTGAGCTTAGGATATGGAAGAGCTCATTATTACACAAGGGGCACGTTTTCATCCCACTCCGGTATGGAGGAGCATGTGAGAGTTTGGTCCATTTAAGGGTGTATTGTCGGTTACTCCCTTTTAAGTGCCAAATTTTGTCGGCGAGAGTCGTTACGCAACGGTGTTGGTGGTGCTTTATTGCGTAACGATGCGTTAACCAACGAGTTTTGAAGGTGTTTGCAGTGCTGCCTATGTAGTGCCAGGTTTGGTTGCCCGCCTCAACCGAGCACCTGTACACTAGGTTTGAATGCAAACATTCGTTATTCAATGGACAAGTCTCTGGAAGGTGGAAATTACAATTTCTGTTATGGGCAGTGATGGAGTTATAGGTGGGCTGGGATGTGTGTGTGAGTGTGTTTTGTGCATACTGATTGTCAGTGGATGGTTGTGTATTAGGTGTATTATTGTGTTGAGTGATTGGGGTGTTGTTGTTACGGAGGTTTTGGCGTTGAGCATCTTAATGTGTGCGTCTAGGTTTGGTGCAGTGGAATAAGATAGTCTAATTGTTTTGGTATTAAGTATACTACTATATTTATGTGAATTTGGAAAGTGTTTTTTTATAATTTTGTAGAATGTGGAAGGTAAGTTAGAGCTAATAGAAGAGTTAAAAATAGGATTATACCAAATGTAAGATCTACTCCGTGTTCTATTTTGCTTTGATGTTGCTGTTGTATTTGTGGTGTGGTTAGTATTAGGGGGTCTAGGTGCGTGTGTGCGGGTGTTTGTGGGGCGTTTGGCGTGTCTGTGGTTATGTGTTTTATGGTTGTGTGGGTCCATGTATTCTAGTTTGTCGGTGTGGCCAGCCCGTTCTAATGCAGTGTTGTAGTATTCAGCGTGTTGATCGAATATTTGTTGGTTAGATGAGAGGCGGGATATTCTAAGTGATATACTATGTGGCACGGACCTTATAATAGATAGTGGGTGGTTAGAGCTAGTGTGGATGTAGGTGAGGTTCTCATTGTTTTTTGTGAAAGGGTGTGATAATTTGGGTGTTGTGGTTGAAGGTGGCATCTAGGAAGTTAACTACTTTGGTACTATATTCGTAGGTGATTTTAAGGCCAAGGCTATCTAGGGTTCTTCTAATGCTCTTACGGGTTCGTTCTATGTTTTGTTTATTCATGTTTTTAACTAATAGGAGAGCGTGATCTCTATATATTCCGCCTTGAAGGTAACTAACTTTATTGTGTAAGGTGTGGGCTATGTATATACCAACAATATCCGTAACTTGTGCTGAGTCATTAGCACCCATAGTTATGTCAAAGTTATCTATTCTATCCTTACGTATCCAAAAGTTATTTTCAAATTTAATTATCGTCTTTCTAGCTGCTAGGATAATGTTTATTTCGTCGTCGGTTAAGTCAGAGTTGGCTTTCGCAAATGCTAGTGTCTTGTTTAGAGTATCGGGTGATATGGAGGAGTAATAGTCATTAATGTCGAATTGTATAAAGTTAGAGGTATTTTTGTTATCTATACTATTAAACCATTTAATTGTGTCGCTAGTATTGTCCCAAAGTTTAATAACTAGTTTATTCCTTAATTGTATTATTATTCTATCTAAAATATGCTTGCTAATTTTACCTATGTCTGACTTAGATGGGCATATTAATCTAATAGTGGGTTTATCTAGGAAATCTAATTTGTGGTCCTTAAGATTAAAGGTGAGGGTGCAACTTGTCATGGGCTCAGTTCTATCTTCAAGTTCTAGACTTTTGACAATATGGTGTGCTTGTTTGTTGATGTTAAGTAGTGCTTTGTTATTGGTTTTCTTATATTTTTTATGTAATTCCTTTCGTATAAGGTCGTGGTAAGTATTAATGTCCATTGTGTACACGTTAGATGTTTATATATATATATATATATATATATATATATATATATATATATATATATATATATATAATAGATAAAAAACTGAATACATATAAAATATGCAATGATGTAAAATGAAATGAGATGAAGTGATTTCAGATAAAATGGAAAGATTGTTTGATTAAATTTAAAAATGCAAAGGTAATCAATTTATGGCAAAAAAATCAAATAGAAGTTAAGGGGAAACAACAAATTAAATGAAGTCTATTGGCAGATTGTTGTGAAAACGACCTTTTCAATCAACACCGCTGTTATTTCCATGGCAACCCATATTGACAAGTACATATTTTTCGAAATCATATTTGCTATATATCAATTTATTTTATTCTGCAATCTCCAAAAGGGAATCCATATACATAGGACCGCCCCCACACCCACCCGCGCTTTAGATACTATTAGATACTATTAGATACTATTATATCTACCCCTTATCGGGTAGGAGGTCCAGACTTTCCGATAAATTGCAGACATTCGATCTTAATGTTCAATGCTACAATGAATCTTTTGCGAGATCAGGCTACACTAAGAAGATATACTTCGATCCAGACATTTACGCTTCTAGAAGCACGATAAGGTACAATAGTAGCCAAAACTTTACTAATAGACCTGAGAAATTAGTAAAACCCAATAGCTCTAACAGTAAAAGCCGGGGCATTAAAAGGCCCTAAAATAAAGGTAGCTCTAACGCCAATAAAGTATATCCTCAATCTAATCACTCTTCTGTCGATCTCCCTAATACTAAGCCTGTATTTAGGAATATGAACCTCAGTTTCACGTGGGCAGTGATGCTGAGTTAGTTAAATGTGAATTCACCGGAAAACATTGAAAATTTATCAAATTGACATCGAAGAAGTATTTTCTTTTTATTCTTATTTCTTCTCAATATTGAGTGGTGGTGTCGCTGGTGTTAGTGGTGGTGGTGTTGGTGGTGTTAGTAGTGGTGGTGGTATTAGTGGTGGTGGTGGTATCAGTGGTGGTGGTGTCGGTGGTGTTAGTGGTGGTGGTGTTGGTGGTGTTAGTAGTGGTGGTGGTATTAGTGGTGGTGGTGGTATCAGTGGTGATGGTGTCAGTGGTGTTAGTGGTGGTGGTGTCGGTGGTATTAGTGGTGGTGGTGTCAGTAGTGTTAGTGGTGGTGGTGTCGGTGGTATTAGTTGTGGTGGTGTCAGTGGTGTTAGTGGTGGTGGTGTTGGTGGTGTTAGTGGTGGTGGTAGTGTTAGTGGTGGTGGTGTCGGTGATGTTAGTGGTGGTGGTGTCGGTGGTGTTAGTGGTGGTGGTGTCGGTGGTATTAGTGGTGGTGGTGTCAGTAGTGTTAGTGGTGGTGGTGTCGGTGGTATTAGTGGTGGTGGTGTTGGTGGTGTTAGTGGTGTTAGTGGTGGTGGTGTTGGTGGTGCTAGTGGTGGTGGTGGTGTTAGTGGTGGTGGTGTTAGTGGTGGTTGTGTAGGTGGTATTAGTGGTGGTGGTGTCGGTGGTATTAGTGGTGATGGTGTCAGTGGTGTTAGTGGTGGTTGTGTTGGTGGTGTTAGTGGTGGTGGTGTCGGTGGTGTTAGTGGTGTTAGTGGTGGTGGTGTTGGTGGTGTTAGTGGTGGTGGTGTCGGTGGTGTTAGTGGTGTTAGTGGTGGTGGTGTCGGTGGTGTTAGTGGTGGTGGTGTCGGTGGTATTAGTGGTGTTAGTGGTGGTTGTGTTGGTGGTGTTAGTGGTGTTAGTGGTGGTTGTGTTGGTGGTGTTAGTGGTGGTGGTGTCGGTGGTGTTAGTGGTGTTAGTGGTGGTGGTGTCGGTGGTGTTAGTGGTGGTGGTGTCGGTGGTATTAGTGGTGGTGGCGGTGTCGGTGGTGTTAGTGGTGATGGTATCGGTGGTATTAGTGGTAGTGGTGTTGGTGGTGTTAGTGGTGGTGGTGTCGGTGGTATTAGTGGTGGTGGGGTCGGTGGTATTAGTGGTGGTGGTGTCGGTGGTATTAGTGGTGGTGGTGTCGGTGGTATTAGTGGTGGTGGTGTCGGTGGTGTTAATGGTGGTGGTGTCGGTGGTGTTAGTGGTGTCGGTGGTGTTAGTGGTGGTGGTGTCGGTGGTGTTAGTGGTGGTGGTGTTGGTGGTGTTAGTGGTGGTAGTGTTGGTGGTGTTAGTGGTGTCGGTGGTGTTAGTGGTGGTGGTGTTGGTGGTGTTAGTGGTGGTGGTGTCGGTGGTGTTAGTGGTGGTGTCGGTGGTGTTAGTGGCGGTGGTGTCGGTGGTATTAGTGGTGGTGGTGTCGGTGGTATTAGTGGTGGTGGTGTCAGTGGTGGTGGTGTTGGTGGTGTTAGTGGTGTTGGTGGTGTTAGTGGTGGTGGTATCGGTGGTATTAGTGGTGGTGGTGTTGGTGGTGTTAGTGGTGTCGGTGGTGTTAGTGGTGGTGGTGTCGGTGGTATTAGTGGTGGTGGTGTCGGTGGTATTATTGGTGGTGGTGTCGGTGGTGTTAGTGGTGGTGGTGTCGGTGGTGTTAGTGGTGGTGGTGTCGGTGGTGTTAGTGGTGGTGGTGTCGGTGGTATTAGTGGTGGTGGTGTCGGTGGTGTTAGTGGTGGTGGTGTCAGTGGTATTAGTGGTGGTGGTGTCGGTGGTATTAGTGGTGGTGGTGTCGGTGGTATTAGTGGTGGTGGTGTTGGTGGTGTTAGTGGTGTCGGTGGTGTTAGTGGTGGTGGTGTCGGTGGTATTAGTGGTGGTGGTGTCGGTGGTATTATTGGTGGTGGTGTCGGTGGTGTTAGTGGTGGTGGTGTCGGTGGTGTTAGTGGTGTCGGTGGTGTTAGTGGTGGTGGTGTCGGTGGTGTTAGTGGTGGTGGTGTCGGTGGTATTAGTGGTGGTGGTGTCGGTGGTGTTAGTGGTGGTGGTGTCAGTGGTATTAGTGGTGGTGGTGTCGGTGGTATTAGTGGTGGTGGTGTCGGTGGTATTAGTGGTGGTGGTGTCGGTGGTATTAGTGGTGGTGGTGTCGGTGGTGTTAGTGGTGGTGGTGTAGGTGGTGTTAGTGGTGGTGGTGTCGGTGGTATTAGTGGTGGTGGTGTTGGTCGTATTAGGGTGGTGGTGTCGGTGGTGTTAGTGGTGGTGGTGTCGGTGGTGTTAGTGGTGGTGGTGTCGGTGGTATTATTGGTGGTGGTGTCGGTGGTATTAGTGGTGGTGGTGTCGGTGGTATTAGTGGTGGTGGAGTTGGTGGTGTTAGTGGTGGTGGTGGTGTTAGTGGTGGTGGTGTCGGTGGTATTAGTGGTGGGGGTGTTGGTGGTGCTAGTGGTGGTGGTGGTGTTAGTGGTGGTGGTGTTAGTGGTGGTTGTGTAGGTGGTATTAGTGGTGGTGGTGTCGGTGGTGTTAGTGGTGGTGGTGTCGGTGGTATTAGTGGTGATGGTGTCAGTGGTGTTAGTGGTGGTTGTGTTGGTGGTGTTAGTGGTGGTGGTGTCGGTTGTGTTAGTGGTGGTGGTGTCGGTGGTATTAGTGGTGGTGGTGGTGTCGGTGGTGTTAGTGGTGGTGGTATCGGTGGTATTAGTGGTAGTGGTGTTGGTGGTGTTAGTGGTGGTGGTGTCGGTGGTATTAGTGGTGGTGGTGTCGGTGGTGTTAGTGGTGGTGGTGTCGGTGGTATTAGTGGTGGTGGTGTCGGTGGTATTAGTGGTGGTGGTGTCGGTGGTGTTAATGGTGGTGGTGTCGGTGGTGTTAGTGGTGTCGGTGGTGTTAGTGGTGGTGGTGTCGGTGGTGTTGGTGGTGGTGGTGTCGGTGGTGTTAGTGGTGGTGGTGGTGTTAGTGGTGGTGGTGGTGTTGGTGGTATTAGTGGTGGTGGTGTCAGTAGTGTTAGTGGTGGTGGTGTCGGTGGTATTAGTGGTGGTGGTGTCGGTGGTGTTAGTGGTGGTGGTGTCGGTGGTATTAGTGGTGGTGGTGTCGGTGGTGTTAATGGTGGTGGTGTCGGTGGTGTTAGTGGTGGTGGTGTCGGTGGTGTTAGTGGTGTCGGTGGTGTTAGAGGTGGTGGTGTCGGGGGTGTTAGTGGTGGTGGTGTCGGTGGTGTTAGTGGTGGTGGTGTTGGTGGTGTTAGTGGTGGTGGTGGTATTAGTGGTGGTGGTGTCGGTGGTATTAGTGGTGGTTGTGTCGGTGGTATTAGTGGTGGTGGTGTCGGTGGTGTTAGTGGTGGTGGTGTCGGTGGTATTAGTGGTGGTGGTGTCGGTGGTGTTAGTGGTGGTGGTGTCGGTGGTGTTAGTGGTGGTGGTGTTGGTGGTGTTAGTGGTGGTGGTGTTGGTGGTGTTAGTGGTGGTGGTGTCGGTGGTATTAGTGGTGGTGGTGTCGGTGGTGTTAGTGGTGGTGGTGTCGGTGGTATTAGTGGTGGTGGTGTCGGTGGTGTTAATGGTGGTGGTGTCGGTGGTGTTAGTGGTGGTGGTAGTGTTAGTGGTGGTGGTGTCGGTGATGTTAGTGGTGGATGTGTCGGTGGTGTTAGTGGTGGCGGTGTCGGTGGTGTTAGTGGTGGATGTGTCGGTGGTGTTAGTGGTGGATGTGTCGGTGGTGTTAGTGGTGGTGGTGTCGGTGGTGTTAGTGGTGGATGTGTCGGTGGTGTTAGTGGTGGATGTGTCGGTGGTGTTAGTGGTGGATGTGTTGGTGGTGTTAGTGGTGGTGGTGTCGGTGGTATTAGTGGTGGTGGTGTCAGTAGTGTTAGTGGTGGTGGTGTCGGTGGTATTAGTGGTGGTGGTGTTGGTGGTGTTAGTGGTGTTAGTGGTGGTGGTGTTGGTGGTGCTAGTGGTGGTGGTGGTGTTAGTGGTGGTTGTGTAGGTGGTGTTAGTGGTGGTGGTATCGGTGGTGTTAGTGGTGGTGGTATCGGTGGTATTAGTGGTGGTGGTGTCGGTGGTATTAGTGGTGGTGGTGTCGGTGGTGTTAGTGGTGCTGGTGTCGGTGGTATTAGTGGTGATGGTGTCAGTGGTGTTAGTGGTGGTTGTGTTGGTGGTGGTGTCGGTGGTATTATTGGTGGTGGTGTCGGTGGTGTTAGTGGTGCTGGTGTCGGTGGTGTTAGTGGTGTCAGTGGAGTCGGTGGTGTTAGTGGTGGTGGTGTCGGTGGTATTAGTGGTGGTGGTGTCGGTGGTATTATTGGTGGTGGTGTCGGTGGTGTTAGTGGTGGTGGTGTCGGTGGTGTTAGTGGTGTCGGTGGTGTCGGTGGTGTTAGTGGTGGTGGTGTCGGTGGTATTAGTGGTGGTGGTGTCGGTGGTGTTAGTGGTGGTGGTGTCGGTGGTATTAGTGGTGGTGGTGTCGGTGGTATTAGTGGTGGTGGTGTCGGTGGTGTTAGTGGTGGTGGTGTAGGTGGTTTTAGTGGTGGTGGTGTCGGTGGTATTAGTGGTGGTGGTGTTGGTCGTATTAGGGTGGTGGTGTCGGTGGTGTTAGTGGTAGTGGTGTCGGTGGTGTTAGTGGTGGTGGTGTCGGTGGTATTAGTGGTGGTGGTGTCGGTGGTATTAGTGGTGGTGGTGTCGGTGGTATTAGTGGTGGTGGAGTTGGTGGTGTTAGTGGTGGTGGTGGTGTTAGTGGTGGTGGTGTCGGTGGTATTAGTGGTGGGGGTGTCGGTGGTGTTAATGGTGGTGGTGTCGGTGGTGTTAGTGGTGGTGGTGTCGGTGGTGTTAGTGGTGGTGGTGTCGGTGGTGTTAGTGGTGGTGGTGTTGGTGGTGTTAGTGGTGGTGGTGGTATTAGTGGTGGTGGTGTCGGTGGTATTAGTGGTGGTTGTGTCGGTGGTATTAGTGGTGGTGGTGTCGGTGGTGTTAGTGGTGGTGGTGTCGGTGGTATTAGTGGTGGTGGTGTCGGTGGTGTTAGTGGTGGTGGTGTTAGTGGTGGTGGTGTTGGTGGTGTTAGTGGTGGTGGTGTCGGTGGTGTTAGTGGTGGTGGTGTCGGTGGTATTAGTGGTGGTGGTGTCGGTGGTGTTAGTGGTGGTGGTGTCGGTGGTATTAGTGGTGGTGGTGTTGGTGGTGTTAGTGGTGGTGGTGTTGGTGGTGTTAGTGGTGGTGGTGTCGGTGGTATTAGTGGTGGTGGTGTCGGTGCTGTTAGTGGTGGTGGTGTCGGTGGTATTAGTGGTGGTGGTGTAGGTGGTATTAATGGTGGTGGTGTTGGTGGTTTAGTGGTGGTGGTGTTGGTGGTGTTAGTGGTGGTGGTGTCGGTGGTATTAGTGGTGGTGGTGTCGGTGGTGTTAGTGGTGGTGGTGTCGGTGGTATTAGTGGTGGTGTTGTCGGTGGTGTTAATGGTGGTGGTGTCGGTGGTGTTAGTGGTGTCGGTGGTGTTAGAGGTGGTGGTGTCGGGGGTGTTAGTGGTGGTGGTGTCGGTGGTGTTGGTGGTGGTGGTGTCGGTGGTGTTAGTGGTGGTGGTGGTGTTAGTGGTGGTGGTGTTGTTGGTGGTATTAGTGGTGGTGGTGTCGGTGGTGTTAGTGGTGGTGGTGTCGGTGGTGTTAGTGGTGGTGGTGGTGTCGGTGGTATTAGTGGTGGTGGTGGTGTCGGTGGTATTAGTGGTGGTGGTGTCGGTGGTGTTAGTGGTGTTGGTGTCGGTTGTGTTAGTGGTGGTGGTATCGGTGGTGTTAGTGGTGGTGGTGTCGGTGGTGTTAGTGGTGGTGGTGTAGTTGGTGTTAGTGGTGGTGGTGTAGGTGGTATTAGTGGTGGTGGTGTCGGTGGTATTAGTGGTGGTGGTGTCGGTGGTGTTAGTGGTGGTGGTGTCGGTGGTGTTAGTGGTGTTGGTGTCGGTGGTGTTAGTGGTGGTGGTGCAGGTCGTGTTAGTGGTGTCGGTGGTGTTAGTGGTGGTGATGTTGGTGGTGTTAGTGGTGGTGATGTTGGTGGTGTTAGTGGTGTCGGTGGTGTTAGTGGTGGTGATGTCGGTGGTGTTAGTGGTGGTGGTGCAGGTCGTGTTAGTGGTGTCGGTGGTGTTAGTGGTGGTGATGTCGGTGGTGTTAGTGGTGGTGGAAGAAGAAGAAGAAGAAGAAGAAGAAGAAGAAGAAGAAGAAGAAGAAGAAGAAGAAGAAGAAGAAGAAGAAGAAGAAGAAGAAGAAGAAGATACCTACAAAGATGGCGATCATGATATAGTAATATTGATGATACAGTGATAAAAGACATGAGATGTTCTTCTTCTTCTCCTTCTTCTTCTTCTTCGTCTTCTTCTTCTACTTCTCCTTCTTCTTCACATCTTTCTTCTACCTTTTCTTCTTCTTCTTCTCCGTCTTCCTCTTCTTTATTATCACATCCTTCTTCTTCTTCTTCTTCTACTTCTCCTTCTTCTTCACATCTTTCTTCTACCTTTTCTTCTTCTTCTCCGTCTTCCTCTTCTTTATTATCATATCCTTCTTCTTCTTCTTCTTCTTCTTCTTCTTCTTCTTCTTCTTCTTCTTCTTCTTCTTCTTCTTCTTCTTCTTCTTCTTCTTCTTCTTCTTCTTCTTTTACTCGTTGGCGGATTGGCAGTATCGGTAGAGGGTCGGACGCCATGCTTTGACGCATAGAGTTACGGCCCTTGCCATTCTGAGTTCAAATCCGACCTTATGGGGTCGATAAAATTAAGTACCAGTAATACACTGTGTAAATTTTTGGCCTTATGCCAAGAAGTAGAAACAATTGCTTTCTCCACGATGGCCCTCGAAAGTCTCCCCCCAATTGGGGAATTTTTTATTGTTCTTTTAATTACATCCTCTGTTTTTTGTTTTTTTACACGCAGAAATGCCACTTTGTACCGTCCTATATTGTCCTGTGCTGTCCTTAATGTCTACTTTGTGTAAACCCTTGTGATTAATAAAGAAAGCATTATTCGCGTGTAGGACGGATCCGGCTATCAGCTGAGTCCATCGTGAGGATTGCCCCGCCCTCTTCCTTTAGCCGGGAAGGGCAGGCAGTTTTTATCTGTCTGGTGGACATGTCGAAAGAGATAGTATGGTGGACACGTTTGAAAGGGCTGAAGACGAGCAGTTACCTCTTCGGTGATGCCCTGATTAACTTTTTCAAATTTCATTTGAAAAGGAAAATCAGGGTAGAAAGGGAAGTGCTCTCTTCCCAGCATTTTGTTGAAAGATGGGTGAGAGAGGCAAGAATGGCCCGAGTGAATGGGCCTACCTTGAGTATGTGCCTGTAAATTAAAGGTTGAAAACTGGGAGAGGGCACTTGCCCTGGTGGTCAGGGTCACTGTGGCTTTTTAATGGGCTTTCTCCACGAATATCCCTCGGAAGTCTCCCCCCTATTGGGGAATCTTTTCATTGTTCTATTATTATATCCTCTGTTTCTTGTTTTTTTACACGCAGAAATGCCCATTTGTACCGCCCTGTATTGTCCTGTACTGTCCTTAATGTCTACTTTATGTAGACCCTTGTGGTTAATAAAGAAAGTATTATTATTATTATTATTATTATTATTATTATTATTATTATTGGTTGATTGCTTATTTTATCTTCTTTTAAAGCATGTCTATGTGTGTATGCGTATGTCTTTGAGCATGCATTCATGTGGATGGAACTGTTTGTGAGAATGATTGGTTTTCTTTGTATGAAAAACTGCATATGAGCATATGCTAATTCACTAGTACGCATGTATATGTTAATGTATGTGTGTATGTGATTTCTCTATTAAATGCTTGGAAGTGAACAATCATTTAAGCATACAATTGCATAGAGCAGATAGAAAGTTAAATGCATATGTTTGTATATATATATATATATATGTGTGCGCGTTTGTGTGTGTGTTTTATGTATGTATTTATATATATTTATGTAATATACATGTATATAATTATTATATATATGTTTACATATACACATGTATGTATATGAGTATATACATATATACGTATATATATATATATATATGAGTATATATATATACATATATATATATATATACATGCCTATATATATATATGTGTGTGTATATATATATATGTATATACATGCCTATATATATATGTGTGTGTGTATATATATACATGCCCATATGTATATATATGTATGTATGTATATATATATATATATATATATATATATATACATACCAATGCATATGAACACATAAATCTATGTATGCATATATTTTTAAGTGAATGAGGAAGAGTATGTATGACAGTGCGGTAGATTTTCCAATAAATATAAAAAACGTCAGGAAAATATGTTATAGTAAAAGTAGAGGAAAACTTTTTAATTTTTATATATATTCTTCTTAGAATTTAAACAATTTTAAGTGTGATATTGATTGTGTAATTTTTGGATCAATCTTACTCCATTGCACTTCATTTATTTTGCCTTCAAACCTGTTTGTCATGATTAAGATTAAAAGATTGCTGAAGAAAAAAAGTGAAATGTGTTGGACTGGATCAAATGTTTCAAGTGAAGGAGTTGGAAGCTCTTGTAAAGAAGGTCCCTGTCTCATATCCAAACCAGCACTTATCTATATACAGTTATGCTTTTATAACTTTGATATATTAATATTACAATATTATCTATTCATATTAATATTATATATATATATATATTTCTATATATATATATACATAAATGTATAATTGTGTGTATATGTGTGTGTGTGGATGTGTGCGTTTATTAGAGTGCATATACATACATATAGATACATATAACATACATACATATGTGTTAGCTAACAGAAAATTTAAAAGAATATAATTTTGACATCACATGCATCATATATTTGGCAGTCAAAAGGTCAACCATCCTTGAACGTATAACAGCCAAGAAAAACAAAAATAAAATAAAGAAATAATTAAAAGAAAACACAAATTAACAAGTGACCAAAGAATAACAACAAAACAAGAATTCTCTTCTCAGTTTATTTGTACATGCTCCAGTAGATGTAACGGGTTTCTTTTGCAAAGGCAATTCAGATTTATAAAGGTGCATGCTGAGTCACGTAACCCACATTTAATACATCTATTACAAGTCAGCCTATTGGCGTTCGGCAGGGTGCATTCGGCCATAGAAACCAAACCAGAAACAGTTCTGTGTGAGCAAGACACATTCGTCTGATTTGACTTGTCTCACAATGAGATAACTCGTCTAACGGGAGAAAAAATGGACGTGATGATGAAAAATGGACGTGATGATGATGATGATAATGATGAACCATAGTACCAAAAGTTAATAATAAAACACTCATCAATTTCTCAGTGTTTCTACGGTCTATAACAGACGAATATATTGCCTCGATGAGCTTATGGTTAGAAGTCAATGTCATTCCAGTGTTCAACAACTTGATAATGGATTCAATCTCCAGCACAATAATGGTGACACAAATCAATGGAGAAACCTCTACATGGTTATTGACTCCACCAGAAATAGCAGTAAAAGGTCGTTCAAATAAAGACCCTATATATATATAGAAGAGCACATGTAGTCATAGTTATGACTATTTGCTTAATTGAGACGCGTTGCCAGCTAAAAGGTTCATAAAAAATGAATGATTCTATTGACTACATTAATAATGGAACTAATAGTATAATTGTTGAAACCTGGTGAGAATCAGCTACCAACTAAATATGACACTTGTCCTGAGAATAAGGAAAACTAGGAAGCCTCTAACTAGGAAGCCTCTATGTGGTGGTTCGATGTGCAGGAAATACCACTGCATTTCACTTGAATTACGCCTTACTTTCTTTAAAAGGGAGGAACATAAAGTGTATAGTCTTAGATATATCATGTCTGTAAAACATGTCCATAACGGTATATCTTTGACTATAGATCTGCTTGATCAGATTATATCTTCTGCTTATAAACTGTTATGTACCCTTTGGTTAGTTTTAATGCAACCATACAGTTACATACATTCAGAACAGGTTTCTAATCAGTGAATAACTTGATATTTGGATACATTGCTTCTCACTACGGTAACCTATGAGACATAACGAAATACATATATGGCAGCAGGGATCAGTCACAGAGATCTAATTGTATGATCCAATTTAGATATATCTTCGTTTTTTGTTGAAATGGGCTCCAAATTATACAACTTCAACATTTCTTTCCCCTATAAATTCATGGCCTCATATGATTGCCAACCTGGCCAAAATTTATTTGTCCAATGTTACCAAGAACTTTACCAAAAGTGGTTCAAGAAACATATTCATATTTAAATAAGAATATCAACACACATCTCATTACTGCATCTAAGATAACACATGTTTTCACTATATAAGCACTTGTTAGCTTTATCCAAGCATTTTTAATATGAAAGATGTGTTCTTCGACTATTAGGATGACTTTTCCACACCACAATTTGAAATCTTTCTGCAACTGTAAACATACTAACTCTCTTTGAATCAATCACAGAAAACCTGAATATTTCCAACCATCCTTTGAATCTGACCCAGAAACCGTGAAAATGACAATAGTACAGTCTTTTTTATCTTCTGACTTAATCATGTGAAAAACAAACAAACCCAACGCTAAATTGCTACTATAACCATCCTTATAACAATGCATCCATAAATATATCCCTATCAGATGTACTATAAAATCTGTTATAGCTTTGACCTTCTTGTTTTTTTATACGGGGATAGTGCATCATGGTTACATTATCCAATGCGACTTTCATCTTTACGACTGTAGTATGAGCTTTGGTGAAAATTTAGTTACCACTTCTTGCAATACGAGTAGCTATATAAAGGTCCCACTTAATTGACTAATGACACGGAGGGTTGAAAGGCAACGTTGACACTCACAGGATTTGAATGCTAAGAAAGAGTTGAATTTTTGTTCACCACCATGAACAATAACCACAACAACAACAACAACTACTACTACTACTACTACTACTACTACTACTACTACTACTACTACTACTACTAATAATAATAATAATAATAATAATAATAATAATAATAATAATGCTTTCTTTATTAACCACAAGGGTTTACATAAAGTAGACATTAAGGACAGTACAGGACAATACAGGACGGTACAAATGGGCATTTCTGCGTGTAAAAAAAACAGAGGATGTAATAAAAAATAATAATAATGGTTTCTTATGTAGGCACAAGGCCAGTCATTTGGGGGGGGGGAAGTCGATTAAATCGACCCCAGTGCGTGACTGGTACTTTATTTTATCGACCCCGTAATAATAATAATAATAATAATAATAATAATAATAATAATAATAATAATAATAATAATAATAATAATAATAATAATATAATAATAGAAATTGGAAAAATGTGGAAATTGATAACTAAAACAATACCAGTGGTTGTAGGCGCTCTGGGAATGATACCTAAGGGGTCTAATGATTACTTATCGCAAATCCCAGGAAACCCGCGTATAGGAGAAATACAAAAGATAGTACTAATGGGAACTGCCCATATACTAAGGAAGATTCTGTCAATATAAGTACATCACAAGTCTAAACACTAAAGATGCATGTGTGAGTATGTATGTTCTTTCTTGAACATGGCGGACCTTGTTGTCTCTTGAGGTCACTGGTTGTGACTTGGTGATAACTCGTATGAACATAAAGCAAGATAAATGCAAATAATAATAATAGAAATTGGAAAAATGTGGAAATTGAGAACTAAAACAATACCAGTGGTTGTAGGCGCTCTGGGAATGATACCTAAGGGGTCTAATGGTTACTTATCGCAAATCCCAGGAAACCCGCGTATAGGAGAAATACAAAAGATAGTACTAATGGAAACTGCCCATATACTAAGGAAGATTCTGTCAATATAAGTACATCACAAGTCTAAACACTAAAGATGCATGTGTGAGTATGTATGTTCTTTCTTGAACATGGCGGACCTTGTTGTCTCTTGAGGTCACTGGTTGTGACTTGGTGATAACTCGTATGAACATAAAGCAAGATAAATGCAAATAATAATAATAGAAATTGGAAAAATGTGGAAATTGAGAACTAAAACAATACCAGTGGTTGTAGGCGCTCTGGGAATGATACCTAAGGGGTCTAATGGTTACTTATCGCAAATCCCAGGAAACCCGCGTATAGGAGAAATACAAAAGATAGTACTAATGGGAACTGCCCATATACTAAGGAAGATTCTGTCAATATAAGTACATCACAAGTCTAAACACTAAAGATGCATGTGTGAGTATGTATGTTCTTTCTTGAACATGGCGGACCTTGTTGTCTCTTGAGGTCACTGGTTGTGACTTGGTGATAACTAGTATGAACATAAAGCAAGATAAATGCAACTGTAATCATAATAATAATAATAATAATAATAATAAAAAAATTCGAAAACTCTTAACCATGCACAGAATGCATCACCCTAAGGCAGATATAGATAGACTATATCTCCCTAGGAAAGAAGGAGGACGTGGGTTAATCCAGTTAGACATTGCGTTGAAAACTGCAACAATTGGATTATCTACATATCTAAGGGAATCACATGATTGGATGATCAAACTCGTTTTGAAGCACGAAAGCATCAAAAGATCATATTCCATTACAAAAGATGCACAAAGATACAGTAATGGACTACAAATTTCAGAAGTCCCATTTACTGCTGAAATGGAAAACACAGAAAAAACAAAGCAGGTAAAAGTAACTGCAAAGAAAGAACTGCTACAGAAACTGGCTAAGAAATGGCAAGGAAAACCTCTGTATGGAAAATACCCAGAGCGAGCTAACAATCCTGATGGTTACAAAACCTTAACCTATCAGTGGTTGGCATCCTCTGGACTGAAATCGGAGACTGAAGGACTGATTATATCAGCACAAGATCAGTGTCTGCCAACAAAAAATTACCAAGCCAACATAATAAAAAAATGGATGCAGCCCATTATGCCGTGTATGCAAAAAACAACCAGAGACCATTGACCATATAATTTCAATGTGCAGTCCTATAGCTCCAACCGAATACCTAAACAGGCATGACAGAGCTGCACAATACATACATTGGATAATGTGTAAGCATTTTGACCTGCCCCATCAAAAGAATTGGTGGGAGCATCAACCACCTCCCATACTTGAAAAAGATCACATCTCAATCTTGTGGGACTTTAGCATCCAAACAGACCAAAAAATAAATGCAAATAGACCTGATATAATATTGAAGGACTTTAAAAAGACGGTATGCCTGCTAATTGATATGTCCGTTCCAATAGACAAGAATGTATCTATAAAAACATTTGAAAAATAGAGCAAGTATAAGGACCTGGAGATAGAAATTGGAAAAATGTGGAAATTGAGAACTAAAACAATACCAGTGGTTGTAGGCGCTCTGGGAATGATACCTAAGGGGTCTAATGATTACTTATCGCAAATCCAGGAAACCCGCGTATAGGAGAAGTACAAAAGATAGTACTAATGGGAACTGCTCATATACTAAGGAAGATTCTGTCAATATAAGTACATCACAAGTCTAAACACTAAAGATGCACGTATGAGTATGTATGTTCTTTCTTGAACATGGCGGACCTTGTTGTCTCTTGAGGTCACTGGTTGTGACTTGGTGATAACTCGTATGAACATAAAGCAAGATAAATGCAACTGTAATAATAATAATAATAATAATAACAATTTAAAAAACAACAAAAAAGAAAACCCCGTGACCAAGAAATACCGGGATGGCGGCCGGCGGGGAATAGCCGTGTCTCTAAGGGAGAACGACTCCTCTAGTCTTGGTTGACACTCGTTCTAGAAGTGGTAACACGAAATGATTACCCCTTGGCGGATAAGGATAAAACGCGACAAAATAAAGTAAATGTCTAATGATAAAATCTCATACCGGATCGGCCGTCACCCGGGTGAAAAAGGGCCGCGTCCCTCAGAGAGGAACCAGACTGGGGTCGAAAAATCAGCTAATGGTTCAAACCTTCCCATCACTTCGGAGCTGGAGACCTCCCACAGCCGGAATACTCCTACTGTTGGCCCTCCATGCTCACCACCAAGAAATCCAAAGAAAAAGAGAGAAAATGGTCAAGGGAAGATAATAAAGAAGTCCTTGAGGCTTTCTACACTGCCAGGTACTACCCATCAAATACATTGAATAAAGAACAGACATATATCATCTGGAAAAAGAAACATCCCGAAAACAGAGGCTATATTGACAGTAACAAACTAGCCAATATACGAAGAAATATTGTAAAAAAAAAGTTACTAACTGATATAGAAATTGATCAGATCAAGCTAGTAGCACAAAGTCAGCGAAGGGAAAATGAAACATGTGTCAGTGAAAACGAGGTAAATTGTAACATTTCGAATCCCAGGTTTGGGGCGGAATCACTGGCAACAGAACAAATTAAAGAAAGGATCGAACAAGTGGAGGGAGTGCATGCTCAAGATGAAACTCCAAATGAAAATAATGAGATCGTAAATGATAAAGAAATGAATGAGAATGAACTTGCCAACTTGAAGGATGAAATTATGATCGAATGGATGAAAATGAAAGAATCTGACATGGGGCAACGAGACACCGTCTCTAAGATCCAGAACTCCAAACAGAACCAAAAGATAATACACAAGACTAACATAATTCTCAAAAACATTATCATCACAAACAAACTAAACATTACTGATTTAAATCATCTCTATTATACATCGGCTAAAGTCACCACTCACGTATGTGGAGTGAAGATGAAAAAACAAAGGAATTCCCACAAGAAATCTACTTGGCAAGAGAACATCAATCGCCAAATAAACCTTCTCCGATCTGACATAGAAATTTTAACAAACTATAAAGTAGGTGAACATGTTAAACAAACTAAACTTAGAAAATTGAAAAGAAAGTACAGTATAAAATCAACAAGTGACATAAAACATGCTGATAGAAATAATCAAGCAAAAAGTGTCGGCCAAAGCTGCTCGTATAAGGCGCTTTGAAAAACGATCTAGATTCTATAAGGACAATAATATGTTAAAAAACAACCAAAGAAACTTCTACAGAAAAATTGGTAAGTCAACAATAACTGCTAAATCAATACCACCCAAGGAGGAAGTGCAAGAATTCTGGGAAAAGATCTGGGCCGAAAAAAAATTCACTTGAGGAACAAATATGGGAAAATATAACAGTTGAACAGTTGCGCTTGGCTCTAAGAAAAACCAGCAAATGGAAATCCCCAGGAAAAGACAAAATACAAATTTTTTGGATAAATGCCTTCACAGAGTCTCATGAGCTGTTAGCCCAACTTTACAATGAAATAATTAAGGAGGCAGAAAAGATACTATCATGGCTAGTTAACGGCATTACATTCCTGCTTCCGAAGAATGATGAGACAAACTGCCAAAAATTACAGACCGATAACTTGCTTGACCACAATGTATGAAATTTTAACATCAGTCCTAACTGAATATACATATGACCACCTGATAACAAATGACCTATTTCCCATTGAGCAGAAAGGGTGTAAACGAGGCTCATATGGCTGTAAGGATCAGCTTTTGGTTAAAAAAATGATACTGGAAGATTGTCATAATAGACACAAAAATCTATCAATTGCTTGGATAGATTATAAAAAAGCATTCGATAGTTTGCCACACAGTTGGATTGAAAAATGTTTAGAGATTTTCAAAATATCCCCCGTTGTCAGGAGGTTTTTATCATTCAGTATGAAGACATGGAAAATGACACTCCTTTTGAATAGTGAAACAAAATCACTGGAAGCTGGAGAAGTTAATATTAATTGTGGAATCTTTCAGGGTGACTCTTTATCACCGCTTTTATTCTGTATCGCGCTTATACCATTAAGTAAAATGCTCAATGAAACAAAACATGGATATAAAGTCTATGACAAAACCATTAATCACTTGTTCTACATGGATGACCTGAAACTATTTGCAAAAAATGATGAACAATTGCAAGGGCTATTATCCACTGTGGAGCAGTTCAGTGATGACATTAAAATGGAGTTTGGACTAGATAAATGCGCCAAAGCAACGTTCACCAGAGGAAAGCTGCTGAAGAGTTCAGACATTAATCTTGATCGGGGGAACGTGATAAGAGAACTTGATCAAGAAAAAACTTACAAATATCTAGGTGTCTGTGAAGGAGACGGAATCAAGCACTCGACAATGAGGGAAAGGATAAGGAAGGAATGTTACCGCAGTAAGAGCAATCTTAAGAACGGAATTGAATGCAAGGAATAGGATCGATGCCATAAACACGCTTGCCATACCAGTAGTAACCTACAGTTACAATGTTATCAACTGGTCAAGCACAGAGATCCGTAGGCTCGATACAAACATTCTAAAATTCTTAACCATGCACAGAATGCATCACCCTAAGGCAGATATAGATAGAATATATCTCCCTAGGAAAGAAGGAGGACGTGGGTTAATCCAGTTAGACATTGCGTTGAAAACTGCAACAATTAGATTATCTACATATCTAAGGGAATCACATGATTGGATGATCAAACTCGTTTTGAAACACGAAAGCATCAAAAGATCATATTCCATTACAAAAGATGCACAAAGATACAGTAATGGACTACACATTTCAGAAGTCCCATTTACTGCTGAAATGGAAAACACAGAAAAAGCAAAGCAGGTAAAAGTAACTGCAAAGAAAAAACTGCTACAGAAACTGGCTAAGAAATGGCAAGAAAAGCCTCTGAATGGAAAATACCCAGAACGAGCTAACAATCCTGATGTTGACAAAACTTTAACCCATCAGTGGTTGGCATCCTCTGGACTGAAATCGGAGACCGAAGGACTGATTATATCAGCACAAGATCAGTGTCTGCCAACAAAAAATTACCAAGCCAACATCATAAAAAATGGATGCAGCCCATTATGCGGTGTATGCAAAAAACAACCAGAGACCATTGACCATATAATTTCAATGTGCAGTCCTATAGCTCCAACCGAATACCTAAACAGGCATGATAGAGCTGCACAATACATACATTGGATAATGTGTAAGCATTTTGACCTGCCCCAACAAAACAATTGGTGGGAGCATCAACCACCTCCCATACTTGAAAAAGATCACATCTCAATCTTGTGGAACTTTAGCATCCAAACAGACCGAAAAATAGATGCAAATAGACCTGATATAATATTGAAGGACTTTAAAAAGAGGGTATGCCTGCTAATTGATATGTACATTCCAATAGACAAGAATGTATCTATAAAAACATTTGAAAAATTGAGCAAATATAAGGACCTGGAGATAGAAATTGGAAAAATGTGGAAATTGAGAACTAAAACAATACCAGTGGTTGTAGGCGCTCTGGGAATGATACCTAAGGGGTCTAATGATTACTTATCGCAAATCCCAGGAAACCCGCGTATAGGAGAAATACAAAAGATAGTACTAATGGGAACTGCCCATATACTAAGGAAGATTCTGTCAATATAAGTACATTACAAGTCTAAACACTAAAGATGCATGTGTGAGTATGTATGTTCTTTCTTGAACATGGCGGACCTTATTGTCTCTTGAGGTCACTGGTTGTGACTTGGTGATAACTCGTATTAACATAAAGCAAGATAAATGCAACTGTAATAATAATAATAATAATAATAATAATGATGCTACTACTACTACTACTACTACTACTACTACTACTACTACTACTACTACTACTACCATCACCAGGAATCCCTAACCTTTCTAAGTGGTTATATATTTCCTAATCTATCTCTTTTATATTCTAAGTTTCCATTACATGCTAGATTCCGCTCTAATAGTTGAGATGTAACTCATCCTAACTACTTAAACAACAAGCAATTAAATCTGTTACAATAGATTTTCAACTCTGTTGACTAGAACATGTTCAATTTCAAATATTGCACTTGTCAGCATTGATGTTGAGTTTCACTATTTTAATTTTGCCATGGACTACTTTGTTTAATGTTATATTTTACATAGTCAACGTTGGTGATGAGATATATATATATATATATATCTCATCACCAACGTTGACTATGTAAAATATAACATTTATATATATATATATATGACGATAGCTAACAAGCTTCAAACTAGTACACCGTTTCTTTGTCAGTGTTGAACAAACAAGCAACGGTGGTTGCTAGGCACTACGGCTTAATACGGGATGTTTGTTTACAAACACACCGAGCATTATAATAAATGTTCGGTGAATCCATACGTGCGTATATATATGTGTGCATGTATGTATATATATATATATATATATATACATACTACTGTACGTCGGTATACATATATGTATGTACGTGTACATACTTATATTTAAGTAACAGCCGTACTAAGAGTGGGAAATGAAATATCGTTTCATTTTTTCCGTTTATATATATATATATATATATATATATATATATATATATATGTGTGTGTGTGTGTGTGTGTATATATATATATATATATATATATATATATGTATGTATATTATTATACTTGGGGAGGGTCATATTTGTGTAATATTGCCAGAATTAATAACAGAACACACTCACTGTTTGGTTGGTTTTCGCTTCTCGCTGTCTTTTATATCGGTAATCTAACTTACTCGGTCCTCAATGTTGCCATTGACTGACCGACGGTCAAAAATAATACAGATACAATATAGACACAAACACATATATATAGTGTATCATAAATCTTTCGTTGCACATCTGCAACATCGTCAGTGGTGTTATATTTTCCTCCTGTTGTGTTGTATCTCTACGCCATTTTTATTCAGTCTGTCTATATATTTATTTATTTGCTTGTTTGTTTATTTTATTTTGTCTTCTTTGCGCATGCGTTGGCGTGTGTGTATAGTGTTATGTTTGCTGTGTGATGGGTGACTAGTGTGTGTTTATGTGCTTGTTGTTATTGTACTTGTGTATGTATTTATTTATTTATTTATCTTATTTTATTTACTTATTTATACTTCTCTTAGGTCAGTGTTGTTTGTTTGAGTGTTGTTGTTATTCCATTCATTCTTTCTGTTTAGCTTTGGTCTTCTAATTTCTATTCCACTGGCCTCTCTGATTTGCCTATCTGCTGGTTCATTTCTATGTTTAGATATTATTCTAATTTCTATGTTGTCTATGTTACCGTCATGTTGTTGTCTAGCATGTTCGTATAGTACTGACCCGTTTTTTTGTCCTTTTAGTTCCCCCCAGTGTTGGTCTATCCTTTCACCTATGCTACGAGCTGTCTCACCTATGTATGTTGTTGTCATGTTTCTGCAAGTACCCTCTGTACATCTTATGCTATAGACTACGTTTCTAGTTTTACAGTTTATCCGGGGGTTCAACTTACATATGATACATTTCCTATTGGTACAGTGGGTTTTCTTAAAAGGGTAGGTTTTGCTGATCAGGGATTTTATGGTGGTTCCTGGCTTTTCTACCACCTTTATTTTTAAGTGGGTCTTTCTCAGGGCCTTTCTACACTGGTTAGCTAATTTCCCTCCAGGGGTGGCGTCCACAAACATGACACTCTGGTATCTCTGGTTGTCGTACCATGAGGTGGCTTTCCCTATCTTATGTCTAGCCCTATCTAAGCTATTCATGATTTGCTCCTGTATAATGGGCAAATTCCTTTCATGTCCAGTTCCATGAGGGTCTTATACTTTTCCATGGCTCCTTCGTATACTCTGACTCTGTCTCTTTGGTTGTAGCCAGATAACTGCATGCGGTTGATGAAGTGTTGGATGTGTCTTTCCATCAGCAATGTCCAGTAGTGCTAAGTTTAATATTCTGATCGCAGATTTTGTACGAGTGATGAAGAATGTGTCCCGCATGTGCGACCCAACAGAAATGGAAAGACACATCCAACACTTCATCAACCGCATCCGGGATCCTGGATAGCAAGGTGTCGAGATGTTATTTGAAAACATCCACGTCCACATCATGCAGGTC
>OZ024740.1:273172380-273182380 GCA_964016885.1 Eledone cirrhosa | reverse complement strand
CACTCACACACACACACTTATTCGAACATATCGAACATATCAGTCATTATTTCATTTTCCTGATTGATATCACTCAATATAATATTCCTGCAGTGCCTTAAAGTGTGTTTTTTTTTTCTTCTTTTGGACGTCAACATTACATATGCAGATATAGGTTCTCATTGCATGAAACTTGCAACTGTTTGCGACGTGTTTATCAGCATTTCTCAACTGCTTTACTCCCGAGGAACTCTTTTAAAATAATTTTAATGTCTCAGAGAATCCTTATATGAAGATTATTATATACTATTATTAGTATTAGTAGAGGGTCAGACATGCTTTCCAGCGTAGTTACGTCCCTTTACGATCTGAGTTCAAATCCCGCCGAGGTTATCTTTGCCTTTCATCCTTACAGGGTCGATAAAATAAAGTACCAGTAATAGACTGGTTAATTGCTGGCCTTGTGCCAAAAGTAGAAACAATTATTACTATATTTTAAAGAGTTTTCTATCAATATGCCGTATGTATATAGTAAAATTACGACTATAAAATTAAACAACAATTACTGAAAAATACATTAGCTTATTTATCACTGTTTCTCGTTGAACCCCTAGTGACCTCTTACGGAACCCTTGCGTTCCGGGGAACACCGATTGAGAAAAGCTGGTCTATATACACTCTTGTTGGCTGACCCATTATTATTGATAGTTTATTCGGTATATATGATGTTACATTTAATATTTTGTGTTTTCTCGTGAGGAGTGCTTTTGGATTCTCAAATGAAACCGATTTTTTGTTTATCCATACAATTCCGTCGGTTATGTCTAGTGAGGAAATATTCTTTCCAACGTCACAGCATGATATTTTTTATCAAACTTTTAATTCATGTTTTAAAATTTCAATATTTTGTAGTTATTAGCCATTTGTACTAATTCCCCTTTATTCTTCACAACAGATATTTTTACAAGTACTACAGTATATATTTTATAATAGTTTCTGAATTACATAAAATGAAATATTTAATGTACTAGGTTAATTGTAAATATTATGTTTTGGTAGCGTAATCTTAATATATTTATTATTCTTGTTCCTGTCTAGAAACACAAATTCACCTAGCCTCCACTTGAGAATGCATATAGATCGTTAAAGTAGAATATTAAGAACCAGAACACATTAAAAACAAAACAAATACGGCTTCAAGATGTATACTCAGATTGTACTGGGGGAAGAAAAACGAAAGTGAAAAGGAGAATGAGAAAGGAGCAAGCAACAAAAAATTTCAATTTTTGTTATGCTCCGTATTGAAATTTCATCAAGGAGAATATAAAAAATCGAAACTATCGACATTACAGAAGTAAGCTTTACTCCATCGTTATGTTTTTCTTGTTTATTCTTTTCTATTCAAATCCTCGCTGTCTGATTAGGTCATAGCTGTTGCCTAATCATTGTCACCGAAATATATATAACAGTGACTAAAATTAAACGAGGTTGAATTCAACCTATTAACTTACACTTCTTGTTAATATATATATATGTTTGTGTGTGCGTGTGGGTGTATAGGTATCAAAGGTGCGAATAATTATAATAATAATTCTGGCAATTTCAGGGTGATAAAATTGGTGTATGGTGAATAGTCAAGTCTATCAACCATCATTTGGCTAGTAATTTGTTTTACTGAACTGGTAGGTTGAAGAAAAAAATTGCATTTGGTATGATTTGGGATTCGAACGGGCCGAGGACAACGACGTATAGAAATAATTGTTTCTACTTTTAGCCAGCAATAACCCCAGTGCATTATTGGCACTGTATTTTATTGACCTAAGGATGAAAGGCAAAATTGACCTGGGTGGGATTTGAACTCAGACCGTAACTCTAGGCTGCAAAGCATGGCGTCCGACCCTTTACTGATACTGCCAAAATAACATCTAAAGAAGATAGTCCCGGAGAATTGCTTATTGGTTTCGTGTTCATTTTTATTCTTGCCAATCATAAAATGGCATTTTAGTCATGATCCCCTCGTGATTATATTTTAAGCCGTTTTAAATACGGTAGTGTGTTGTTTCGGGGGAAATTTGGCTCTTATATCTACCAGAAATTGAACTCATTGTCTTAAAAACACAATGAAACACAAACTATATTATCAACATAGAGATTTCTACTCCAGTTTCTCATAGCATATATTTACACTTAATCCTGACTAGTCAAAGTTGTAGTACAACATCAGCCTTTTTACTTCAAAAAAGTTCAGTCATAACTCCACTCTTTCTTCTCACAAGGCAAGATTCTTCTGAAATTTAATTAATAAATTAATTCGGTTGCCGCGTCCTCTTCTGGGACATATCACTGTCACCATCTTCTCAACGCTAATTAAAATATGACAACTTGCTTGCTTCAAAAATCATGAAACATTGTGTAATTTATATTGGTATTCATTTTACTTCAATCAAGTAGTAGCATATTTGAGCAAATGACTACGTGGTCAGTGTTCCTGTACTTTTTAACTTCACAGTTTTTAGAAATCTTCAGAAATTAATCACAATATTCAGAGAAGAATGTTAAATGGCAATGTATGTATGTAATTATGTATGTTTGTAATTATGTATGTATGCATGTTATCTCTTTCTCTTAATTTCGAGTATATTTTTTTGACCGGCCACCTTCCTGGTGGCAAGGTTGTAAAAGTAAAGGAATTGTCATCCCTTTACTCGCAAGAATGTTTTGCAAATTTTGAAGGTGCCAGCTACCGCAGCCATTTGTAGACTATGACTTAGGGAGCTGCGCTCTTTGTCCGCAAATCCAAGTTCAGTCATACTTTGGTCCAAGCGGGTTGGTATATAACCCGTAGCTCCAATAATGATGGGTATGAAGCTAAAGGTGTATCTTGGATACTGGATTTGTAAACTCCTCATCAATGGTCCGTAGATGTCCTCCTTCTCCTGTATTTTTCTGACAACGTTTACATCAAGTGGGCAGCTGATCCCCACAACAGAACACATTTTCAATGTGTGGTCCCAAACAACAATATCTATATGTATGTATGCATGTATGTATGTAAATAGGTATGTAACTGTGTATGCATGTATGCATGTATGCATGTATGCAAATATGTATGTATGTAATCGTGTATGTATGCAAATAGAACCATTGATTGCCTTAAACTTTAAACAAGGCACCAAGAAAACACAGCTGAACTGTACTCAACCACCCGCTAAACCAAATCCCAACCTGCATTCCTAGGTTGGCAAACAAACCGTACACCGCACCAACCTACAAATAGGTATGACAGAGGTTATCAAACTGCGGCTCTCATATTATTTAGTTTCTGTACTATAAAATTATTATCATCCTAAAATATTTCACTTTGAACGTTTTAACCTAATCTTTTGTGTCCCTAATTAATTGATTGCAGAAAGTATCTATCAGAAATCTACTCTCAAATTCTCTTTATTTACAAATTCCTATTATATCCCCCAGCTCGTACTTAGTAATACAAAACATCGCTAAAATTCCCCGGACCAATAGAATTTGACCATATTTCCTCCATGTAGATTATGTATCACATTTTACTTCAATCTTCTCTAACCTTTCTAGTGTCCCATAGGATTCTCCAGTAGCTACGTGTTCCTCTTAGCACAGGCTAAGAAACAAACACATCGTTATTCCTACTCTCTTTCTTAGATATAATACCAAATACCGCAACCCCATCATTCAACCCATGCTGCTATATACTGCGCATTATCCTAATCCAGTAATACTTTCTAACCAGTAACTCCGCTTAGCCCTAGTGCCTACCTCCTCAACCTTGTCAATGTTCTCGATCCTACTACAACTAAACCCCCTTATGTCACATGAAGTGTTCGTATATACATAAGAATTTAGCTGAACAAAAAGCATGTCTAATCCATTGAGTCACTGGTGCAAGGACTATGTTGTCTACCCTATATATTTGCAAACCATACTTATTCAAGTAAATAACGTAAAAATTATATACCGAGATTTACAGTCAAGCTTTAAACCGCTATACACTATGAAAGCCTTGCTTGAAACGAAACATTTAAAGTTTGTTTCTCACACAAGCGAGTCACACTATTTACACCCATTAGAACAACATTTCTCTACCAAATTACTACAGTTTAATTCGCCTACATAAACGTTATTAATTCTGTTAAAAATGGCGGTGAGTTGGCAGTATTTGTAGGTCATTGGACAACATGCTTTGTGACATATAGTTACGGACATTTACGTTCTTACGTCAAATCCTGTCGAGCTTAGCTTTCAATTCCCGGAGTGGGTGATGTGTAGTGTCCTTGAACAAAACACTTTCTTTCACCTAGCCCCAGTTTACTAATGTAGTCAAATGAACTTCAACGTCACTGGTGCCAATCTGTATTGGCCTTTGTCTCTTCTTTGGGCGACATCGGTTGTGTGGAGTGGGTAGACTGGCAGGCATGGGTTATAATTGGAATATCTAGTCGCATTTAACCATGAGTTCATATGCTATTACGTCTACATTATCTCGACATCCAACCAAGGATTTTATTATATTAAGTACCAATATTATTCTACTCGTCCGGCAAACGTGAGGTGTGGGTTCAACTCCCATGAGTGCTGATAAGCATGTTTCCTTTCGGGAGGTTTATACGCGCCGTTACATCGCTCGCCGCTTTCTAACCATACAAAAGATAGAATAAAGAGCCCTTAACTACTTGTGGAGTCATAGATGCACCGTCATAAACCTGGCAGAGCCCAACTCTCTCCCGGTCTTAACACAGCCGATTTTTTCTATAGAAGAAGAATCGGACCCAGTACTTGACTGGTATTTTTTTTGTCGACCTCGAAAGAATGAAAGACAAAATTGACCTCGGCAAAATTGACCTCAATGAGATGGGACGAAACCATAACGTATTCTATCCGACGTCTTAACGACTCTGCCAGTTCGCTACCTATACTTCTTTTATATTCATTTGAGCCGGGTCATTATCTATCTAAGGCGATTAAAATTCCCGAGATCCATGGATGAGTTCTCTCCTGCACTCTCTGTCCCTCATCATCGCTGCCATGTCCTGCGTCACCAACAGACCTGTGTCTGCCCTTAGGGCATCAACATATATCAACGGATCAATTAATAAGTATTAAATAACGCATGTATGTTCTTTTGTCTGATTTTAACAAAGCATAAACATATTTTTACGGGGAAATGATACTTGGACGTCTTACTTATTTCAAACATTAAATGAATGGAGGAACATACCTTTTCCTTGACCGATAAATCAAAACTAAAGGGATCGACATCACCTTGTTGAGTACATTATCAAACCGGCATGCACTTCAGCAAATCTTCATATACTATACGTAAATAAGGAAAATCTAAATGAAATGTTCACTGTTAATTATAATGAATGCAAGTAGGTAATTATATAGCTCTGAATTTGCTATTTTATTTATTTTACCTCTATACACAATTTACAACGTTATAATTAGGTTTAACTACGGGTTTATCACGATCAACATGGATTTCATGTATGGATACATCGAGAAGACGAGTAAACAAATACATACATAAAAATACACAAACAAATACATGCAGATTCACACACACACAGACATACAAACACATATTTATATATATAAGTGTGTGTGTTTAATACCTTTATATGATTAATTAATTAATTAATTAATTATATAATATAAACCATATCATTTTCAATTACACACTTCCCTTCATATACACATAAAATGATCAGAAAAAAGGCCATGTTCTAATCAGGTATTAATTGTAATTTCATAATTTCATTAGCATTGCAGCACTCGCACACAGAAGCAAGGTGTGAACGTGCACATACAGATACACACACACACACACATACATACATACATACATACATACATACATACATACATACATACATACATACATACATACATACATACATACATATATATGTATATATATTTATATACAATACATATATATATATACATATTATGTATATATGTATGTATACGCATGCATACATACATTCGATGCATATATGGTACTCACTTGAATACGAGGGAATAGTTGTCCTCCCTATATCACGTATAATATTTGAAATACACTATAGTGGATAGTCATAGATACACGAATATACAACCGTACATCTACACTCACACATTCTTACATTTATCATTTCACATATTGAAACCGATGTAAGAGAGACGCATCATATAATTATTTATCTCAAGAAATAGTGAAACAGTTTTACTCTCAATTTATTACCGAAAATGCCGATTAAATTAAAATATCTGTAGTGTAGGTGGATGGTGCAGCGGGTGTCTCTGGCCATTCTCCGAGGTATCTCTTTTGCTGTTTTGTACGCGGGGCGCGGCCGAGACACCACTGAGACTTTTGGGTAATGACTGCTCCTCCCGGCCCCTTTCTTTCGCCGTTTGTCCCTTCTTTCTCTTCTCCTTTTCATTTTCTGTTCTCTTTATTAGATACTGATCAATTATTCTTATATAATGTCAAGGGCCTTTCATGACATTGTGAGATTCTGTATGTTGGATACAGTTTATTGTGGAAATAAAAACAAAACATTACATTTTAGCAAATCTTTGAACTTTTCACCTCTGTTATTCCTTGCTATGTTTCATAGTGTTTTTATACGACGCAATATCGAATGAAATACGCAGAACTAGTCCTCACTAGGAGAATTATAAGAAAACTATTTGGAGTTTGCGCGCATTTAAGCTTTACAGTAGAAAGGTTACTGGGAAAATATTCCACACAAAACATCTGCCAATTGAAAGTGCAACACTCCTGCTATAGTTTGTGAAAAAATATAAAAAGATATTCCATTGTGAAGGTTAGTAACGAAGTTGAGGTAAACAATTAATTAAAATCAGTTGCAGATGAGAACATTTATGACCAACTGTGTTGAAGTTAATCTTTCATCCGGATTAGCAAGATGGATACAGTTAATGTTGTGTTTGAAGGTCTGCAAGTCGATATGTGCAGGAAAACCGTGGGTGGCTATGATAATGGCAGCTTCTGAGCACAATCTTACTGTAATGAAAATGAAATAGTCAGAGTTGTCTTTGTTCCTTTGAAGAGAATGTCTAATCAACTGATAAACGCAAAATGTACGTGGTAATGAGAAAGACATAAGATTGCATTCGGTTGCAATATTGTATTCCACTATTCATGGTAAAAGCATTCTCAAGAATACATAAACTACAGTAGTTTACTCATACATAAGGCAGTATTTTTCGGTTGTCTCAGTATAAATATTACATCTATGGTTCTTGGTTCCGATGCAAATCTATCCATTACACATTTTAATAAAGCCTTCTTCACTACTTTCCAGACTTATTTTATAAGCTGCATGCTTTGTTAATATTTAGTGTATGTCTTTTGTCCCTGACAATAATACTCTCATATCGTGCACAGAAGACAACTTCATACATTATTTGACTTCAACATAGTGTGTAAGTAATGTACGTATTTCATGATACTTTCAGTAGCTAAGTATTTATCTCCTTTGATAACAGTATGAGCTAATAGAAGATTCTATATGAAGCCATTTAGTCTGCGAAAAATAACAGCCGTACTTCATTCAACCCATAATCTGCAGACTACGTACACGCTTATGGTTAAACACACAAAACAAAACGAATA
The DNA here is from genome assembly GCA_964016885.1 of Eledone cirrhosa. Taxonomy (NCBI): domain Eukaryota; kingdom Metazoa; phylum Mollusca; class Cephalopoda; order Octopoda; family Eledonidae; genus Eledone; species Eledone cirrhosa. The sequence continues at coordinate 273,174,744 of OZ024740.1, read as the reverse complement.
CAAACATGAGATATTGGTAACTGGAATACCTTTCAACATAGGTCTTTTGGTTCAGGGCTGATTTAAGGCAATTACCAACTATAAAAACCACCCATAGTGGCTAGTCTTTGTCACGTTTTGTTAGTAAACATTGAGGCCTAATGCGTTATTATCATTGCAACCACAAGTTTCCCCTAATGTATTTATTCATAAAACAACAGCTTTGCAAATCAGAACACATTACGGCATATACTCAGGATGTAGTATATTTTACGCTATGCTTTCTTTCCTCAACTCTCTCTCTAAATCTAACCTGTATCGTGTAATTTCATTTGGATTTTATAGAATAAAGAGTTATGGGATAAACTATTCTCACAAATTTCTTTCTAAGCTTTTCAGTAAAAAAGAAGGTTATGAAATAATGGTTTCTTATATAGGCACAAGGTCAGAAATTATCCCAGTGTATTACTGGTACTTTATGTTATCGACCCCGTAAGGATGAATGGCAAAGTTAACCTCGGCGGGATTTGAAGGCTATGAAATAATGTAGTCCCGCAAATCTTTAAAAGCGACAAGATATTAGCGACAGGAATTTCTTTGATGATAAGTCTGTTAGATTGGTGTTAACTTGGGCCACAATAACAACATGAGGGTGTACAATCTGTTAGTAGAATACGCATTATTTATGTATCATTTATTTCACTACACTCATCAGGCTTTAATGATAAATAAAAATAAAATAAAGGCCCGATGAAAAACTTAAAAGAAAAATGGATTTTAAATCATGCCAAAAAAACAAATAAATATATGTAAATTGTAACATGGGAAGTAAATAAAACGAAATCAAAAATGCACTATAAAAATAAATATTTGCTTGTTATTCTACTCAATAATGTTAATGTCTAGTGATTAATTGAAATGTCAACAAGTAAACAACAACATCATCAACATTATCTTCACCACCATCAAACACCATCAGGACGACCACCACCACCATCACAAACACAACAATAGTAATAATAATGGTAGTAATTATTTTTTTTTATTTGCCACAAGGGTGACGGATGAAGGGGCATTAATAATAATGATAATGAAAATAAGGAGAGCAATATCAACAGCATTGCCTCTACTAACAACCACAACAACAACAATATCAAACAGTTGAAGAAGAAAAATTAATAAAAGAGAAGGGAGAGGCAGTAACGGTTGTCCAATGGTGCGCAAGAAAGGAAAACATTTCTTGGATAAAAACACAAAATAATAAACAAATTTAAATTTGTCAAATTCTTTTTCACACACAAGCATACACACATATCACACACTATCACACACATATATCTATACCTCTATCCATACACATACACACATACATAAAGATAGGAAACAAACAAAAGAAAATGTGTATAAAATTAATTACAATTCGAACTGACCCACTAAAGCAATTAGTAATTTTTTCCAGTGACATGTCTGAAGAACCCAACAAACAGACAAACAACATTGAACGCAAAACAAACACATATACACATATATACACACAGTCACATATATACACACAACCACATACACATATATACACAGAGCCACATACACACAGCCACATACATACACACAAAGATAGAAAAAAAGTAAACGTGAAAAAATATTTAGTTTTTTTAAAAATCAAATAAAGATTACTAAAATAATAATATTCTTTTCACTTTATTTGCCACAAGGGTCCCTTCACTCTTTACAACACTGTGTTATAATGTGGTTATAATAATATTAAAAAATAAATGTGACCAGAGCAAAAACGTCGTGAAAAATTTAGATAAAATATAAATATGATTAAAACGTTTCAGAATAAGCAAATAAACACACACGCACACATATGTATCTTTATTGTATATATTGAAATTTAACACAAGCACACACACACACACACACACACACACACACATATATATATATATATATATATATATATATATATATATATATATATATATATATGTATGTATATATATATATATATTTATATCCAGGGAGTGTAACTTGGAGTTACTGTAGGTTCACCCGGGTGAGCACTCCGTGTTTAGGTTCACTTCAGTCTCGAGGTGTAGAGCTAGGCAGAGTGTATTATAGTGAAATAAGATAACAAGGACGATTGGTTACGCCTTCATTACGTTTATTGGTTGCTGCCGCGCGTTTCGCAACTGATCAGCTCAAGGTTCAATAATAAACATAATGAAGGAGTAACTAATCGTCCTTGTTATCTTATTTCACTATATATATATATATATATATATATATATATATATATATGTATATATATATGCATATATATATATATATATATATATATATATATATATATATATATATATATATATATATATATATATATAT
>OZ024740.1:273109880-273167380 GCA_964016885.1 Eledone cirrhosa | reverse complement strand
CTCCAGAGAATTTCTTAGAGCCATATATATGTAAATATATATATATATATATATATATATATATACACACACATACACGCATTTGCTCACAGCTTCGTACTTACAAACACACACACACACGCGCGCGCAAGCGCATACGTACAGCTCTATATACAAAACGTGTTTTTCCCCTTTTAGATTGACGAGCTCTATCACAACATTTTAAAGAAAATATATCTTACACAAAACGCCAGAATAAACAGTTTTCCTAGAGATGGCAACATGAATGGAACTATTAATTCTCTCTAAAATGTGTTTTCTTGTTGTCACTCTCCCCGTATGTTGTTGACGGCTGAGAGAAAAGAGAACTGAAGATCGAAGTAGAGTTTTAATATTCATTTTATTAAGGCTGAATCGTCAGTCTTGTTACCCTGGAGTTCCGTGTGTTTATTAAAGGTTTTCTTATATACGTACATACATATATATACAGCACTTCATACAGCCTTGTCGACACCGCCTTAAAACAAGAGTAACTCCACTTCCAGCACGAACATACAATTCCATCACAACTTTCAGTACCAAAACTTGCATTCACCACCACTACTACTATATACTTACTCCATTTCTGTAACTAACACACATTTCTTTTGATCATTGTGTTTGAACTCTGCAAGCAATATATTTGAAGTAGTTGGTACTGTAGCGGTTTACTTGAAAATCTGATAACCATTGTCCATAACTTGATTGTATTAAGCTGTTAATTTATAATTCATTTTGAATAATGAAGATGAAGCCCACTAATTTTCATCGCAATAAATGTTGATAACATTGTCGTGAATATAATAAGTGGCTTCCTCTGTACTATTATTGTAAAACAGAGTGGCGCTGGTGACACACATTCTTAGCTATTACTCGGCTAATGCGTTTAGTGAAGGGTGCAGACAGAAATAGCAATTGTTGCTTTAGCATGTTTTACTGCCTGTTTAAATGTCAGATCCGTCCTGAGCAAAAGACATTTCAGCCGCGCCAATCCCAATCTTTTTTCAGAAAGAGTTCTTCTGAGAACTTATTGTCCGATGTGTACAGATTAAAATGGGATTTGAATGAACAGTTTCTGCTATTTAGCAAACCAGATAACTGCTTATATGCAACCACATTGACCGTTGTCATGTTCATCTTATGATATTGTTATTCAGTTCATGGTCATCAAAGGTATTCCAACACTGAATATCCCATAATTTGCATTTCTCGGCCTCTGTCATCCTAAATAGCCATTCCCTTTTTAAAGGAGTTTTGAGAGCCATTTACAGTCATGTCTAGTGGATTGGGCTATAATGTATGCGTACTCACATTGGTTCGTATTATGCTAATATCAGGTAATATATAAGTAAAGAGAGTATTGGGATTATATGGGAAGTAAAATAAAAGAAACGAAACATATTAAGGGCTATTTCAGAATTTAGAATGCCACGATATAATTTTTATTGGAAGGGATTTTGGTGTGCAGTCAAAATTAAGCTTGGAATTACATTGATAACTAGGCACAAAATAAGGATTTCTAGTATAGACACAACGCCAGTAATTGTTTGGGGATGGAGGGGAAAGTTCATTAAATCGACCCGGTACATTACTAGTGCTTTATTTTATCGACTCTGTAAGGATGAAAGGCGAAGTTACTCTCGGTGGGATTTGAACTCATACCGTAAAGGACCATAACTCTATGTTTGCAAAGCATGGTGTCCGCCTCTAACGATACTACCAATCCACCGCCCTCAACTAGGCACAAAATAATACAATAATATATGAGGAAATGTAAAGAAAATATACTTCTTTATTTCCACTCTGTGCTTCAGTACTGCCCATCAGCTCCGCTTTAAATCATTTCAAAAGCATATCAATTTTCCTCGGAGAAGAGTTTGCTCAACACTTCTCCATTTCTAAAGGAGGGGACGATATGAGTGATCCTTCATGATCTATCTCACAGCACAACGTAGACGATCCCGTCAACAAAAGATAGTGCGAGAAGCGATCACTACAATTTATCAAGCCTGAAAGGTTGAAAGGCAACGGTGACCTCGGTATTATTTAAATAAAGGTCCAGAGAGCCGCAACAATCAGGAAACACATTAGAAGCTGCGATATAACGAATCCACTAATTTTCCGCCTTACCAATAAAATGTCCAATATAAATAGGAAACTAACACATTTTAAGTTATATAATTCAATAGCCAAATTTTTACATAAAATTATTTTATATTTCTTCATTGCTGAGTTTGTAATATGTCGATTAGAAAACAAAACCTGCAGCTACTCACAAAAGAAAACCTGTTGGCATGACAATATACTGCTATATAAATCTTTCACATCTATCTCTTCTTCCACATGGTCATGACCTTCACACCAATACCATCATCACTTCCACCACAACAACCATCATTATCATCATTATCGTTTCATCAATATAGGCCAAAATTAGAGCTCATACATGTTTTATGAATGAAAAGGTTACGGAGTTAACGGCTCAAAAATTGTTTGATCGTTAGTTTGCAAGATTAGAATTGCATTATCATCACTTCCTTTATCGTCATCATCACTATCACATCATCGTCATTTTCGTCATCTTTGTGGTTGTTTTCGTCGTCATCAAAATATCATTGTTATTTTGAAACCATCTTCGTCATCAAAATCATCGGCGTTTATCCATTCCTTTCTCATTATCATTACACATTTACTCCTCATCTTCAGCTCCTCCCGTACTTTCTCCTTTTTTCTGCTTATCACCATTGTTATGAACCTTTTTTTCTGGGACACAACAGCGGCAATATAACAGCAACATCACCAGCAACATCAGCAGTAAAGTAGCACCATTATTATTAGAATTATTATTACCATTATTAGTAGAATTATTTTTTACGATCTAAAATATTCGAATGCTGAAAGTTCGCCAACTACCTAAGTCGCTGTCTTTGTCTAGAAGGTAATCTCTCGAGAGAAGTTTATAAGTCCTAGTTCTTAGTTCTTGGTTATTGGTGAAATGGTTGAAAAAATAATTCCAGATCACTACTGGGATAATATGCAATCTACCAACAATAGTATTTCCCAAAGGTTCTGTTAATAAATACAAGGTGTTCCAAACAAATGTATACACACTTCAACAGAAATCTAATTAATATTACTTGTAAAGGTAATCAAAATGTGTATACATTTATTGGGGACACCCTGTATAGTTGGCAAATAAGGACGGCGGTGGGGTGTCCGGGGCGTTAAAGAATCAGGCAAAAGATTTTCGTTATTTGTTCTGGCCCTTTACTTAGTAGTTTCAAATGATGCCAAAATCAACTTTGCCTTTCATCCTTCAGAGGTGAATAAAATAATTGTTTCTACTTTTGGCACAAGGCCAGCAATTAACCCAGTGCATTACTGGTGCTTTATTTTATAGACCCCGTAAGGATGAAAGGCAAAGTTAACCTCGGCGGGATATGAACTTAGACCATAAATGGCCGTAACTCTATGCTGCAAGGCATCGCGTCCGACTCTCTACCGATACTGCCATAAAATAATATCAATCAAGTATTAATAACGGTTTAATCGATTTAACCTGCACTCAAATTGCTCATCTTGTGCCTAAAATAGAAACAATATTGCAGACAACATATTTCAGAACACTATGATGAAAACATTGCAACATTTATCACAATGGTCCAAAGCTAGTATCACGCAAACACCGATATTGCTAAATATTATACATATGACAGGGAATGATGAACATGAAAGGAAAAAAACCAAGGGAGACAAACAAAATTCCAAAAGGCAAACGAAATAAAATCAAAATAAGTAAAACAAATATCATTTTAAAAGAAAATCAACAAAAAGATTATAGATAATTTTGAATGTTTGGTGGGTAATAAATAAGTAGATACTTAAGAAATTATGATCCAATACAGTACCTAATACCTATTAAAAATAAGACAGATACACATGAGAAAGAGAGAAAGAAAGGGACAGAGGAACAGAAAGGCAGAGGAATTGGATGACAAACGTCTATGTAGATATTTGCGTTTAACATATATATATGTAAATATATATATATATATAAGTATATATATATGATATATATATATATATATATATATATGTATATGTATATATGTATGTATATATATATACATTTATATATATATACATATATACATACATATATATATATACATATATATATCATATATATATACTTATATATATATATATATATATACATATATATATATTAAACGCAAATATCTACATAGACGTGTGTCTTCCAATTCCTCTGCAATTCCTGTATAATACACGAAGGAGAGAAAGAAATGTAAAGACAGCGATGAAAATTGTTAGAAACAATCAATGTCAACATGCTGAGGTGTAAACAGTGTAATAAACGTTTCAGATAAAAGTATATATATAAATATACATATATATGTGTATACATATACATATATATATATACATATATATACATATATATATATATATATATATATATATATATATATATATATATATATATATATATATATATATATATATATATATATATATATATATATATATATATACATATATATATATTTAGGCGGGACGCGTATGTATATGTATAAATACATATATATAGAGAGAGAGATGGATAGATACATAGATAGATAGATAGATAGATAGATAGTTAGATAGATAGATAGATAGATAGATAGATAGTTAGATAGATTGATAGATAGATAGATAGATAGATAGATAGATAGATAGATAGATAGATAGATAGATAGATAGATAGATAGATAGATAGATAGACGACCATATGCACTCAACTTCACAATTAACGAAATTGCTTATATTCAGCTTGTGGCAGGTTTTCAAATATAGAATTTCACCATTAAAACCTATTGGGTTTCATCTGATTGACTCATTATTGGTAACTCGATTATGATGATGATGATGATGATGATGGTGATGGTGGTGGTTTTGGTGGTGGTGTTGGTGGCGTTAGTGGTGGTAGTGTTTGTGGTGGTGGTGGTGGTGATGATGATCCAATAATGTCATTAATATTAAAGCATTCTCTGATTTAGTTGCCGTTATTGCTTTGTAATCTATTTCTCTTTCTTACACCTCTTCTTCTTCTTCTTCTTCTTCTTCTTCTTCTGCTTCTTCTCCTCCACCTCCTCCTCCTTCTTCTTCTTCTTCTTCTTCTTCTTCTTCTTCTTCTTCTTCCTCATCATCATCATCATCGTCATCATCATTATCATCATAAACATCTTCTTCTTCTTCTTCTTCTTCTTCTTCTTCTTCTTCTTCTTCTTCTTCTTCTTCTTATTATTATTATTATTATTATTATTATTATTATTATTATTATTATTATCATTATTATTATCCTTTCTTTCTTTCCTTCTTTCTTTCTTTCTGTCTTTTTCTCTTCCTTTTCTCCCCTCTTCTCATCTTTTCATCTTCCTAGCTTCTCTCACCTTTCTAATAATGGTTAAAAATCCTTTTGGCTCTATATTTCTATTTTAGAATACTCTCAATGAAAAAATATCTATATAAATAAAATACTAAAGCATTCTGATAATATAAGAGAATATGTTTAAGTTTTGTATGGTATCTGATTCACTTAAATCAACTTTGCTTGATTAAATACGGGATTCTTTTGCCAAACTACAGAATATTGCATCCGAAGTTCAAATTAAGAAACTAAATGTGCAAATGTTGGTAATGAAAAACTCAGATGAAAAAGCCTAATGATACAATGTATATAATTATTTGGAAGTGCTTGGAAGTGAAAATACAGCTCAACAATAATAATGTATAATCTCCATAACTGTAAGTGGAAAAGTTTGTAAATGATATGTATGAAATACAGCTCAACAATAATAATGTATAGTGGAAAAGTTTGTAAATGATATGTATGAAATACAGCTCAACAATAATAATGTATAGTGGAAAAGTTTGTAAATGATATGTATGAAATACAGCTCAACAATAATAATGTATAGTGGAAAAGTCTGTAAATGATATGTATGAAATACAGCTCAACAATAATAATGTATAGTGGAAAAGTCTGTAAATGATATGTATGAAATACAGCTCAACAATAATAATGTATAGTGGAAAAGTCTGTAAATGATATGTATGAAATACAGCTCAACAATAATAATGTATAGTGGAAAAGTTTGTAAATGATATGTATGAAATACAGCTCAACAATAATAATGTATAGTGGAAAAGTTTGTAAATGATATGTATGAAATACAGCTCAACAATAATAATGTATAGTGGAAAAGTCTGTAAATGATATGTATGAAATACAGCTCAACAATAATAATGTATAGTGGAAAAGTCTGTAAATGATATGTATGAAATACAGCTCAACAATAATAATGTATAGTGGAAAAGTCTGTAAATGATATGTATGAAATACAGCTCAACAATAATAATGTATAGTGGAAAAGTCTGTAAATGATATGTATGAAATACAGCTCAACAATAATAATGTATAGTGGAAAAGTCTGTAAATGATATGTATGAAATACAGCTCAACAATAATAATGTATAGTGGAAAAGTCTGTAAATGATATGTATGAAATACAGCTCAACAATAATAATGTATAGTGGAAAAGTTTGTAAATGATATGTATGAAATACAGCTCAACAATAATAATGTATAGTGGAAAAGTTTGTAAATGATATGTATGAAATACAGCTCAACAATAATAATGTATAGTGGAAAAGTCTGTAAATGATATGTATGAAATACAGCTCAACAATAATAATGTATAGTGGAAAAGTCTGTAAATGATATGTATGAAATACAGCTCAACAATAATAATGTATAGTGGAAAAGTCTGTAAATGATATGTATGAAATACAGCTCAACAATAATAATGTATAGTGGAAAAGTCTGTAAATGATATGTATGAAATACAGCTCAACAATAATAATGTATAGTGGAAAAGTTTGTAAATGATATGTATGAAATACAGCTCAACAATAATAATTGTTTCTACTTTAGGCACAAGGCCAGCAATTACCCAGTGCATTACTGGTACTTTATTTTATCGACCCCGTAAGGATGAAAGGCAAAGTTAACCTCGGCGGGATTTGAACTCAGATCGTAAAGGGACGTAACTATGCTGGAAAGCATGGCGTCCGACCTTCTACCGATACTGCCAATCCACCGCATAATGTATAGTGGAAAAGTTTGTAAATGATATGTATGAAATACAGCTCAACAATAATAATGTATAGTGGAAAAGTCTGTAAATGATATGTACGTATTGTGTGTATTAAACATATCTTTTGTTCTGCTGTTTATTAAGGATAAGGATAAAGAGCCCCTAACTCCTTACGGAGTGATAGAGGCATCGTCATACGGCGTGTCTGCGGCACTTTAAAACTTGACGGAGCCCAACCCTCTCGAGATCTAAACACAGACGATTTTTTCTATAGATGAAGAATCGATCCCAGTACTGAACTGGTACTTTTTTTTATCAACCGCGAAAGGATTAACGGCAAAGTTGATCCCAGCGGGATTTGAACTCAGAGCGTACAATGAGCTGGGATGAATACCGTAAAGCATTCTATCCGCCTATTTTATTGTTTATTAAACAAACATACAAATACTATAAACTTGAATTGTGTATATATTTTGTAGACTCCAGTTTCCAACAAATTAGTTGTCAGTTTTACTGGTGGCACATACGTTATCTGTCAATAATTAGAAAAATGAATACAGTAATTACAATTGTTTCTACTTTAGGCACAAGGCCAGCAATTACCCAGTGCATTACTGGTACTTTATTTTATCGACCCCGTAAGGATGAAAGGCAAAGTTAACCTCGGCGGGATTTGAACTCAGATCGTAAAGGGACGTAACTATGCTGGAAAGCATGGCGTCCGACCCTCTACTGATACTGCCAATGCCTGTGGTAAGGTCTTGAAAAACAGTTTATCAATTATGTGATGTGGGTAAATAGATATATGCATATTCATCAGGTCCGTACAGAAATGGACCAAACTCCGTCTACCCGCTCTCCCATCACTATTATAAGCAAATGTGGGCCCACGTGCTGGCCGCCCAGTGTACAGATAGAGAAGGCGTTTCCCCAGAAGATGGTGAGGGAGAGGCCCTGGAAGAGCGATTCCAATTCGCGAGGCTCACACCTGTGAGCTGCCAACTCCGTAACGATGACGGTGAGTAGGGACGTGGTCCTAGCGCTACTGTAATTTATATACATATTAGCAACATTATTTGGTCTGACTCGTGATAATTGGTAACCCAAATAACTGCAATCATATAAATTCATTATATTTTGAATATATGGCTACTGTAACGTTCCTAAGAAGGAACAGTTGTGTAGTTCAGCAGGAAATGGAAATAATTGTTTCTACTTTTGGCACAAGGCCATCAATTACCCAGTGCATTACTGGTACTTTATAATGGAAACTGCTTATACAAATTTGTCTTTGCATTTCTCTTCTTCTTTGCTTCTGTATCTTTCTCTTTATCTGTTTTGTGGGATTTCGAGATATTAGGTTTAGCATTTAAAAGCTGTCTTTTAATCATCTGTTAGCTTGAGAATATTGCCTGTAGTGCTTGTAGATTGACACTATTCGCATTTACTCGAAGCTTTAAGATCACATTTTACAATAAGTTGCATAGCATATTATGATTCACTCGTGATTGTTTTTTGTCAACACATAGCCAATGTTTTGTGCAATCAACAGTTTAATAGGGTACTAAATAAGTAAGTTCAAGATCATATATGTTGTTATCAGTACTGTATCATGTCCATGCTACAACACACGTAATGAACATTAGCCTAGAGTACGTAACTCATAGAAGAGAGAGTCGGTCCATGTAGAGCCGCTACAGTACTATAGACATGCGTTAGAATGTCTCAGGAAAGAATCGGTGGACAGATTTTACGAGCAAATCCATATCGCAGTAGACCAGGGATTGATACCTAGAAAGATAGACGGATAAAAATCCATGAGCTCGGCTGGTTTCGCATGGGGATCCAGCCTAATTAGTCGGAAATAGATGCTTCTGACACGACGCGATGGAAGGATTGTCTGAGGACTTTTCTCCCATGACCCTTGCAGGAATAATTAAGAAGAAGAAGAAGAAGAAGAAGAAGAAGAAGAAGAAGAAGAAGAAGAAGAAGAAGAAGAAGAAGAAGAAGAAGAAGAAGAAGAAGAAGAAGAAGAAGAAGAAGAAGAAGAAGAAGAAGAAGAAGAAGAAGAAGAAGAAGAAGCAGCAGCAGCAGCAGCTAAGTACTTCAGGCTTGGACTATTTCCATGTACTCTCGAATTAAAAAGAACTTAACTGACTTTAATTGTTGATTTCAATTCCAGCCATTGAAAAACTTCTCGGATATGCAACTAGATTTTCATTTCTACGGGATGAATATAATGATTTGAACAGTTTGTTTTTTTTCATTGTGTAAAATCTTTATTCTCTTCAGGACCTGATCTGTGATTTAAACTGCGTCGGCTCGCTGCCAAGAAGGCAGCCCCATCATCCAACTATTCTGTGGAGAGCCAACAACGCACCCAGATGAACCATAATCTGTTGCAAAATCGATCAGAAGAAACCAGACTGCCTAACATCTCATATACACGGTGATGCCTCTGGGATCACTGACCTAGGATGATTCCAGTGTCATCGAGAAAGAGAAAGCGCAATATGTATGTTTACCAACTTACTGCTGTATCTTTTTCCAAACACTTATCGTGATTCAGTTTAGGGACCGTTTTACTTCTTCAATGAATTAAGGTTATATAGTGCACTAAGATACTAATAAATAATGTAGAATTAAGCATATGAACAACTGATATTTATTTTTACAGTCCTGGTAAAGTTTCACTCTTTTCAGTGAGGTTTCTAAGCAATTGATAATCTTTTGTTTTAGTTAATATTTATACAGATAATGCAAGGGACCTTAAAATATTGGTCTTGGACTAATACATTGATTCTGTCGGCAGGAAAGGGGAAACCTCGGCAATGTTACGGTCTGTTTAGACCTTCTGTGCAGATTATGGACTCCTCTGTACTTACCAAACTAACTCCGATATTATCACTAAGCAAATGGGAAAGAATGTATACTGGTCGGCATAGGGATTTATAAATATCAAAAACATCCCTTTTTGTCTGAATTGTTTGACTGATTATATTTCATATTACATCTATTGGCAGCTGAAAGAATTGTATCTACCAATAGTATGATAAAAGAAAACCAGTAACCTATAATTTGTGTTGATAATGTGAGGGCTTAGCCTTTGAGAATCACACTTAAGCACATTCATAAACAAGATTCAGTGACAACACGTGTAAGCAGGGATTCCATCATTCTTACAGTTGTTTTATGGAATTAGTTTTCCTTCTTCATTTTGCCTTTCAGATTCGTCTTTTCTTAGCATCATCCGTCAAGCTATCTTATCTCATGTATGCCTTTATATATATATACATATATATATACATATATATACATATATATATATATATGGGGCGTTTTATGTATGTACGCATGTATGTATGTGTATGTGTATGTGTGCATATGTATGTGCATGTATGCAGTGCTGTTTTTACTCAGAGAAAGTGTTAAATTGCCAAACGAAACATACGGTATATGACTTGAAATCACTTCTGAAGTTTTCCTGATGTGATTTCTAAACGTTCGCCATAACAAATGTAATTGAGATGCAAGCAAATCAGTTTATATATTTCTATTCCTACTTTCTGCTTCTTCTTTATCTTTAGATTTTTTTTCCTTTCTTTATTCTTGGTTGTCAAAATATTGTCATGCTCCACAGCAAAATTCATATATTATACCATTAGCTATTTAGCAAAGATATTAATGAAAAAAAAAGAAGAAATATTTCGAAGATATAGGGAACTTAGCACCAAGACACTGTCTTCCACAGCATGTAACTAGCTGACATATTTTGAAAATCAAATGCATCAATCCAATGGAAACAGGAATAGACAGTGATAAATAATACGAGAATAGCTTTACACTGAACATCGATCTTAGAAACAATTAATTCACTAAAGAAAACTACACAAGTAGTCGAGAAGATAAACAAATATGTAAGGTAAAAATAAATAAATAGACAAGGAAATAAAGCAATAAATCTCTACAGTGTATATTTTTGTTTGGGGGCGCAGAAACCTAAAACAAATCAGTCCAGACAGGTAAAGTACAAATGCTATGACGGCTTAAGTATCTTAGAGAAATATTTAATTGATGTCTTTAGAAACTAAACTAGAATTTCCACTTGCACTTGTCAGGTAAAATTGAAAGCATAGTTTTAAAGTTGTAATTACATTTTAATGTGGCTCTTTTATATATATATATATATATATATATATATATATATATATATATATATATATAAAGAGAGGGAGAGAGGGAGAGACAGAGAAGCGTAAAACACAACAAAAATCACTTTAACATGCAAAAATAATGAATTAATTTTATGTTAGGGTTCATACAATAATATTCCATCGTGTATGTTGTATTGCTGGAAAACTACAACGTAATAGATGTTTCAAATTTGAGATATTTTCAAAGGCACCATAAGGATTCTTAGAGTATTAATATAAGGATATAAGATTATGCGAGAAGATTGAATTGAAATGTGAAAAAATCTTTCCTAATTGAAATATAAATGACAGAAAAAAAATTGACAGAAAAAAGAAGTTTCTATGAAATCAGGATTTCGTGCTATTTTCGCAGATATAATAACGAAGGGAGAGATCACGCAATGTAAAGATATAATTTCATAGGTCAAAATAAAAAGCTGGATAACTATTCATTACTGTAGAAATCATGAATTAACAGGACAGTCTGTACTCGTTTTCTTAACTTTCTTTGAATAGTAGATAAGGCTTCCTTAAATCCTGCTATATCGTCTTTAAAATGGAAGGCCACGTTGGATGATGTAGTCTTAGATAGAAAAACGCCTCAAACATCAACAACTCTAAATATGAAAGTGGGTCGTGTCTATTGCCATAAAATAACTTACACCGTAATCATTATCATAAAATATATTTTCGAAATCTAGTTCAAAAAGAATTTAGAAAAATACAAAATTAATTAATTACAAACAAGGGCGGTGGATTTGCTGTATCAGTAGAGGGTCGGCCCCTATGCTATGCAGCATAGAGTGACGTCCGTTTATGTCCGTCCCGCCGAGGGTAACTTTGCTTTTCATTCTTACGGGGTCGATAAAATAAAGTACCAGTAATAAACCGAGTAATGGCTGGCCTTGTGCCCAAATTAGAAACAATTATAATTTCATTAATTGCTCGGTTATTTCTCAAAGTGGCCGTATTTCCTGAAACGTCTCATTCAAATGTTTAGGTCCAAATCCAAATCCAGGCCTTCTCAGTCCTGTTGAAGGAAACCTTCATTGGCTGACCTCCACCGCTTCCTATCTCTAATCATATTGGGCGATGTGGCACGGTATCGGGTCAGATAGTCAAGCTTGGATTTGGCAGCCCTCTGATTCTTCTCCACTGCCTTGGTGTCCACTCTTTCACTCTGTTAGTGAACTTGTTGTCTCTGAGACGAGATAGGTAAACAGCCCATCAATGTTTAGGTACTCCGGTAAATTTGTTATTTTAAATATCAGACCTTTTTCATTTGTGCTTGTATGGTACATCTTCTGTAGATTATGTCATATCTTCTTGGCTCGAGATTCTTCATTTAATTTCAAAATCGATGCTATGTTCTTTGAGTCATCATATCTAAATTGATAAAGATGTATGCTCTTCTATTCATTTTACATACAATCGGCCGGCCTGCGAAACTTCATTTTTAACATCTCGAAGTCAATGTTATGGTTGACGTGAAACTATGTTGAAAGACGCTGTATTCAAAAACAGGATTGAAAATTGTTTACTTAACTGCATGTATATTTGTATATATATTCTTACATAATTATTAGATAATAGTAGCACATTGGGTTTCAGAATAAAGGTGTATATAAACGTCCATTCAATGCTTGCGTATAAAAATATGTACTTAATCTTGTAGGAAGTATGTTTGTGTGCATACATAGGCAAATATATCGTGAGAGTGAATAACAAGGGAGGCAATTTGTCTGAGTGCAATTGTGGCACTCACCAATAGGTTTATCCATGGCGCCCTGGATCCTCACGCCTGAGGCCTCCTTTTGGGGGGGGGGCTAGCCTGACCGCTCTCAGGAAGAAAGAGGGTGGCATACGCCCCATCTCTGTGGGCAATGTCTACCGGAGGCTGGCTGCTAAGGTGGTCTGCAGGTCCATAACAGCTGAACTGGGTGAGGAGTTCAGTCCGGTCCGTTGCAACTGGGAGTCGGCGTGCCCGGTGGCTCTGAGGGGGCCGCACATGCAACCAGGCAGTTCTTCAATAGCTGCTCACCGGAACCGGCTTCCAGAGACTCCATGCACCTCATTGTCAAGCTTGACATGAGGAATGCTTTTAACTGCATACGCCGGGACCATCTGCTCGATGCCTGCCTCAGCCGAGCTCTCCCTGCTTACCAGCTGGCCGACTTGTCATATGGAGCCCCGAACATGCTCCTTGCTGCTGACACGGTCATACCTTCGGCCACTGGGGTTCCAATAGGGCGACCCTTCGGTCCCCCTCCTGTTTGCTCTTGGTCTAGACTACATTGCTCGGAGTATCACGGCCTCTCTCAACGTTTGGTAACTGGATGATGCTACGCTGGGCGGGCCCGTGGAGACTTTCTGCCAGGTCCTTCAATCGGTGGTTCCTGCCCTGGCGGGAATTGGCCTCCAGGTCAACTCGTTCAAGTCGGAGGTGGTGAATGTCAGCCATGTGGCTGAGAGCTTTGAAGCTACCGTCTCGGACGTGCAGTCCATTTTCCACCAGGTACAGGTGACCTCCAAAGAGGATGTCCTCATCCTCGGGTCACCCATCCACCCGCCGGCCATTCGCTTCCCCATCAGATCTAGGTTCCAACAACTCCAGACCCTCACGAGCCGACTGTGCTTGATCGACAGCCACCCAGCTCCCTTCTTGTTAAGGAACTGCTTCACCATGCCGAAGCTACTCTACACCCTTCGCAGTGCTCCGTGCTGCAGCCACGCATCTCACCTCGGTGACCTCGATGATACTTGAATCCGAGCGGCATCTGAGGAGATATGCAACGTCAGATTTGATGACATTGGATGGTAACAGGCCACTTTACCTCCGGTCTCCGATCTTGCTGGCTTTGCCAGTGTTTCTTTCATCTGTAATCGCGTCCTCGTCAGCAGGGTTCTCCAAAACACAATAGAACGCTCTATATTCAGGGAACGCTAGGTCGCCTGTGATACGTGGAATAGGCTGGGACATAGCCCGGGACTTAGCCCAGTAGACGTCCCTCCTTCTTCTACCCCTGCTGATGCCAAGTACTCCCAAAGTGTATGGGATGCCATCCAGTGCAGCCTGGCCTCAGACAGGCTAACGCGACAGCTCAACCAGCACCACCTTGCCTGTTTTCGCGCAACCTCCAAACCCCACAGTGATTTCTGGCTCCATCCCTTGTCTTCCGTCTCCACTGGCACGCAGCTGGATAACGATAGCCTGCGCATCGGCGTTTCCTTCAGGCTTGGACTCCGGATCTGAGAGCCACATAAATATCGCTGTGGATCCAACGAGGACTCTTTCGACCTCCTCGCGCTTTCCTGTCGCCACAGTTCCCGCCGACTTCCACGCCATGCTGCCCTCAATGAGGTCATTAAGCATGGCTTGGACGCTGCATGCTTCCCTTCTCAGCTCGAGCCGGTGGGGATGGATCGAGGGGATGCCAAAAGGACAGATGATATGACAATCTTCCCCTTCCGCAATCTGGTGCAGCCTGCGACTAATCCAGGTACTGCTGCACATCGGGCTGAAGAGGTCAACCTCTCCAAGTAGCGGGTCGCTCTCCGACAGGTTCGCGGTCGTGCCCTTGGCAGTGGAGACTTCGAGTGACCTTGGCCCTAGGGCTACCTCCCTACTCACCACCATAGGCGCTGAGCTGGCCAGCCTCAGGTGTGAGCCTCGCGAGTTGGAATGGCTCTTCCAGCGCATCTCCCTTACCATCCTCCGGGGAAACGCCTTCTCCATCCTGTCCGTCCGTCGGGGCTGTGGGGAGGCCAGCACGTGGGACCCTATTTGCTCACCAAACGGATTAATAGGCAAAGTTATAATTTATTGTTTGTATTCATTGTGGTCAGTAAATAATTGCAAATTATTTACCTTAGGATGTATAAAGTGATGATTCCCGATAGTGAGTTGAGAGCCGCCATTTATATTTTTATGTGTGTGTGTTTGTGTGTATTTCTGTGTATATGTGTGCGCGTGTGCGTGTTCATGTGTACGTGAGAGAATGTGTGTTTTAGTATGTGTGTTTGTATATACTCGTGTTCGCCAATATATACATACATGCCTACATATCTGTCAAAATTCCCTAGACTATATGAAAGTAGGTGTGCTGCAAAATGTGCAACAACTTTGTAATTCCTGCCTAAAACGTCGGCCATCTGGGATTCATTCCTAGGACATGCATTTACGAAAATAGTAGACTTGTAATACTTTAAACCATGAAACCTTGGACAATATGTTTTACGACATAGAGTTACGGCCCTTTACGATCTCAGTTCAAATCATACCGAGATTAGCTTTGCCTTTCATCTATACAGGGTCGATAAAATAAAGTACAAGTAATGCACTGGGATCGATTTAATCGATTTCCCCCTCCCCACCTAATTCGAGGCATTATGCCTAAATCAGAAACCGATATTTTAAAAGGTACACTAACAACAACGATCTCTACGATATTGGAGGGCTAATAACACTAATAACATTGGACCTATCTCCATAGGTTATGTTCACCTCGCTTATTTTATTTGAGTGTCGCTGCAACATCATCGTGTGTTTCAATAGGTAAGATTTATCTTTATATTCTATGTTCCAGCAGCAAACTTAACTGATTTTTATCTTGTTTATATGCGTGTGTGAATATATAAACATAAATACACCTATGGGCATACATACGCACACACATACACGCGAGCACACACATGTATATGTATATATATGTATATATATATATGTATATATATATGTATATATATATATGTATATATATATATATATATATATATATATATATATATATATATATATATATATATATATATATATATATATATTTATATATATATTTATTTATTTATTTATATATATTTACATAACTATTAAGCTCCCTAACCTACATAGAGCACTCTTTTTTCCTGGACCTTTCCGATGGAATCTCTTCATTTATATATATATATATATATATATATATATATAGTAATAATAATAAATTTGAAGACTAAAATCCAAAGAGGGCTCGATAAGGATAAATATATATCAAATATGTAAGAACCGTAGAGCAAATATTTATTAAAATAACAGATTAAAGTTTAACCAAAGAATCGCTGCTTTCACCCTTATCGGGATCTTCTGAAACTAACAAAGTCAATCTGTAAACGCAGAAGTGGATATTTCAAAAAACGTTGCAACCGGAAGAAGACAGGAAGACGATACTTTGGTTCGTGGAAACGTTCCATGGCAAAGAACGGGAAAAAACGAATATAATACGTCATTAATAGGAGCGGAGAAAAACAATTACGCGCAAAGAGAGAACCACATTTATGGTATAAAAGAGGTCGTAGACTAATGTTCTCTTAGGTGGTTCATAGAGACGTTCTCTGGCAATGAACGTAAAAAACGAAGATAATACGTCATATGTGGAGCGTGGAGCCCCACGTTATACCCTAACGGATAGTACGATCTATACGTGCATATTTTACGTCTTGATATATATATGTTTTCTTTATACCATTACTTATTTGCATAGGTAAGTATATATTACCTGTATGTTTTGTGAAGGTACGTATACCTTCTCGTACGTATATTTGATTGTATATGTTATGGCGTATATTTTTATATATTCTGGTACATATGGTTTGGTTATGTGTATACGGGAGTTTTGCGTCTGTGTGAGTATGCAGGTTCGTACGTATGTAGGGTGTGTGTATATGTGTACTTCATGTTTTGGTTGACTTACGTCTCCGAACATTTGTGTATTTACATGTAGATATTTGTGTGCGCTTGTTATATACGTATTTATTTATTCATATACGTTTATTTAATTATTTATTTATTTGTATACACGCATACACACACACACATATTTATATGTGCGTGGTTTTGTATACCTATGGTAAGTGTTTTCGCGTATGCTTGTGTATGTACGTATTTGTATGCGTGTATGTATTTATTTAATTTCTATTACCTCTCTATTCTATTTATTTACTTTGTTCTTAACTCTGAAGCGGAGATCCATTCGGTCTCCTAGTTAGAATTTTAGTCTACGACTTCTGCTATACCATTTACGTGGTTTTTTCTTTGTTTTCCACGCTCCACATATGACGTATTATCTTCGTTTTTTTTCGTTCATTGCCAGAGAACGTCTGTATGAACCACCTAAGAGAACATTAGTCTACGACCTCTTTTATACCATAAACGTGGTTCTCTCTTTGCGCGTAATTGTTTTTCATCATTCCTATTAATGACGTATTATATTCGTTTTTTCCCGTTCTTTGCCAGGGAACGTTTCCATGAACCAAAGTATCGTCTTCCTGTCTTCCTCCGGTTGTAACGTTTTTTTAAATATCCACTTCTGCGTTTACAGATTGACTTTGTTAGTTTCAGAAGATCCCGTTAAGAGTGAAAGCAGCGATTCTTTGCTTAAACTTTAATCTGTTATTTTAATAATTAATAAATATATATATATATATATATATATATATATATATATATATATATATATATATATATATATATATATATATATAAACTAATATATATGATGAAACACAGATACCAATACATCTGTATATATATTGCAAAAGAAAATTTAGCCAGATTGAAGTATACTAATTATTATACTACAGTTTGTCCATATCGATTTAAAATAATAAATCAACAAAGACGAACTGCATTGCCAAAAGGCTATGATGTTTAGACACATTTAAATTTCAAAATCAAACCTGTTCCGTAGATAAGTTTAAACTTTAAAATCCAAATATGTTTCGAGATAAATAAGTGTAGGAATATCATGTCCTGCTCTCCTCAGTAAACATCCAGGGACAAATTGATATGCTTCACTTCTAAATAATTTAAAAGACTGTGTGACGCACATGGTTTAACAGTTTATAGCTAGTCTCATAACCGTACTTCTAGAAATAACAGTCGTATATATGAGGCGGCTTTCAGCTCAGACTAGGAGCAGTTATATTAATAAGGTAATGAATTATTTTACAATGGAATTAGCTCGAAGGAGGAAAACTGTAGTATAATAATTAGTATACTTCAATCTGGCTATATTTTCTTTTGCAATATATATACAGATGTGTTGGTATCTGTGTTTCATCATATATATTAGTTTATATACGGCTCAGGGGTATTTTCCTCCTTCGAGCTAATTCCATTGTAAAAGAATTCATTACCTTATTAATATAACTGCTCCTAGTCTGAGCTGAAAGCCGCCTCATATATACGACTGTTATTTCTAGCAGTACGGTTATGAGAGTAGCTAGAAACTGTTAAACCATGTGCGTCACACAGTCTTTTAAATTATTTAGAAGTGAAGCATATCAATTTGTCCCTGGATGTTTACTGAGGAGCGCAGGACATGATATTCCTACACTTATTTATCTCGAAACATATTTGGATTTTAAAGTTTAAACTTATCTACGGAACAGGTTTGATTTTGAAATTTAAATGTGTCTAAACATCATAGCCTTTTGGCAATGCAGTTCGTCTTTGTTGATTTATTATTTTAAATCGATATGGACAAACTGTAGTATAATAATTAGTATACTTCAATCTGGCTAAATTTTCTTTTGCAATATATATACAGATGTATTGGTATCTGTGTTTCATCATATATATTAGTTTATACACGGCTCAGGGGTATTTTCCTCCTTCGAGCTAATTCCATTGTAAAAGAATTCATTACCTTATTAATATATATATATATATATATATAAACGTGTCTAAGCTTTTTATGTATCTGTAGAGGTATTTAATCCTCTTCTCCACACTTAAATGATAAGACAAAAACAAAACCTTTACAAAGCAAGCACGAAAGAAGTCTAACTCATGTTGACACATTAATCTCTCCTCTCACCTCATTTTGTATTATTGATGTTTTTCTTAATTTATCCTTTCTTTAGAGTTGACAAGAGTGAATAATCTAAACAGACCGACAAGAGATGAGACTGAACTGCCCCTATCACATATATATATAAATACATACACACCACACACAGATATATATATATATATATATATATATATATATATATACATATATATATATATATATATATATATATATATATATATATATATATATATATATATATATATATATATATATATATATATATATATATATACATATATATATAATAAAGAGGGTGTGGTGAGATACCAGGTGGACAATAACGCACTAGAGTACTCAATACTTAGGGTAGTAGGATGGGTAATATATATATATATATATATACTAGATCTACGAAACCAAATTGTATAATCATAATAGTTTCTACTTTAGGCACAAGGCCAGCAATTATCCAGTACATTACTGGTATTTTATTTTATCAACCCCGTAAGGATGAAAGGCAAAGTTAACCTCGGCGGGATTTGAAAAAAAAATTGTAAAATCATAATATTATAAAACTAGCAGTTTAGCCCGGCGTTGCTCGGGTTTGTTCATTTGCTATGAAAAGTTACATACAGGTAAACGTAGCTTGAAAGCGCATAAGCTTATTAATTAAGTGCATAAACCAGTTGAACCGGTTATTAAAAGTTACGAACCTATTAGCATTTTGGACAATCAATGATGGGTCAATAATCTTCCAATAGAGAATTTAGTAGACCAAAGTTGCAAGATGGTGGCCCTGATGCCGCTGTGTGTCAGATCTGTCCGCTATGAGTGACCCTACCAGTTTTCCAGACGACATAACTCCAACACCTCCAACATCTGCACCAACACATAGCACCTCTTTGTAGACGATATTGCGTGTCATCCCTTGAGGAGTGAAAGCAAAAAGTCCATTCCTGCTCCCTACGCGGGAACAGGCAACATAAAGTTGGCCATGGGAGAAGCATGGCTCCCCCAAATGGATGCCCGCCACCGACAATATTTGCCCTTGTGACTTGTTAATGGACATGGCAAAACATGGTCTCACCGGGAATTGTGATCGCCGGAAATCGAAAGAGATATCTGACGCCGAAGGGAAAAGGTTCATCCTTGGAATGAAAACATTCTCCCCTCTCCCGCACCCCGTTACA
This sequence comes from Eledone cirrhosa, assembly GCA_964016885.1. Lineage (NCBI taxonomy): Eukaryota > Metazoa > Mollusca > Cephalopoda > Octopoda > Eledonidae > Eledone > Eledone cirrhosa. The sequence continues at coordinate 273,146,987 of OZ024740.1, read as the reverse complement.
ATGGTGCTCCCAATCAAGTGTGGCGTCAATGACTTGATGACCATGCGAGTACCGTTGCACTGCTTTGGTGGACCGAAGTCACCTTATTAGCATAATGGGACAGCCAACCCTAAGGGAATTCCCTCAAGGGAATTTAATAACTCAACCGGATAATTAACGATATCATCGGGGTCTGACGTCCGGTAGATAGATTTGAAGATGGCTCTTTACCGGGAACTTCTCAATCAGCTGCTCGTTAATAAAATTAACCATGGTATTTTTCGGAGCAAGCATGGCTCTTTCGCTGAGCCAATCTAGGTTTTTAAGGTTAGAAAAACTGCTTCCCAAAGGTCAGAAGGGCTGCACACAATGTTGGACAGGGTGTATTGCTATACCGCCCTTGTCATCCGCAGGGACCTTGCCCTCACCAAGTGCTAAAATATTCTGAGTAAATGCTACAGACATGTTGTCACAATACAAATGCGCACGCATATTCAGGTACACACTCTTCACCTAGAGCCACAACATGGACGTTTTAAGGCAGGCACGCACTTCATCAGCTCTTGTCACTTTGGGGATGACAGGCAGCGTTTGCCGAAAATCCCCTGATAGCAGAAGGGTTACGCAACCCATAGGAGCCGTAGAATCCCTAATGTCTTTCAGGGTCCTGTCCAATGCCTCAAGGGCAACCTCGTGTGCCATTGTGCACTCATCCCAAACAATGAGGCAACATTTTTTGAGAACCAGAGCTTCGTGTGAACTCTTGCTGATATTGCATGTTGGTGTCTCAGTTTTTACTAAATCCAAGGGGTGTTTTATGGTTGAATGTGCTATCCTGCCTCCCGGCAGCAATGTAGCAGCGATCCCGGACGAAGCAACGGCCAGCGCAATTTTTTTCTCCTGACGAATCTTAACGAGAATCAATTTGGAAAGAGATTCAATGTCATATGCTGTTTCCCGCAACAAATCCGGAGCCAACGTGTTAGCTTCCTCTCTGTCGGTTAACAGCAAGCCATACGTCGCCAACTCACTCCCACCCATGTCGAGGAGGGCGTCCTCGATATCAATGAGTATCCTGTTGTAGATAATGTCGATGTAACCAACTTCCACTGAAGTATACTGCAGACATGAAGTCTCTGTACTTGACTCATAAAGATTTGGGATCACCCAATTCACACATTTGAAGCAAAATGGCAAAGAGTTCCCGTAGACCTTCAGGTGATTTCAACAAAGCACCCTCTGCTAAAGTGGAATCCCATTGCGAATCATCTTCCAAAAGACCACGCTTAAAGCAGGCTTCCCGGTACGTATCACATATTTCTCCATCAACAGTTTTGAGGTCCTGAAAACTTTGTGGGCCTACAACTTCATGCATAAGAAGGCGGAGATGAAAGCACTCATGTTGACTTGGGGGGCACAGTGTAAACCCTTCCAAGACAGCTGTCAAACTTTACACTAGGACGTCTTTCAGCAGCCTGACCTGACTTTCTTCGCACCCAAGTGTTTTTCGACCAGATAAAGTAGGATGGAAGCTAGGAGTACACAATTATTTGCGCAAATGTATCGAACTGGTAAAGTTTGAAGAAACCCGTCAGAGTGGTCTCTTTCGGATCGGCGGCCAACTTGGCGGCGGTTTGGTCTGTAAAGTAAACCCTTTGCCCATTTTCCAAATGTACCGCAAGCTGTGCGATAGCGGGGTGACGTTCGTTGGTGTAGGGGTAAACCAAATAGGGGACAAAAAGCCTTATTGCTATTGATGTACCGCCCCGCCAGATATTCTGTGACCTCGTCCCTGCTATTTTCAGCTTGAAATGCGAACATTGCGGCAGCAGAGCCCTTATTTACATATTTGCATATGTATTTTATCGACTTGAAGGAGATGCAAAACTCAACGTTGATGTAAGCGTTGAACATCTCCAAGAGAAGCGGGCAGTAAGGGACCATCCATCTATTGTCGACTTGACCTCCCCTTACTGTTGTGGTGAAGCCACCGTTCTCGGGCCGTCTCCGCCTGTACAGGGGGTACCCGTCGCCACTGAGTCTGGTCAACAAATTTGTTGGGGTATCCCTTACTGCACGACCCCCCTTTCAGACATGTGTGATGCTCATTTGGACCCGACGCACACGGACCATGAATCATGTTAGCTTTGACGATCTCATGTAATTCCTGGTCAGTTGCTGGGTTAGGGATTTCAGCCGAAATGAAGCTGTCTATGGCATTTGAATTGATTTTATCAGCTAACCAAATCAAAATGTGAGCATGCGGCAGCCCTCATTTTTGCCATTCGACGGTGAACATGTCACATTTTACAGCCCCAAATACCTGACCTTTTTGATTAAAGCCATGAGTTTAGCCAGTTTCAGTCTGAACACTCTGACAATTAGGTGATGTCTGTTCGAATAATTTTGCCCAGGAAAATGTTCACGGGTTACATTCCGGTTCATATGTCTATAGCATTAATCTGTTATATGAAGTGTTATTTTGCGGGTTGTTATTTGCAATAAGCCCATTGAAAATGCCCCAGATAAGCCGTATGTCAATACGGAACGCTCCACTGCAGTGTTGTCATATAGGGAGTGAAGAGCGACAGAGAGAGTAAAGCGGTTAAATTATGGAGAGGGGGAATATACGGAACGCTCCATTTGATCATATACATTGTTTCTCTCTCTGCAGTATTGTCATATAGGGAGTTAAGAGCGACAGAGAGAGAGTAAAGCAGTTAAATTATAGAGAGGTGGAAAGATCATGATCGATTTTTGCCCTTATTGATGATTGATTTGAAATTGTTTTGCTTCATGACCTTCTCCTGACCAAAAGCAATAATTGTCCCGACTTGGAATAGAATCCTGTGAAAAAAGTGTTCTCATTAATTTTTTGTCACATATTGAGAAAAACAAAGAAAGAAAATTACAAAAAGGACAACAATATAATATGTCTTTGTTGAGAATCATGTAAATAAATGCTTAAGCGTCGTTATTGTTACGTTTGTTTGTTTTATAAATTCATCTGTTGCTTTTTAATATTTGTTATTTGATGTAAAATGTAAGTGTGGAAAATGTAACGTTGAAAGAGCAGTATGTATTTAGTGTTATCGGCTTTTTAAATTTTGATATTTGATGTATGAGTGTCGCTTAGTTATCAAAGTTTTTTACGCGTTCCCGAACGAAGGGGGGGGGGGATGATCTATTATAGAGAGAGAGAAGAGCGACGGAGAGAGTGAAGCTAGTGTTAAACCTCGAAGCATGAAGAGAGTAAAGCAGTTAAATTATAGAGAGGGGGAATAATCTATTGTAGAGAGAGGAAAGAGCGACGGAGAGAGTAAAGCTATGGTTGTTGTATAAATCGATGTGTTGCTTAGGTTTCAAAGTTTGTGTCGCGTTCCTTCAAAAGAAGTGTTGTTGTTGTTCTAAATTGTAATGTTGATAGGGTAATAGACGGAGGCAGTAACCCTTTGGAGAGAGTTGCAGAGGAGATTGAGGTGGGGAGTAGAGGGAGTGATGATCCTTTTAAAGACAGTTGCAGAGGAGATTGAGAGTGGAGTAGAGGAAAGGATGAACCTTTTAAATAGAGTTGCAACATGTAAGTACTTTCATATATTTGTTATGGTAGTAGTGAGAGGAATGAAGCGTGTAAGAGAGAGGGTTACAGCATGTATTTAGTTTTATCGATTTCTTATTTTGGCAAAAGTAATAAGGCGTTGACCTGCCCCGGTAAATTTGGAGCACATTGGAAAAATAATCATCAAAATCGGTAGAGAAATGTGGAAATGCATAAAAATCATACACACACACAGACAGACATCTAGCATTTTATATATATATATATATATATATATATATATATATATATATATATATATATATATATTAATAAGAGGTATTCCAACTTTGTCTGATTTACTCGTTTTATTTACAATCCGTTAAAATTTATAATGGTATTATAATGAAATATTATGATAAAATATTAAATTCTAAGTGTTAACTGAACAAGTACTTTCATGCTTTCGCAATCTTCAGGTTCATAATATGTGGTGACAGTCAAGTTTGCAATTTTCAACAGTTGAAAATTGCAAACTTGACTGTCACCACATATTATGAACCTGAAGATTGCGAAAGCATGAAAGTACTTGTTCAATTAACACTTAGAATTTAATATTCTATCATACTATTTCATTATAATACCATTATGAATTTTAAAGGATTGTAAATAAAACGAGTAAATCAGACAAAGTTGGAATTCCTCTTATTAACTTAATCTTCTATACACAATCATATATATATATATATATATATATATATATATATATATATATATATGGAGGAGGTTATACAAACGTTTATATATATATATATATATATCTAGGGCGGGTAAAATTCCTGAGATCAATGGACGAGTTCTCTCCAGCGGTCTCTGTCCCTCATTATCGCTGCCATGTCCTGCGTCTCCAACATAGGGCATCAACATACGTTAACGTTGGTCTTCCTCTTTCAGTGTGTCCATGTAGAGGCTCCCACAGGAGCACTGAGTGCAATGTCAACTCTGGATGTTGGTGAGCATGTCCAGCTAACCTCATTCTCATCTGTGTCACTTTTGAGCTGACTTTTGGGAGGTTCCCATACAGCTCTGAGATTTTCATCCTCAGTGTATACTGATTAATGTTCAGAGCTATACTCAGCATTCTAGTGTAGCACCCATTCACCATCTGAGTGAGTTTCTTAGTCAGTGTCCAAGTCTCAGACCCGTACAGCAGCACAGACTCCACTACAGCAATGAAGAGGGGGATTTTCAGGTCTTTACGAAGGTCCGACTTCCACACCGATCTCTATCATATATAATAGATGCCTCTACATTATTGTCACCACCTAACGCCCTCTCTGAAACATCGGCGACTCGAATATGACTCGAATAGGATTTATATTGCTTTCGGAGTATGCTGCATTGATGAACATTTCTCCCACTTTGTTCCACCGGTTCACCGATCGTGGCACATTGTTTTCCACACATACGACAGGAAGAAATGCCAAAGAGACCATAATTGGTATCATTTTGAACATGACTTCAATAACGATTTCTAAGAGTGAGGCATACAGTAATGTTGATCATTTGAAAACACATGTAAATTAATTGTTTCTACTTTAGGCACAAGGCCAGCAATTACCCAGTGCATTACTGGTACTTTATTTTATCGACCCCATAAGGATGAAAGGCAAAGTCAACCTCGGCGGGATTTGAACTCAGATCGTAAAGGCACGTAACTATGCTGGAAAGCATGGCGTCCGACCCTCTACCGATACTGCCAATCCATCATACTTACACAGTCCTTTCTATAAGTTCTCATGCTCCGTACGAAATTTTCCAAATTCGTGTTTTTACATTAAACAGTTTTCCTCAAATATGATCGATCTAAGGCAACATTTTCGCAATTATATTCTCTGATTTTTGAATTTATCAAAGTTATTTTGGTGCAGTTTTTGTACTTGAGATTTGATTTATGCGTTAGCCGGTTGCCTTTGACTAACAACCCGTACAGAAACTGCTTAGCAGTACATACATATTGATAAATTTGTTATGGTGGGGCAAGACCATGTCCTTAGCCAGCTCTCATAAGCTGATGCTTATGCTGAACAGATGATGTAAAATTGGTGTGATGGTTTGGTCTAAGTGTTGTTTTGGTGGTGATCATTTAGTCCAAGGTAAGCCCTGGTCAAGCAGATCTATGATGAAAGGTATTTCAGTCATAAATCTTCAGTTTGTTTTTCAGATATAATATACATTGTATTCTACATATCTACTTTTGAGGTGAAGAAGAAGAAGAAGAAGAAGAAGAAGAAGAAGAAGAAGAAGAAGAAGAAGAAGAAGAAGAAGAAGAAGATATAGGAATTGAATAGAGTTTTGCTAAAACAGCAAAATTAAACATGCTGTTATAAAACGAAGCTCCGTATCAACAACGCGTCGGTCCTCCCGCCTCATAGCCATCCGTCGGATGCATTGGATTGGTACAGACATCTCCTCCGGCTCACACCAGATTATCATACCAGGGCTTTGCTCTAATTCGACCTGGCAGCTTCCTGCTGAAAGAGTCCCTCCGGAAGACCTCGCAACAGATGGGTGGAAGTAATAACGGAAGATCTCGACGTCACCTTAGAAGATATTGGGGGCTGGCACGGAACCACCAGCGATAGAGAGCACTCGCAGACCTGGTCGGCTCTATTCACGAAAACGCTTCTGAGATCGCTGACCTAGGATGACCCCAGTCCCATCGATCAAGAGCAAAAAGAAGGAGAGAGAGACCATAACATCAGAAAATAAATGTTGCATTTTTATTGCTCGTTAAGAATGAGAAGTAAAGAACAGAAAATTGAAGAAGAAAATGTGGTGAGGCAAAGAATCTGTATAATCACCTTTGAAAACAATACGAAATATAAAATATATATCGTGTGAGACAGAATAGACATGAATGAAGAAACAAAAATGGTGAAAGGAAAGAAAAATTAAATCAAATGAGAATTAATAAAGAGAAAGGGAATTTTTTTCTAATTTAAAATGAAGTAAGAAGAAAAATGCTTGTATGCAAGATTGCCAAACTGTGTAACGGAATTAATCAACGAATGAAATATATGGAATTTTAAATTCTTTAATCAAAAGTAAGGAAAATGTGTAAAAGAATAACGGTAAAGAATCTGAATACTTAAGGAGAAATCAAAATGGAAGGAAGATTTAACTCTTGAATCTTTGCTGGGGTACATTTATCCACAATGATGAAGTCACTGCAGCGTTAGATATAGTTATGACGTATACTCTAATGAGAGACTTCAATACACATGTTGGCTATGGCCACTTGTCATGGAAAGAGGTGATTGGAAGGAAGGCGATCCCGATCTAATTACCTATGGAGAGGCCCAACAGACGATCTTTTCAACGGGCTCTCTATTATAAACATCTTCCAGCATAAACAAATTCATAAAGATACATGGTGTAATGGGAACCAAGGACAGAGATTAATAATTGAATTTGGTATTGTCACTGATCTCTTCCATTCTGTGCTGGATTTTCGTGTTGTCAGCAATACATCTTGGCTTCTTTCAGTCGGATGGAATTTGCAGACATTGTATTACTTAATTCCTAAGAAGTGGATCTCCGACATGCAATTGATAGGTTTGGTGCCGAGTGCTGCATGGCTGAAATGAAAATCAGTGCTGCGAAGAGTGGGAGACTCATCCTCTCACATATATGTGCGCAGTGCAATTTACTAATGAGTGGAGTTCTACTGAAGTAGGTAGAAATGTTCAGGTATCTCGGGGCCGTGTTCACGAGTGATTTCTTCGTAGACCTTGAAAAAGCACACGACAGCGTTTCATGGAACTTTTCTGGAAGGTTCTGCAGAGGTATGGGATCGATTACACCGTGTAACATATTTTTTGTTCCCCGGTTCTAAGTGTCATTTCATGGTTTGTTATATCCCATTATTATTTAAAAAAGACTATTATTTAATCAGAAGTTTGGGTTTGTGGTCAAGAGTTTGATATTTCGAAATTTTCATATTTTTCAAGAAAAAACACATTTTGAAAAAATGTTTCAGTTCATATAATTAAATCAACAGAGTATATATTTATTCTATTACACAAGCTTATCAAAAGCAAACAAGTAAAAACAAATAACACTTATAAAGCAGCTTATACACGTCAGAAATGACTGGATTTCCTGGATTTACGGTTGTAGTCCAGGTCGCATTCCCGCACTAGCACCCAGATATTATCCACCGTCATGTTTTCATTGTAGTGGCCCTGGTACCTCCACTCTATCTCTTTCACATCTTGGTGGAATCGTTCGCCTTGTTCTTCTAAGTAGGCGCCCATATTGTCCTTGAATTGTTCCAGGTGAGCGTCCAGCATATGGAGTTTAAGTGACATCCTGCATCCCATGGCGCCAAAAGCCTTTATCAGATCCTGCACCAGTTGCTGGTAGTTTTCAGCTCTGAGGTTGCACAGGAAGCCCTTAACAACTGCCTTGAAACAGTTCCATGCTGTTCTCTCAATCCTATTGAGCTTATTGGAGAACTCGGTAGACTCAAACACCTTCTTTATCTGAGGTCCAACAAAAATTCCACCTTTGATTTGAACCTCAGATAACTTGGGGAAGAACTCAAGAAGGTACTTAAAAGCGGCTGATTCTTGGTTGAGAGCCTTCACAAACTGCTTCATCAACGCCAACTTAATGTGCAGTGGCGGCATGAGCACAATCCTGGGATCAACCAGTGGCTCCCACATGACGTTCCGAGTCCCAACTACAAATTCTGTTCGCTGTTCCCAGTTCTTTCTTTTGTAGTGGTCAGAGGTGGCTCTGCTGTCCCAAAGGCAGAGGAAGCATTGGAATTTGATAAAGCATCCTTGGAGTCCAAGCAGGAAAGCTACCGTCTTGAAGTCTCCAATGATTTCCCAATTGTACTGGTTGTATTGCAGGGCTTCGAAGAGGACGTTTACACTGTAGTAATCTTCCTTCAGGCAGGCTGAATGAGCTAGGGGCAGTGTTGGGAACTTGTTTCCATTGTGGAGGAGGACAGCCTTCAAACTTGGGGTGGAGCTGTCTTTAAATAGCCGTCACTCCTTGGGCACAAACGGCACTCCAATAACGTCAAACAGTCCAGGCACGTCATGGCAGAAGCAGAGGCCATCCCTAAGAGTGTAAAAGCCTGAGAAAGGTTCGTGTCGACGTCTCTGACTTGTCACCTGCACTTCCTCCTTGACCAAGTTCCACTGCTTCAACCTGGAGTCGAATGTTTAAAACACAACTTACCCTTTATTCAGGGTGCGAAAATCCAGTATCAATAAATCTCTTTAATCCACTTTTTAACAATTTTATACTTTATTGCACTTTTATAATTTTCTTTAGGTATTACTCTTTATTTTATAATTTTAATTTAACCTGAAACATATATAAAAAATCATTTAACATAAGCAAATTAAACTTACATACAGCGTAAAATCCAGCATACAAATAATTCTAGTGATAGCTTAGAATTTTTACAAACCCCAACTTTTAACACTTTTAGCACTTTTTTTTAATTTATTTGGGACCTAAACAACACAAAAAAGTGATTACAAGCCAGGAAAAGAGAAACATTTTTTTTTGTTACACGGTGTATCAGCTTCTTGATGCTCTGAAGTCTCTATAGGAATTCGCGTTCGGCTGGTTAAATTGCAAGAATCGCAGGAGCTGCTGCTTTTATGCATTATCTTTCGTAATTGATAATTAGAAGAGGGCCGGTAAGTGTAAACGTCAAACTTGCTACCTTCAACTTAGTATTGGTGCCAACCCTTACCTATGGTCTTAGGTATTGACGGAAAGAATACGACCTCGAATACAAGCGGCCGGAGCTCGTAGATAGAAGAGTTACTCCAGGTAGAGTCGCTACTTATCTGTATTGAGAGATCACAGCTCCGATAGTACAGGCATGTGTTTAAAATGTCTCAGGAAAGAATCGCTGGACTGATTTTACGTGCAAAACTAACCGGCATGACCCAGGGGTAGACCACAACCAAAATGGTTGGATAACAACCATTAGCTAGAATTGTCAAGAAGAAGAAGAAGAAGAAACACATATATATATATATATATATATGTGTGTGTGTGGGTGTGTGTGTGTGTGTGTGTGTGTGTGTGTGTGTGTGTGTGTGTGCGCGCGTATATGAGGACTGAGTGCCTCTGTACCGTCATGTGTAGGCTAACATACCTACAGTACTGATCATTAGTCAATTTATTCGATTTTAATTGAATCAATAACGAAAAGAAATGTCATTATCGGAAAGAAGAGGAATCGAACGTAGAAATATACTTTAATTAAAAATTAATTGAAATGTTTTAATAGAGTTTGGGACTGATTTTTAGTAAGTGGGGTAACACACGTGGTCATGATATGGTGGCTTTTTCTAAACTACTCTCATCGAACTACAATCTAACAAGTATATGTCAGAACACAAAATGATTTTGAGAGGATATGGCTGTTTTTAAAAATATTATCACTGATTAGTTAATTTAAAATTTTGACAGTGAAGTATCCCCCGCCCCGGTTATGTTCCACTTACTGAGCATGTATCTAAATGCAAGTTAACATTCTTAGTGCAGTAGGCCAAAATGAATTTTTAAACAATTGAAATTTACCCCGCATTGATAAGAAAAGTTATTAGTGAGAAATAAGGCAAGGAATCGAACTTAAATAGTTTACATATAAATAAATATATATATATATATATATATATATATATATATATATATATATATATATATATATATATGCAAAAGTTTTATTTAAAATTGTTGGGTTACAACAAGTAAATATTTTATAACTGATATAAAGCACTCGACAAATTTTTGGAGTAGATATACGATATTAAACAAATGGAAACTATATTTATAAAACCATATTTATTTCATTATACATATTTCAGGGATACCATATTAAAAGGCATGCCATATTTTTAATATGGTATCCCTGAAATATGTATAATGAAATAAATATGGTTTTATAAATATAGTTTCCATTTGTTTAATATCGTATATATATATATAGAGAGAGAGAGAGAGACACCTCAGGGCCGGGACCTTCCTCAAGCCATATGGACAATAACAAAACATTGCGAGGGGAACTTCTCTCTAGCTATAAGGACAGCAGCCCCACCCTACCCCTGCCTCGATCGACTGCTGTCACAACACATACTTATGCATATGTCCATACATAGATACTGTTATTTAAGATTGTACATGCACAGATACTTACATGTGTGTGTGCGGGTGGGTGTATGTGTGTGTATGTGAGTGTGTGTGTGGGGGTTTATAATGTGTGTGTGTATGTATGTATGTGTGTGTGTATGTATGTGTGTGTGTGGTTCTTAGGGGATGCACCTGGGCCTGTGCTTGTGCGTGTGTGCTTGGAACGATGTGAGTTGACATACACGCATATGAGCTCTATGCCAACATGGGAACTGTAGTCCTCTGCATTTCCGGATCTTAACACTCGGGTTCTGTGGTATCACACTCCACCATTGTCTCATCTGCTCTTAAAACGCACCACACCATGATAGTGTAAAGATTGATTCTGACACAGACTTCTACTTCGGTCAATATCTTCCAAATCTTTCAAACTTTGAAATTGGTTATAACACACACACATTTTATTTGATTATCTTATTTTATTCTTTTATTATCTTATTCCTTTTACTACTTTATCATTTTTTTGTTTATTTATTTTCTTATTTTATTTTATCCTATTTTATTGTATTTTATTTAACTTTTTTATTTCTTTATTTTATTTATTTTTTTTTATATTTTTAGTTTTTTACCTTTTCATTTCATTTTATTTTTCTCATAATTTTTTTTTTTTTATATTTTTATTTTCTTCATTTTATTGCCTTTTATTTCCCCATTTTACTTTACTTTATCTTATTTCTTCATCTGCTTGGCACATATATGTGTTCACATCGTAAGGGACCAGATTCACCAGGGTGAAATAAATACTTACTATGAACAATAGGGTTTGTCAGACTCAATTTAAAAGAATAAATTTAGAAAAAAAATACAAACCGATATTGCGGCAACTGCCAGACACCAAGACAGCTTTTGGTAATGCTGTTTCACAATTTTAGTGATAGGGTATTACCAATTCTTTTGCTCATCAGTGGGTGTGAAATTAGTAAATCTTTCACTTCTAAGTATCTCAGAAAACTGAATTGTGTGCGTATATAGAATAACGCACATGGCATCAGAACCTAGCGTGTCTCAAAAACGTATACTACTAAAAATAGCAGCTAAGTTTACGCGACATTTAAGTTAGCTGAACAAATTCAAGGAACCGAATATATCAAAGGTATATATTGAGTTAGAAACTCAAAATAGTCTCTTACAATTAAATAGCTCAAGGAAAGAGATTTTTCCGGGCCGTGTAATATAATTGAATATAAAATCCCTTACGATTTGAATACATATATGTATATATTTGTATTTATCTCTCTTTTATATTCAATTATATATATACATATATATATGTTTATACATATATATGTAAATATATATATATATACATATATATATATATATATATATATATATATATATATATATATATATATATATATATATATATATATGTGTGTGTGTGTGTGTGTGTGTGTGTGTGTATGTGTGTGTGTGTGTGTGTGTGTGTGTGTATGTGTGTGTGCGTGTGTGCCTATGTGCGTGCGTGTGTCTGTGTGTATGTATGTATAAACAAGCATGTATATAAAGGATGCCGGTAGCAGAAAGGGAAGTACCAAAAGTGAAAAATTGTGTATAAATTTTGAAAAATTAAACTAAATTGTAAAATAATTGCTTTCTCTCTCTCTCTCTCTCTCTCTCTCTCTCTCTCTCTCTCTCTCTCTCTCTCTCTCTCTCTCTCTCTCTCTCTCTCTCTCTCTCTCTCTCTCTCTCTCTCTCTCTCTCTTCACTTCCCTTCTACCTGTTCATATACTGCTCTATTTTTAATCGCCTTCACATTGACATTTCATGAACAATGTTAGCTCATTGCCATGAAAGACACAACCTTCAAGATCAACATTAGTTTCACCATTAGTTACCCTATCATCACCATCATGATAAACAGCAGCACAATTGTTATTGTAACCAACATTCCCATTACCATTATCATCATTTTTATCATCAGCATGATAGTTATATTCATCGTCATCATCCTCATCACCATTATCATCGTTATCATCATCATCATCATCATCATCATCATCATCATCATCATCATCATCATCACCATCATCATCAACAACAATAATAACAACAGCAATATCATCATCATCATATCATTAGGACGGTGGATTGGTCGTATTGGTAATGGGTCGGGCGCCATGCTTTTCAGCATAGAGTTATGGCCCTTTACGGTATGAGTTCAAAATCCACCGAGGTTAACTTTTCCCTTCATCCTTACGGGGTCGATAAAATAAATATTTTATCTGACTGTTCTTCAAACTTATAATTTTATATAGCTCTGGTTAATAATTATTTGCTTAATTAATTTTTTCATTGAGCCACACCGTGAAAGGTAGCCACACTCATATATGTATCTGTGACTATGTCTAAATATATACATATATATGCCTATGGATTTATTCTATACTTCCGTTCGGTCGAGTAAACCTTAGGCGGTATCTAACTGTTCTTTGTATCAGCCAACCTACCTGCCATCTGGCCTGCCATTCACAACCTTCTACTTTGGCCGCTGGCCATGTGATGATTCTTACCCATTTTGAATTCATTTCTGGCGGCGATCACTGTAGAAATGTTAGCCCTCTTAAGGGAGTCTCTTGATAAGATTGAAACCTCATGGATAATACCAGGATTGGATATGTAGCGACTAGCGCCACCTTGCCCGGGGAGAAAAAACTAATTGGAGTTACTTCCCGTTGAATTCTAGAGGATTCCTTGAACTTCCGGTCTAGGGATTATAAAGGAGGGAGAAAGGAGACATCTTAGCTTATTTGGTGACCGGCTCTTGAACAGTTCACTCACGAGCGAGTTTGTTAACCTTATTATATCTGTATCGAATTAAATTAGTGGTTGGCCTGCAGTGGTGTTTACCAAAGTAAATAACCCTGTGACCAATTCACTAAAGTGGTGACCCCGACGTGATGCGAACACGCAGCCTTCTGATGTGGAGTCAGGGTTATTTACTTTGGTAAACGCCACTGCAGGCCAACACTAATTTAATTCGATACAGATATAATAAGGTTAACAAACTCGCTCGTGAGTGAACTGTCCGAGAGTCGGTCGCCAAATAAGCTAAGATGTCTATTTTCTCCCTCCTTTATAATCCCTAGACCGGAAGTTCAAGGAATCCTCTATAATTCAACGGGAAGTAACTCCAATCAGTTTTTTTCTCCCAGGGCAAGGTGGCGCTAGTCGCTACAGATATATATCAACAAAGTACGAGGGAAACTGTCGATAGTCGGGACTAGAATAATTTTGGTAAAGTTTATATACATTTCTTCTTCAAACTTACATTTTAAACCTAGCCCCGTTTAATTTCTACGGCTAAGGAGAAAGACTATGTAAATTTTATCTGACTGTTCCTTGCAGGGGATATTCCAAAAGTAGAAACAATTATTAATATGCGAAAAACTCAGATTACATTTATTGTATTTAGCCATGTAGAGCGAAATTTCCTTTTGTATATACATATATATATATATATATATATTATATTTATATATAGGAAGAAGTATGAACCCGATGGCAGAGCTCAAGCCGTTTCGACGGCTATTTCTGGACTAATTTTTTTATTTACCAGACTAAAAATACTAATTTAGTCCAGAAATAGCCGACGAAACGGCTTGAGTTCTGCCGTCGGGGTCATACTTTTTCCTATTCCCCACTCTACTACCCTAAGTATTGAGTACTCTGGTGCATTATGGTCCATCTGGTTCCTTACCACAAACCCTTTGTTATATATATATATATATATATATATATATATATATATACATATAGTAAGTATTGCCAATTTTTTAAAATTTATTTAAAACTGTTTCTTTATTTGCTAGACCTTGATTTTATATGTTCTGGCTTGTTAATTTATTAGCCCGCCATAGAACCACAATGGCATACGGTTGGATAATACTTGTTTCCCTATATGTATTTTTTACACGTAGGAATTCATACTTTATTATTGATCTCCCTCTATCGTAGAGATAACATTTTGGCCGTTTGGACTGCTGCTATTTCTAGTGGCAGGACATTGCCTTGTACACCCTGCCTTTTGTCTTTGCACACGGCACCAGACAGAATTATTTCTTTCATCATCCGCTGTCATTTGGGAATGGTTTTGTATGGCGTCAGTTTGTGATTTGAACTCGGGAATTTTATATTCTCAGAGGGAGGAGAGCCTTCTGAAGATTGCTCCCTTCTCAATAGAAATCCGCTTGGATTTTCCGTTTATTCTGGAGCATGAAACCGCGGTAAAGGCACATATAGTAAGTACTGAGAATTTTTTAAATGTTATTTTAAACTTTTTCTCTATTTGCTAGACCTTGATTTCATATATACATATATATATGTGTAATTATCTGTATAAATGTATATATATGTATATCTATGTTGATATATATGAATACATATATACATACATATATATATATATATATATATATATATATATATATATATATATATATATATATATATATATATATATATATATATATATATATATATATATATATATATATATATGTGTATATATATATATACATATATATAAATAACGGCGGCGATGAATTAGTTTTGCGAGGTTTTTATATGAAATCGTGTGTCGAAAGAAATATTGTGTTTGTGTCTATATTATATCTGTATTGTATCTATATTGTGTCTATATTGTATCTGTATTGTATCTATATTGTATCTATATTGTGTCTATATTGTATCAGTATTATTTTTGACCGTTGGTCAGTCAATCGTAACATTGAGGACCGAATAAATTAGATTACCGATATAAAAGACACAGAAGCGAAAAGCGAAAACCAACCAAACAGTGAGTGTGTTCTGTTATTAATTCTGGCAATATTACACAAATATGACCCTCCCGAAGTATAACAATATATATAAATATATATATATATATATATGTATATGAAAGCATACCATAATTTAACGTGGTATCCTTGAAATATGTATAATAAAATAAATATGGTTTTTTTCCTGGACTTTTCCGATGGAATTACTTCATGTATATATATATATATATACGATATTAACAAATGGAAACTATATTTATAAAACCATATTTATTTTATTATACATATTTCAAGGGTACCACGTTAAGTTATGGTATGCTTTCATCAGACAAAATACAATATAGATCAGTTTTATAAATAAATATTGACATACCCTTAAAAAAATGCAACCATTACTGTTGGAAGCCCCAGGATAGTGGAGTTGTTTACTTATATTAGTATAGGATATTTTTATTTTTAAAATAAGTCGTTGGGTTACATCTCAATTGTTGAGTTAACTCAATAAGACATGACTTAGTGTTTTCGTTCTTTCCCCCTCTCTCTATCTCTATATTTTCCCTCTCTGTTTTTTCTCTCTATCTGTTGTTTTGGTGTCTCTCTCTCGTTTCTCTCTTTTCTCTCTTTTTTCTTTTTTCTTTTTTCTTTTTTCTTTTTTCTTTTTTCTTTTTTTCTTTTTTCTTTTTTCTTTTTTCTTTTTTCTTTTTCTTTTTTCTTTCTTTCTCTATTTTTCCTCTCTCTCCGTCTTTTTCTGTCTCTGTAACCCAACGACTTATTTTAAAAATAAAAATATCCTATACTAATATAAGTAAACAACTCCACTATCCGGGAGCTTCCAACAGTAATGGTTGCATTTTTTAAGGGTATGTCAATATTTATTTATAAAACTGATCTATATTGTATTTTGTCTGATGAAAGCATACCATAACTTAACGTAGTATCCTTGAAATATGTATAATATAATAAATATGGTTTTATAAATATAGTTTCCATTTGTTAATATCGTATGTTTACTCCAAATTCTTGTTGAGTGCTTTATATCAGTTATAAAAATATTTGCTTGTTGTATCCTAACAATTTAAATAGAACTTTTGCATATATATATATATATATATATATATATATATATATATATATATATATATATATATAGAGAGAGAGAGAGAGAGAGAGAGAGAGAGTTCTATACTCTCTTTTCTCTTTCATTCTCTCTCTTTACACCTCACTACCTTATTCCCTTCCAACTTTATTGATTCCCTATCAATGTCTGTAGTCTCTTTCTCTTCGAATCCAACTTTCTCATCTCTTCAAATCCTACTTTCATTTACACAACCCTTCACTCTCCTTCTCTCTTTCTCACACACTTTCACCAGTGTATGCTCTTTTCCAGCCCCTCTACCACTTTCTAGTTAGTTATTGAATGAAAACAGTGGAATTTTGTTATATTATTTATAACTCTTTTACTCTTATGAATCAGGTTTCATTTTTTGTTTTATAATTCTATTTGTATCGCCATTTTCTTTTTAACCTTCTTCCCTCTTAATGACAATTATATTCTTCTTCATCTGTTTAAAGACATGAAATTATTTGCAAATTTCTATAATATGTGCTTTTGTCATTTGATGACAGGAAAGGAGAAAGGCAAAGTTTTTTCTCTTTTCGACTGTATTTCATTTTTAAGCAGTTTTTACCATCATCACCACCATAATGATAATAATGATGATGATAATAAATATTTTTTATCATTGTCGTTATTATCAATATTACCAGTAGTAGTAGTAGTAGTAGTAGTAGTAGTAGTAGTAGTAGTAGTAGTAGTAGTAGTAGTAGTAGCAGCAGCAGCAGCAGCAGCAGAAGTAGCAGCAGGAGCAGTAGGAGTAGCAGCAGCAGCAGTAGTAGTAGTAGTAGTAGTAGTAGTAGTATTAGCAGTAGTAGTAGTAGTAGTAGTAGTAGTAGTAGTAGTAGTAGTAGTAGTAGTAATTGCAGTTACTGTTTTTGTTCCAATTCAATGACATGTTGCTCACGGCATTCTCGACTTGACCATCTTATGCCTATCTCAAGATATTCCAGATTCCTCACCCCAGCTTATACACTTACTGAGCAGCCACACCAAAATTACCACCCAACACCGGCTATGTAACCCTTCAAACCTATTCATCTGCTTACCCACATCCTGCTCCCGTCCCAGCTTCATTCACATCCTTTGTTTATCCCTTCATGAATATGATCATGCAATACAGAAAATATATGTCTACATAGATGATCGAGAGATAGCTAGGCAGCTAACTAGACAGATAGGTAAATAGATAGAGAGAGAGAGAGAGAGAGAGAGAGGGATAGAAAGAGAGAGAGAGAGAGAGAGAGAGAGAGAGAGAGAGAGAGGGTGAGAGAGAGATAAATAGATAGAGAGATAGAGAGATAGATATATAGATAGATAGATAGATAGATAGATAGATTTCTTTTATTTGCCACTAGGGCATCAAAAGTGGGACAAGTACAAAGGGGGGAGTTTACACAAAAAGGCGTCCTCAATAAGGAGGAGGCAATAACAAAATATAAAAATAAGATATAACAAAAAATAAAATTTTTAACAAAATCCTCAATAGAGAGGAGGCGCCTTGGGGGGTCGCACACACCCCCGAAAAAAAGTGTGCAACCCTTCTCCTCAGGAGCACAGAGAAGGGGTGCTCCCTTGGTCTTTCATCTTCCTCACCTATAGTCTGATGTAGAGTGAAGGCCCATTCACACGGGCCATTCTCGCCACTTTCACCCATCTTTCATAGAAACGGCTGGGGTGCAGCACCTCTCTCTCCATCCTGATCCTTCTTCCGAAATGATATCGGAAGAAACGGACCAGTTGTTGGCCAGAGAGAAAGGTGCCCGACCTCAGTCCTTTCAGACGCGTCCACCATACAACCTCTTTCGCCATGGCTATTACGCACAGAAACACCGCCTCTGCTTCATCTTTGAAGGGGGGAGGCGGCTTGATCATTACAATAGACTCGGTGGTCAACCGGATCGGTCCCACCCTTGACAGCAGTTGTTCGACATAGCCCCACAGATCGGCTACGCCCGAGCAGTGTACTAATGCGTGTGCAACGGTTTCCTCGTCGCACACGCATCTGGGACAGATCTTTTTGGCGGGGTCCCTACCCGGGCGCCCGTGTCTGTAGAGCCTTTCTCGAACGGGTAAAGCCCCTCGGTA
This sequence comes from Eledone cirrhosa, assembly GCA_964016885.1. Lineage (NCBI taxonomy): Eukaryota > Metazoa > Mollusca > Cephalopoda > Octopoda > Eledonidae > Eledone > Eledone cirrhosa. Next base: position 273,128,257 of record OZ024740.1, on the reverse strand, counting down.
GCACTGCCAGGCCAGGGACTTCTGGAAGTTGTCCATAGGTCCCGGGCTGAATGTCCTACCGAACAGGCTGGCCAGTTCGTCCTCCTCCATGTCTAGGGCTTCTCCGAGGGCGTCGTCGCACCTGCTGCGTACCAGCCCTCTATAGAATGTTGCGGTGGAGTCTCCACTGATAACCGGATCCGCCTGCCAGAGGGCGGTGAGCGCCTGGGCACACTCAGTGTGCCAGGCGCCCAGTTTTCTCGGTCTTTGCTTGACCCAGGATTGCAGCTCGGTGAGTGAGACGAGTCTGGGAAAGGTTCGTCTCACAAACGAGGCCCACACCGGTTGTCCGGTGAGGAATACGTAGAGGTGCCGTAGCCTTAATGCGTGTTTACGCATCATTAGCCACGGCATCCCCAGCCCTCCTTTCGAAGGGTGTTGACAGCAGATGGATCTCCTCACCATAGGAGCCCGCCTCTTCCAAAGGAATTGGAAGAGCGCGCGCTCCATCTTGGTGAGGGTTTCCCTTGGGCAGGGCACTACGGTCAGGCGGTAGTAGATGACGGACGCTATGTAGGTGTTCGCCACCTCCGCCCGACCTTTCAGGGATAGTTTGCAACTGGCCCACTTCTGGGTCAGTGCAAACACCCTGTTCGTAACCTCCGCCCAGTTTTTCTCCACCTGGAGGTCCGATCCGAACCAGACCCCGAGCAACTTCACCGGGCCCTCCGTCCAGCGTCCGACGACGCTATCGGAGGGCATCGGTCTGCCCCTCCACGTGCCGAGTTGCAAACCGATCGACTTGTCCCGGTTCAGCTTAGCCCCTGTGAACTTTTCGTACTCCTCCAGTAAGGTGCCGACCGCCTCGATTTCGGAGGCCGTCGACACCATTACTGTCACGTCATCGGCGTAGGCCGACACCGCTTTCCGCAATCCCGGTTCCAAAGGGATGCCCTGCAACAACTCCAACTTCCGCAGTAGTGGCTCGAGAGTCAACACATACAGAAGGGAGGAGAGAGGGCACCCTTGTCGGATGGACCGCGCGATTTTGAACGGCTCCGAGAGGTAGCCGTTCACCTTGACCCTAGAGCAGATGCGGCTGCTGTGCATAGCAGTGATCCAGCCCCTGAAAACGGGTCCGAAGCCTGCCACCGCTAGCACCGCACCCAGGTAACCATGGTCGACCCTATCGAACGCCTTAGATTGATCCAAGTTGATCAGAGCCCCACCAAAGCCGGGTTCGTTCCCAACCCTCTCTATGATGCATCGCATGAGGTGGAGGTTGTCGTGGATGGACCTGGACGGGATAGCGCATGTCTGCGCATCTCCCACCAGGTTGCCCACGACAAGCGCCAACCTCTTTGCTAGCACCTTGGCCAAAATCTGTAACTCTGTATTTAGCAGTGTTATGGGCCTGAAGTTACTTATTTCGTCCCCCTTGTTCTCGTCCTTCCTCACTAGCGTGACTACGCCCTTGGTCACAGTACAGGGAATTCTCCCGTTCTGTTGCCAGTTGCAGTAGACCGCCTCGAGGAGATCGGGGAACAAGTCCGGCATAGCTAGATATAATTCGTAAGGAAGACCATCGAGACCCGGGGATTTGCGTTTGCCGCATTGGCTCAGCACGTCCTCTATCTCAGCGGCTGAAATCGGCTCCTCGCAGGACTTCGCCTCCCTGTCCGAGAGGCGCGGCAGGCCGTCGAGGTATGGACCGAAGTCCACGTTCCCAACCGGCTCCCCGCCCCTCCCGAACAGTCGGGCAAAGTGCCTTTGAAAGGCCTCACACATCTGCTTAGGCTCAAGAATCGCCCGTCCATCCAGGTCTCGCAAAGACCGGATGGTGGATTTAGTTCCACTGTTGGCCTCTGTCACGCGGGCCCAGCTAACAGCTTTGGTCCCCTCGTTCCCTAGAGCACGTATTTTACTTCGGACAACGCAGCCTTCGTGCTTCGCGTCGAAAAACTGGCTCAAAGCCGTTCTCGACGCTAGCACTCTGGCCACGTCGCCGCTTCTAATTGCCTCTTCTACTCTATCTATTAGCTCCCTTTCCTTCCTATTCCTATCCGCAGCTAGAACCTTACTAAATTCTATCGAGACTACTCTAATCTCTCTCTTTAGAGATACCCACCACCTGCTGTTGACGATCGCTCCAGTCAACCGTTCCTTAACTAACGTACTAATCCGATTCCTGTAGGCTCTACTTGCCGGCAAGGACAAGTTGAGCTTCCAGTAACCGGGGCCCTGTCTATGAGTTCTGTCAAGGTTGACCATGCAGGTCACTAATTTGTGGTCTGAATAGCCAACAATGCGCATTTTTGGACAACTTAAAAAGTCCTTATCCTTAATTCTAACTAAGAACCTATCTAGGTACGACCTAGATGATCCGCTACGATTTGCCCAAGTCCAGGTTGGCGCAGTCGGAAAATCTAGTCGATATCTATCGGCCAGGTCAAATCGACCGATAGATAGATAGATAGATAGAAAATCTAGTCGATATCTATCGGCCAGGTCAAATCGACCGATAGATAGATAGATAGATAGATAGATAGATAGATAGATAGATAGATAGATAGATAGATAGATAGATAGATAGATAGATAGATATTGCAAATGGGTTACATATGAATAAAATTAGTCTTTCATCAGTGATCTTCCAGCCTTCATTGGTATTTCATCGCTTTAAAGACCATATACCTCTGGTTGGTGCGAGCAACGGCTAAAGAAAGTCGTTGGGACACGTAAATAGGGGGAACGAGCGAGACAGTATATATATATATATATATAGAGAGAGAGAGAGAGAGAGAGAGATCGTTCTTTATTTGCCACAGGGGTGTACAAAAATGGGACATTACAAGACGTGACGGCTGGGCATAGATAAATAGATAGATAGATAGATAGATAGATAGATAGATAGATAGATAGATAGATAGATAGATAGATAGATAGATAGATAGATAGATAGATAGATAGATAGATAAGCAGTGCTCCAGTTTAGCATTAAATGTGTTGAATAAAACAAAACAAAGAACTAGAGAGTGATAGAACGACACATACAGGAAGATTTTTAGATAGAAAGACCAGAAAAGTGAGTTGGGGTGATGAGAGACTTTGTTCAACTGGAAAGAATTTCCGTCCTTTTCTGTTTGGCTCGTTAAGCAGATGTCCAGGGAATTAATTAATCAATGATGACTGCGCATTGCAATAGCTCAATTGGAAAACCAACTGACGAAGCAACCGACTAGTACCACCAACCGACTGACCTGACCTGACAAAACAAGAGTGCTGCTGGTGGTGGAGGTGGTGGCGACCACATTGGTGTTGTGTGGATGTAGTTTGGGTGGTGATAATAGTGGTGGGAGATGTGGTGGTGCTGCTGAAGCTAGTGCTGCTGGAAAATTAGGATATCATTGTGTGGTGATTGTGGTTTTCAAAGTGAACTTTTTCTTGCGAAGGCCTGGGTCAGCATTGTTTGAGCAGATTTGTGATCAAAGGCTTAACAGCCGTGACTCTCCATTGTGCTTTTAAATCATGTATATCTCACGACCACATACTTTAATGTCCCTTTCCTTTTTCTGTCTTTGTTTGTGGCATTTAAACCTAATCCAGCCAGAATCCTCTCACCTCTTTCTGTTCAAACCAACCATAACCAGCCACTCATGTTAAGGTATTGTTCTCAAAATGAATAATATCAAATTCACATAGATTCGAAATTATGTAAGATAATTATATAAGAAAATTTGTTCACGGGAAAATGCAATAGTATATATACCGTAATGTAAATGCTAAATGGTTAAGTCTGAGATTGAGCGATGCATATAGGCTTTCCGCATTTCTAGGGAAACTTTTCTTAGGATGGTATAGCAGTAGTTTTCTTGGGTTTCTTAGCATGCTTATATAGTGTCCATGTGGGTTGATTTTGCTGTTGTTATTTTGTTATTGTTAGTGTTACGCCAGATGCTGTTGTTATTGTTATTGTTGTTGTTTGGAGGAAAGTTATGAGGTTGGCGTTGCAGTTGATGCTATCTAATCCAATGGCTTGGTGTCCTCAAAATAGATTGATGCTGTTTCTATTTTATTTTTTAACTCCAGATCAGCCCTGGTACAGAAGAACTATTTTTTGTTTTTCAGACATGTTTTCTAAGAACCATATTAACGAATGTGTCCCATTTTAAAGTGTAAGAACGTAGGATGTGAGGATAGGATTTGGGGGAAATATAGCTACTATTATTCGTGAAACCCATGACTTTGTAGAGGCTACCTTTGTGTTGTTATGAGATGATGTTGGTGAGGAGGGTGGTAGCTCAAGCTTGAAACAGATATATGACGGTAATGGACGCGATAGTTCTCATTTTTGTGGAGGTGATAGAGGTAGAGTTTCTGTGGAGGCAGTAGAAATACCATTTCTGTAAAGGCAAAAGGGTTAACATTTCTGTAGAGGCGTGATAGCTTGCTTCGTGTTGGGCCTTAGCATCTCAGATATTTTCTATAAATGAAAAAATAAATACATCAATGCATAAATATATAAAATTTAGCAAAACAACAAACCACAGTCACATCTAAAAAAGACTAATATAATTAACATTCTGTTAGAGAGTTAATTGGTGCGTACTGACGATCAAATACTTCTTATTTAACGATGACATGTTTCGATGGAGAAGATGGGGTTAGGAGGCTGAACTCAACGTGTTGCCGCATCATTTCCATTTCGGAGATAGCAGCCAACCAAACAATTCACCAGACAAAGATCTGATAATATGAGCAATGAAGGCAAGTAATCAATCAAACATGCTAACGTCAATACACACATGAACACACACACACAGACACACACACACATATATATCTATATGTATATATATATATACACACACACACACACACATACACAAACACATATATATATATATATATATATATGTTTGTGTGTGTGTGTATGTATATATATATATACATGCATACATACAGGCACACTCACAAACACGCAAACTCAAACAAACGCACACGTAAACGCATTCACACTTATAACTACAATCACATGCAGAAACAAAAGCACATTCATATGCATATATATACTCACAAATCATAGATATACGCATATATTCATACATATTTGTTCATGGATTCATACATGTATACAACACATAAATACATACCAACATATGGGAAGAAAGAATACAGCAGGGATATATAAATATGTATGCATCCTTATATATCAGGCACCCATTCACATTGTTTCTTAAAATAAACCAACACGTTCGATAGTGAGATTATACGCAGGCATCCACCAAAATATAGGATATCCTTATGAAGCATATTCTAGAAATATAATACTGCATGGTCACCATTGAACTGATGAATGGATGGGTATTATAAAATAGCAATGGCACAGTTGTTTGTTTTACACACACTACAACTGAACCGTGATAGAAATCAGAGTTTAAGAGTAGGAAATGTTATACAGTACAACAAAGATATGAAACATATTTCATTTTTTATACGTTAAGCCTTTTCCTCACTTCTCCCTATTTTACTCCCTATATTTAGTGTTCATCTCTGTCATTGTTTTATTAGTGATAATAAAAACCAATCTGAAACTATTTCGCTAAGGTAATTTCCCAGTTTAAAAGCAACACTGATTACAGAGTAATCTTTAAAATAATTATGGACAATGCAATAACGGAGCATCTATGCCGAACGAAGAAAGAGAATATAAGTAGCCATGTAAATTACTTCATTAGGAGCAGCCAAGTCTTTCTTAACCCAGTTGCAAAAACTCATTAGGTAATCTAGCAACACCTAGAAACATTTCAGGAAAACACCGGAAGGTCGCGGATAAAATGTATTCCATAGGGAATCAGATTCAAAGGCAAAAGTAATACTAGCAAGAACACCAATAATGGTATTAACAAAAGAAATATAGATAACGCTAATAGTGAAAACATAATGAACTAAAAAATGTTAAACAATTCAGTACAATTAAAACAATTATGATACAAACGCACAAAATAGTGGTGTGATTCTGTGGGAGACGTGTGTTGTTAAAATATGAAATTACATGCATAGATACGAATACTGGCAGAATAAAATGGCAGTATTACAAGTATAGAATTTAATGCGAATATGTAGCATGGATGGCATGGGACCCAAGCCTTGGGTGTAGTTTAAAGGTGATGCAAAACATCATTTGAGTAATGTTGATGGAATATTTTCCACATAATGCAGATAATGTAGCGCTCACGGCGGCCCCAGACAGAATAAAGTTTGAGTTTTTCTAGTCGACCCCAATAGTCTGACATGCAATCTATCTTTTTCGTGATTGACCGTGATTGACCTTTTCATGATACTTTGGGGAGACCTGAGTGGACAAGAGTATTAAAGGTGGGGTCGGGCAAAAGTAGAGAAGAGAACGACAATAGCGTGGATATAACTCGACTGGAAAGTTCTGAGAATCCAGGAACTCATTCTGCGGGCCATGTCAACTTTGCTATTTATATCTATATATAACGTATAGCTGTATATATAAATATATATTTATATATATATATATATATATATACATATATATGAAATAATTATCGTTTTTTACAAAAACAATATAAAATTAATTATAAAGATAGGTGGCGAAGTTAAATCGGCATTTAATGTATTTGGTGTCTATTTTAAACTATATGTGTGTGAGAGTGTGTATGTATAGGTGTGTATGCGGGGGGGTGTATAAGTGCATCGAACTAGACAAACTGAGTTTGTGCTAGTACGTCGAACTTTCCCACTCGCTCAATGAATTCACGGAACTTGCACTTCCGAAACGCCTGATCTAGATTAAGAGCGCACGCATTTAGTTATTAGTGGTAAGTTCTGGATTATGTGCGGGTCTAAACAATTTAGCCCGGACCAAACGAAATCGTTGGTTTCTTCTCCGTATCCTGTGCACTGCGTTGCAATAATTGCACTCAGCACGCAGAAGTCACGCATTAAATCCACAATTGTCTGGATGAAATGGACGCAGCCAGGATCATCACAGAATTTCATCAACGGGTAGCGATCCTTCTCGTTCTATCGCTAGGGTCTACTAGTGACGCAGTAGCAGTTCTTGCTTGACAGCTTGTCACGTGATTTCCAAAGGCAGAGGAATATGTAGGCCCAAGATATATATATAATAGTAATAATAATAAATGTGAAGACTAAAATCCAAAGAGGGCTCGATAAGGATAAATATATATGAAATATGTAAGAACCCTAGAGCAAATATTTATTAAAATAACAGATTAATGTTTAAGCAAAGAATCGCAGCGATTCTTTGCTTAAACATTAATCTGTTATTTTAATAAATATTTGCTCTAGGGTTCTTACATATTTCATATATATTTATCCTTATCGAGCCCTCTTTGGATTTTAGTCTTCACATTTATTATTATTACTATTATTATTATTACTATTATTATTACTATATATATATATATATATCTTGGGCCTACATATTCCTCCGCATTTGGAGACAAAGTAACGACGGTGGCAAGCAAGAACTGGTACTGCGTCACTAGTAGACCCTAGCAATATATATATATATCTATTGTACTCGATCGACTTTTCGTGAAATCGGACCGAGGAAACAGTGTTTCCGTTGGTTTTTCCAATTGCTAATACTATCCATCGGTCGCAACTCCAGGTAGAAGGAGCAACGTAAAATAAAGTGTTTTGCTGAAGGACATAACGCATCGCCCGGTCCAGAAATCGAATTCACAACCTCACGATTGCGAACCAATTCTCTAACCACTCATATATATATATATATATATATATATATATATATATATATATATATAGCGAAGGAAAAGTGGTAAGGGACCAGGTGGACCATAACGCACCAAAGTACTCAATACTTAGGGTAGTAGAGTGGGTAATAGGAGTAAGTAAGACCCCGACGGCTGAGCTCAAGCCGTTTCGACGGCTAATTCTGTACAGAATTAGCCGTCGAAACGGCTTGAGCTCAGCCGTCGGGGTCTTACTTACTCCTATATATATATATATATATGCACAAATTGTTGATACATGCATGTATATATATATACATACATCGAAATGTCGATACATACATAGGTAGATGCACGTGTCTCAATAACTACATTACTTATTGCCAGTCGAATTCCCCCATATAAGTATAGTATCCTTGGAATGATGTGGAACAGGTTTGAAACAAGGCTAAATAAGATATTGATATAAATAATATATCTGAAAATATATTATAATACATTTTTAAGGGCCAACTGCAATATGGAGATGAACGTTTATTACAAATGTAGCGTTAACACTAAATAGAATTAATGTTGGTATGGAGAGGGAACTGAGGATAAATATAATTTGTACTTTACTCCAGAGGGCAACAAATATCATTTGTATAAGATCCTATAACCAACAAAGAGTAATTGTGATGATGATAATGGCGATGGTCGTATTGGGCGGTGCAGCGTCTGCTTTCACTGGTAATAATAGTAGGAGGTGATAACCCCCGTTGATGTTTGTAGTGGTGGAGATGGTGGTGATGATGGCGATGGTGGTGGTGGTGGTGGTGGTGGTGGTGGTGGTGGTGGTGGTGGTGATGGTGGTGGTAGTGGTGGTGGTGGTGGTGGTAGTGGTGGTGATGGTGGTGGTGTTACTGCTGCTGCAAATGATGCCAACTGGTTGTTGTTAAGAAGAAGAAGAAATGGGAGGCGGAGGGGAGGGGGAGAAGAAGAAGAAAAAGAAGAACAAGAAGAAGAATGAGGGGGAGGAGAAGGAGGACGAGGAGGAGGAAGAAGAAGAAGAAGAAGAAGAAGAAGAAGAAGAAGAAGAAGAAGAAGAAGAAGAAGAAGAAGAAGAAGAAGAAGAAATACAACAACAACAACAGCAACAACAGCAAGCACAAGATGATGATGATGATGATGATGATTTGGACTATAATAATGATGAAGACTAAGAGGAAAGGGAAGATGGTGTGAGATTGTATAAGAGACGGAAATTAACAAGAACATTAAAATATAGAAATATTCCTCTGGATGGTTCTCTCTACATTATAACTATTTTTTTTTTTTTTTTTACATTTTCATCTTCAAATATTTATATTTATTTATTCATTTATATTCTATATTATTTATATATATATTTTTTACGTTTGAGGTGGGAGTGATGATGTATGTATAGAAATTTCGGGAAGTGTTAGTGGGGAGTATAAAAAATTGTAAATTCTCAACAACAATGGGATGAAAATCGAGGAAATTTCTTGTGCTTCTTTCTTAAAATTGCTAAAGGAAGAATATTACGTGGATGGATAAAGTTATAAGAGGAGGGATGGGGAGATATAAAAATAAAAATAAAAATACGAAAAACGAAAAGCATGATAATAATAGTCCTGATTTCTTTTGAGGATAATTGAATTAATCATTAATTACCATTCCGCATTCTCCTTTGAGGCTGGACAACAAAACAAATTCACTTGGGTGAGTGAGGAAAATTTGGGTGAGGTTATTATTAATATTATTATTAATATTACGATTATTATTATTATCATTAGGATTTTGTTTTGTATTTTTTGTGCAAAGGAAAATAGAGTACTATGTGTATGAATACTAGAAAACACGGGCACCAATGTATGAATGTATGTATGTATTTATGAGATGTATTAAAAAATAATCTAGATACACATTTCGATATATACGTGCACACTAACACAAAACCATACGCATATATATATATATATATATATGCCTGCATGCACACACACACACACACACACACATACACATACACATGCACACACAAACACAAACACACACACACATATATATATATATATATATAACTTTTCTGGATTTATTGGCAACATGACCCACCCAAAGTATAACAATATATATATATACATATATATATATATATATATATGTGTGTGTTATATATAATATATAATAATAGAAGGATGATTTGTTAACCCTTCATTACGTTTAATGATTTTGCGACGCCCGTTTCGCTATTGATCAGTTCAAGGTTCGATCTGTATCGATCTGGCCCGATTCTGGAATCAAAAGATCGTCAGCCAGCTACTGTAGTAATGACACCATATATATATATATATATGTGTGTGTGTGTGTGTGTGTGTGTGTGTGTGTGTGTGTGTGTGTGTGTGTGTGTGTGTGTGTGTGTGTGTATATTGGTGTTGGATGCTTAAAGCGTCCGTGTGCGGTAGGCTGTATGAGCACTCGATGCTCTCATAGAGCAGCGTATGATATCACAGAAAAAAAGAGAATCAGTGTTGCGATGAATGGAATTTATTGGGCATATTACAATCGTCTCTCTGGCGACCAGCTCGACCCACGATCGATGTGATGATCGTACCTGACTCTAAAGATCGCAAGGTCCTCAGATACGTCATGATTCTACGAATCCTCAAGACGTATCTGAGGACCTTGTGATTTAGGTACGATCGTGACATCAGGTACGATCATCACATCGATCGTGCCTTGAGCTGGTCGCCAGAGAAACGATTGTAATATGTCCAATAAATTCCATTCGTCGCAACACTGATTCTCTTTTTCTATGTGATATATATATATAACACAAACACTACAGGGAGCCTCACCCCAGAAAGAATTCTATAGACTTCTGACTGGGGAATGCTCTCAAAACTGACCAATGCGAAGTTTGACACTTTTTTTTTCTTATTTTGTTCCTTTACCACCTTGTTCCTTCTACCACTTTATCAATTTTTTAAGCTAACTTCAACAATAACAACACTTAGAATGAGGATGTTCTAACTGACCAATGAGTGGAGAAGAGGCCCTTTGACACTGAAATTCGTTTGTTTGAATTCATATGATTCCAGTTCCTCAGTGAAATAACAATCCAACCAGGAACTGGGTATATCAGAGTATTGATAAAATTATACACCTCAACAACATATGTACTTGTCTATACCACACTAATTCGGACTGCCTGAAGAGGTCACAGCCAAAGATGGCTGTCACTGAAATATATATAGCAGTAATAAACGAAGCTAAATTTTAAACATTTGACTTTTTATTTAACTTTATTTTATATATATATATATATAAACTTTTTACGGTCTAATATATATACATACATATATATATATAAACAAACATTTTTCGATCTAACATAGCGGACACGTAAGGGCATTCGTGAGTTTATATCGATTTATACTAGTTTTATAATAACATTATAAATATTTTATATTAATATTATTATGTTTTTAGACGACTATCGTCTTCCTTTTTTTCTAGTTGTAGCAGAGAGAAATAATCGACAATTGTTTCGGTGTTATTGCCACTTTATCAAGAGTGTGTATCTAGCTTTTTCCTACTAAATACAACAGCTCTTGAATATGAAGTATTCTCTAAAGTATATATTGCTTGATTAGCCTAATTTGCATAACGATTTATTTTATGCTGGGCTTTGCCGAAAATTAAAGGCAAATGTGTTAGAGCTCTAACACAGAAGATATGTATATGCATTCATGCGGTTTATATCGAATAATATGAGGATGTTCGCTTGGAAAAGAATATATTTTATCATTATTCGGTATAAAACTCACGAATGCATATATAAATAAATATATATATATATATATATATATATATATATATATATATATATATATATATATATATATATATATATATATAGTTACAACAGTGTACATGAGTGTACATACAGGTACATACGTTTCGTTGGGTTATACACCCCAAATCAGTCAGCCTTCTATAAAAACAAAGAACGCCACTAAAGATTAATGGTATTCAAATAGAAAAGAACTATACAATGGAAATAACTATTTCTATCTCAGTTAATGCAATTATACTTAAGAAGGGTTAAATATTGCTGTAAGAAATGCTGCTTGATTTCATGCTGCGTTGCAAATGTAATGCAGTGTCTTGCTTTTATTAGTTCATCACAACCACTTGGTTTCGGGTTAGTCCCCTACCTAACATCAACTATAGAGTTGAGTTGGCCAACGCCTTGTGAACAACATTTCGGTGAAGGAAACTGTGCAGAGATTCGACGTGTATACATACAGGCTGCTGAGGTCGTGTGTCTAAATAATCCTTATTGTGTGTGAGTTTAAGTAGCAAGTCCCAGCTCACTGGTATCAATCCAATGGAATTCCACATCGCTCTCGCTCATTCTTTCGACGCATTTTTCCACAGCAAAAAAAAACAACGTCGATGGATGGGTATAGGGACACTACATCCATGCAACCTGTTAGGTCCTTAGACAGGTTGCATTCACCGATTCTGCTGAGGAGGTCCTCCATGATGTCGCATATATATATATATATATGTGTGTGTGTGTGTATGTATATATATGTATATGTATGTAAGTATATGTATGTATATGTACATATGTATCTTGGCTCTAGAGCCATTATTGAGGATGATGGAATCTCTAAATGCATCCACCTTCAACTATGCCATCATCATCACCATTATATTCAATAGATCATCATCATCATCATCATCATCAATATTAGGGTTATCATTGTTATTTTCCATATCGGATCCATGCATCGTTAAAACAAACATTCTCAGTTCTATTGTCATCTTTATCATCTTCGCCATCCTAATCGTCTTCGCCATTATCATCTTCGTTGTTATCATCATCATCATCATGTTCATCATCAGCATCATCATCATCACCACCACCATCATCGTCATCCTCCTCCTCAGTATCATCATCATCATCATTATTATCATCATCATCATCATCATCATCATCACCATCATCATCACCACCGCTATTGTAACAGTTTAGTCGTCTTCATCAATATCATTATCCACGTCATCATTTCGTCGTGTGATCACCGTTTTCTCCCTCATCACTTTCCTCATTATTTCATCACTATTTCATCATTATTTCATCAGGAAAGTTCCCATCATCACCATTCCCGTGATCCTTATCGCCCACCCACCCCCTATTCTCTCATACCCATATTCTCATCCTCGTCATCATCATCATCATCATCATCATCATCAGTACTACGAGTCTTCTTTGTTTTATCAGCATCAGTCGTTCTCATGTTCTACTTTTGTTTCTCATCGTTATTGTCATTATTTATATTCATATTCTTTGATTTTGTAAATGTGTCGTTTGTTTGCGTTTTAAGACTGCTTTATTCATCGTTTATCTTTAGAATGTTTCTATATTACATACATATACTATCAAACAAAAGCACACATCGTCCACTAACTTTCTACGAAACTAAACCTATGAGAAGATAAAAAAAATACACATATATGTAAAACGAAACAGTATTATAATGCTTATATTTTCACCTTATTATTTTTTATAGAGTAAGGATTAAAAGAAAACATAAAAAAGCATAAAAAATTATGATACAAAAACACAAAGACTGAAGATATAAAAAGAACACTCATAGCAAAAACATATAACCGTTTTCCATAAGCTCTTTATGACTTGTAATGAATACATTACAATTGATAAGAGTCAATCTGTTGCTGTACGATATATAGGGAAGAAAGGTATTGGTTAAGGATTAACTGTACACAACACTTCCATAATCTGATATCACTTAAGGAATATACAGCTATTTAACATGAGGATATTTTCATGATTTGAGACATCATTTGAATATCATTCCATCAATGTCATACCTCAATTCAAAGCAATTCTCCCTCACTTCACTCACTTTCTCAACTAATTTCATTTTGCTATATTTATGTGTCTGATATTATACGACTAAGAAATTGTTCATGAGAGAGTCTGTCTGTATATGCGTGTTTTTGTGCACGCTCATTTATAAGAGAGTGTTTTGTATGTGTGCGTATAATTTTATGTAAATACGTGTCAATTGGCGTATGCCAATTCTTTGATTTTGATTTTGATTTTTTTTTTCTTCACACTTTCTGTTTTTTACATTCTTTATTGTTATTCTCGTATGTGATTTGATTGGAGGGAATACGATGTGCATATATATATACTGGGTTTTTCGTTAGTGTTATGGGTGATGTTGATAATGTTTTTCCTGTTGTTGTTGTTGTTTTGTTGTTGGAATATATTATGATAAAATTATGTTGCTGCTCGAATTTCAGAGGGAAGCAATAAAATCTCATTGCGATGATACAAATGTCATTCAAATGGAACTGGTAAACCAATCAGCTCCTGTACTCACGAATAACGAAGGTTCTGATGGTTTCTCTTCGGACTAATATTATAGAAACATTACCACCAACATTAATATCATCCACCTTGTCATAATCACCACCCTATCCTACACCACGACCAACTTTACCAATAACAACACCACCAATATCATCATCATCATCATCATCATCATCATCATCGTCTTCATCATTATAATGACCATATCAACGCTAGTAATCAATGTTTCAACATTTTTCTCATATCATTATAACATTGATTACTAAGCTCTATGCAACGAGATACGCAGTAGTAAATATTAGTCAGTGACTCCAAATGTCTCAGGAACACACCTGATCACCAGTTTGTGTTGACAATTGTTCGAAGTGAACACCTAATTGAACAGGATTTATCGGCGTTTAACACAACACTTCCAGTCCACACCACAGCAGTTGTCTCTCATGGTTATATATATATAACATATATACTGAATATTTCAGCTTCAGTTTATCTCTCTCTCTCATACCCTCTCTCAGCCTCTTTCACCCTCTTTCACTGCTCGGTGAACCATAGAAATTACTCGTGTTACATCAAAAATTAGTGAGGTAGTCTAATTCTCTATCGGAATCTTGTTCCTATTACCCACTCTACTACCCTAATTATTGAGTACTTTGGTACGTTATGGTCCATCTTGTTCCTTACCACACTTCCTTTGTTATATATATATATGTATGTATGTATGTATGTATGTATGTATGTATGTATGTATGTATGTATGTATGTATGAATTTATGTGTGTGTCTGTGTGTATAATGCCACATAACTAATAAAATATCATTTGTTCTAATGTAATAAAATAAAATTACAAACGTTACTGATCCATATTCAGTAAATTAAAAACCAGTGACAATATTTATCTATATTTATCACATTGTAAGGTAGGAATAGTATTGTTCCTTATTCAGTAAGATATAATGTCGAACCAAACATTATTGACTTTTATATAATAAATTACATTCCACAAGCATTATTGATTGTCATTCAGTAAAATATAATCTAGACATACTATTGATCTTGGCAGTATCGGTAGAGGGTCGGACATGCTTTCCAGCATAGTTACGTCCCTTTATGATCTGAGTTCAAATCCCTCTAAAGTTAACTTTGCCTTTCATCCTTACGGGGTCGATAAAATAAAGTACCAGTAATGTACTGGGTAAATGCTGGCCTTGTGCCAAAAGTAGAAACAATTATTCAATAAATCTTAATCCAAAGGCATTATCGATATTCATTCAGTAAATTAAAATGTAGAAATATAATTGCATTTATTCAGTAAAGTCTAACTGAATAGACAGTAAGCATGCACATACACGTACAGTTCCGAACGAAGAGGAGCCAAACACCCACTGTCATTGCCTCCATCTCTCTCGCCCTCCTCATCTCTCGATATTATGCACAATAGGGTCCCACGTGATGGCCGTCCCGTGGCCCCGGCGGACAGAATGGAGAAGGCGTTTCCCCGGAGGGGTGGTGGGGGTAAGGAAGATGCGCTGGAAGAGCCATCCAATCTACCGATCATTTTGTCATCATAGTTAGAGATGGGGAGGGCGAGAAAGATGGAGGCAATGACAGTGGGAGTTCGGCTCCTCTGTGTTCGGACCTGGTGAACGTTTATGTGCATGTTTACTGTCTTATCATTCAGTAAAGTACACTAGAGAAGCACTGATAATTTTTATTTAATAACAACTTTTAAATTCACCCAATTCTTTGTTGTGACATCCCAAAATACAGCCTTTCTCTTTCACACGATCTGACACATCAAATGCCTCAGTTCTTCCCCGGATCTTCCTCATTGACTGTCTTTAATGTCTTGAAAGGTCATCCGCGTTTGTGTTTCACATTAGTGGGCTCCATAGTAAAGGTTTAGTGGGCTCCCATAGTAAAGGTTTTGTAGTAGTTTTTTGGCCTCTCATGACATGACCCGCAATTTGAAGACACCTGATAAGGATGGTATATCCAATGAGCTACAAACCGTTATTTTTGCAGGTACATCTGCTTTAGTTAGGAGAGATCTAAAAGAAAAAAGACAGAAATGGCTATTCATTGTTGCAGAAAGCAACAATAAATAGCCATTTCTGTCTTTTTACTTTTAGATCTCTCCTAACTAAAGCAGATGTACCTGCAAAAATAACGGTTTGTAGCTCATTGGATATACCATCCTTATCAGGTGTCTTCAAACAGGACAGAATCAAGCATCTTTATTTATATATTTATCTATATAAATATTTATATATTTATCTATATAAATATTTATGTATTTATTTGTGTATTTATTTATGTAACTATTAATATAATTATTTATATATTTATTTATATAATTACTATTATCAAAGGCGGTGGATTGGCAGTATCGGTAGAGCGTCAGGCACCAAGCTGTGCAGCATAGAGTTATGGCCCTTTGCGTGCTGAGTTTAACTTTGCCTTCCATCCTGACGGGGTCGATGAATTAAAGTAGCAGTAATGCACTTGGGTAATTGCTGGCCTTGTGCCAAATGTAGAAATAATTATTAAATTAAATTTAGTAAATTACATTACAATATGGAAACAATATTTATCGTTATTCAGTAAATTGTAAGCTAAAATAATTACCGATAATTATTTAGTACGTGATAAGGTTTCAATAACGGTTTCTTATATAGGCACAAGACCAGTAATTTTAGGGGAGGGGAAAATCGATTAAATCGACCCCAGTGAGTGACTAGTACTTTATTTTATCGACCCCGTAAGGATGAAAGACAAGGTTAACTTCGGCGTGATTTGAAATCAGATCATAAAGGGCCATAACTCTATGCTTCAAATCATGGCGTCCGACCCTCTACCGATACTGCCAATTCACCGCCCATGATAAGGTTTCAATAATATTAATCCCTATTCAGTGAGTTTCTTCTGGATCCTATATTGATGTTTATTTAGTACGTTACAATATAGAACAAATATTCTTCGTCTTGAGCCATCTCTCCGTCGATGGTGAAGCCTAAATCTGTTTTTTTCTAATGTCTAGAATATATATGTGGCTCGCCACACGTATTAATCCTTATTCAGTATATTACATGGGAGAAGTACCATTGATTTTTGCTCAAGTAAACATTAGGGGGCGGAGAGAATTATTAAAATAACAGTAGATTGACAGCATTAGTAGAGCTTCGGGCAAAAAGCTTTGTGGCATGCAAATACGGCCCTTTACGTCCTGAGTTCAAATCCGGTCGAGCATAGCTTTGTCTTACATTATTACGGGGTGAATAAAATAAAGTTTCAGTAATGTACAGGGGTCAATGTAATCGAATTTCTCCTTTCCTTCCAATTGCTGGCTAAAAGTAGAAACAATCTTTATTAATAAAATCATAGTCTATAAATGATATTGGTTCTGATTCAATGCATCAAAATCCAGGAAGAATATTGAACTGTATTCTGTAAATTACAATTCAAAAACAATATTGAACATTATTCGGGAAATTACATTACAGAAATAGTATTGAACATTGTACACTAAATTATTATTGAATATTATTCGATAAATGCTAATCTTGAAACAAATATTGAACTTTATTCAGTAAATTACAACATATAGATATTATTGATTTTTAGGCAGTATATGTAAACTTTAAAGCGTATTTAGAGAAAATGATATTTGGACAATGATATTGTCGACATATTGAATTTTATTCAGTAAATACGAAACATTATTGGAACTTACTCAAAAAATTTGAATATAAAAATAATATTGATATATATTAAATAAATCTTTATGGTAAAAATAATATTCATCCTTGGTCATTGTGTTATAACTTAGAAATATTGATCATATGTCAGTAAATTACAACCTAGTATCGTTATGGATAATAGGCAGGGAATTGACAGATTCGTTAGAACATCGGATAGAATGTTATTCGTTCCGGCTCTCTGCTCTGACGTCAACTTTGCCTTTCATCCTTCTAAGGTCGATTAAAAAAAGTACTAGTTTAGTACTGGAGGCGATTCTTCCCTTATATCTCCTTCTCATTTCCTATCTCTCACTCTCGATCTTTCACTGAAAGAAATCTGCCGAACACAGGCCTGGAGATGGAGGGTCACCGCCAGGCTTTAAATGCCCAAGAAACGCCGTATCTAAATACGGCGTTTCAAAAACTTTCCCAGAAGTTATTGCACCATACCATCATTATGGATAATAATTCGATATATTGCTGTCTAGAAATATT
>OZ024740.1:273082380-273107380 GCA_964016885.1 Eledone cirrhosa | reverse complement strand
AAATAAAGCACCAGTAACGTACTGGGGTCGATTTAATTGACCCCCCCCCCAAAAAAAGTACTGGTCTTGTGCCTATAATAGAAATCATTTTAGTAGGGTCTCTTGTTTGTTTGTTTTTTATTATTTTTGCGTTTTATGTAATTGTCTAAACCAAACTGACTATGCATACCTATGTATCAAATAATACTCTAAATATTAATAATTCTCTTGATTTAGGGACAAGAATATTTTATTATATTTTGCATATTCTAATGAATCTCATTAATACCGTAATTTGCTGCCAGAATTACTGAAGTGTTGGTTGTTTACATCTTATCTTATTTTATTTGATTCCACGTTTTATTATCAACTTTGCCCGGTTAGGTCTTTGTCCATGTTAAATCTGTTCCCTTACATAGTTCCCACTTCTAATTGATTTCACATTTAAAGTATCAACTTTGTCCGGTTATATATTTACCCGGGTTAAATATGTTCCCTTTCATTTTAATACCTGGCCGATTTAGATTTCTGAATTTACCATTTTAGAGAACTTTTCCTCATTGAATGTGACCCTGGCATAACTTTTTTTTATCGCAGGCTGGATGTCATAGCTATAATGTTTCAATATTTTGAAAAATATTTTCCAGCTGTTTCTGTGAGGTATTGTATAACCGAATGTAATCCATACGGAGAAAATTGCTGATAATTCTCCTTACAACCTTATAGTTATTCCATGTTCTGTTTAGTGTTCAACTCAATTCGGGAAGAGACTGGCAGATATGAATTGATGAAAGTGAATCACTTTAAAATATTAGCGTTTTCATATGAATTGCGTCAAATTTTAAGGTTCCATCCTTGTGATTTAGCATCAAATTTGTTCGCCATTTTCATATGAATCATTCTATAATTATTGGTGATAATATATAATTCCCAATAGATATGAGGATCCATCAATATTGCACATTATCATTCGTTTTCTATAGTGTATTCAGGCAGTTGTAAATTTCGTCGTATGTCTACTACTACTACTACTACTACTACTACTACTACTACTACTACTACTACTACTACTACTACTACTACTACTACTATTATTATTAGAGTTATGGTCCTTTACATTCTGAGTTCAAATGCCGTCGAAGTTAACTTTGCCGTTCATCCTTACGGGGTCGATAAAATAAAGCACCAGTAACGTACTGGGGGTCAATGAAATTGACCCTTTCCCCCCTCAAATTACTGGAGTTGTGCCTATACTAGAAATCATTATTATTATTTATTACGGGGTCGATAAAATAAAGTACCAGTAATACACTGGGTATTTGCTGGCCTTGTGCCTAACGTAGAAACAATTATTATTAGTTATTACAAATCACGCCGAGGTTGACTTTGCCTTTCATCCTTACGGGGTTGATAAAATAAAGTACCAGTAATGCACTGGGTAATTTGCTGGCCTTGTGCCAAAAGTAGAAACAATTATTATTGATGGTGAAGCCACGCTTCTTATCGCCTCCATTTTTTTTCAACAGTTTACCTCGTTTTCAACCGTTCTAAACCTTTTATTCAAGTTTTAAACTTGATAACAATTTAGAAGAAGTGCCCCACCTAATACAGGGATTCACTCGTAAATAATACGGTACCCCTTTACGGGGTGTCATATTATCTAAAAATATTATTTGAAAACAAAATTTCTCTCAACATAGAAAACACAAGAAAGAGAGAGAGCGCTGTCAGACAACACAGAGGGAGGAAGACTTTGTCAACATATCAACAAGACAGCGTTCTAGTAAAAGGAAATATTACGAAGGAAAAGAGGAACAATATCATTTTTAATGATATTGTCACAGATTTAAAATTACCAACTATTTCTAACACAAACAACGCCAACAATAACACCAACAACAACACCATCAAAAACAACAGCAACAACAACAATATCAGCGGTAAGGTCGAGAACGACAATAACAAAAATAACAGCGGTAAGGTCGAGAACAAGAATTACAATGACAATAAAAACAGCCACAACATCAATAATAGTAGGAACAGTATCAACAGAAACAACAATAATAACAACATCCACAATAACAGTAACAACAACAACAGTATCAACGAAAACAACAACAACAGCAAAAACAGCGACAACAGTACCAACGAAAACATCAACAATGACATCGATACCTGTAACAGCGATCTCAGCACCACCAGTAAGACCAGTAACGGCAGCAATAGTGGTGCTGCTGAAAAAGGGACCACTTCTTTTGCAGGTGTGACCCGAAATATCGAGACAGTGTTAGTCGCAGAGGAGGAGATGGCAGTCGCAAGGGCCATGATGACAAGAAGCGCCAATAGAGTTTCCCTGAAAACTCCACCCGATTTTTTCAAGGACCAGCAGCTACGGACGGTGACTTACTGCACCATAAGCAAAACGTCACATCGGGTGGAGAGAGCCACCTAGGCTCAAATACAAAAGGATGGGGTGCGTCTGGGCGCGCAAAACCCACATCCCCCGAGGCAGAAAGTACACCACAGTAGACATACTTTTCGCCACCCCCCAAGAAGTGAAGTCTCACACTTTGGAAACCCTAAAGAGTGGGGAGATAGTCTTGGTGCCCTCCTACTGCGGGCAGAAAATTGTGAGGGTCAAAGTGACCCAGGTCCCACCCGACGTGCCCATACCTTGGCTGGCCGCGTCTGTCCTTGCTGGGATCGAGGACAGGACGACCATGCTGCAAGTAGAGAAAATAGGGAGAGAAACCTGGTCAGGTATAGGCATGCAAATGCTTATACAAACTGACCAGAAGTGTATTGACGCTATCCCCGATATCATAGACCTAGAGGAAGGACTCGAGCTCCCTATAAGCGTGGAAGGAAGACGGCCAAAATGTTATCTCTGTAGGTCAAAGGGTCACCTCAGGGCCTTTTGCTCGCAGAAGGCAGCGAAGAAGAAGACCCCTCTCCTTCCAATGCCTGGTCCGCTGCTACCAAGAGAATGGCAGGCAACAAACACAGAAGCCCCCTCAACGGTGAGTAAGAGGGCAGCGTCCGTGGAACACGTACCAAGGCCACGGACAACTAAAGCAGCAGCATCAGTGGCGGCAACACCAGTAGTTACATTTGCAGTAGCTGCACCAGCAACAAAATCGCCGGAGAGGGCTCCACTACCACCACCAACAGCCGTGGAGCGCATACCTCTGCCAGACGCCACGGAATCCGACATGGAGTGAAGTGGCAAACGGTCTGCCACAAAAAAACAAAAAAGAAAAAAACCCTTTGATTCACCCTCCAAAAGCGAAGGCACACAAAGAGGGGTAAAGGCTGCAAGGAGACTTGCAGCAACACCACCACCATCTCCACCACAATCACCACCGCCAACAACAACCACACCACCACCAGCATCACCAAAAACATCAACAACGCAAACACAACAAAACACACACACCCAACATCAACAAGGAGAAAAGAGCAACAAAATCACCTCTCACCCAAAAGGTACACAGCCATAGACATCGCAAATAAAGAACTCATACAACATATGAAGCAGCAAAAAGACATCACAGAGAAAAACTACTACACACCACCAGCACCAAGAACTCTCCCGACAAACATAAGCATCATTGATATCAAAATAGAACATTACAAACTTTTAAAACAAAAATTCCCCAACGCAGTTGGAGACTTCAGAGGGTCGGTTACCAAGAAGATATACACTGACATCCTGTTGAAAACACCCATGACCAGCCAAAGGGACGGTTCTACTGTCCCTTCACCACACGATCAAGTTAAGTGACCCTTTCTCACTTGCCCCGTTTCTCATCCAATATGGCCGTACTTAGAATAGACAGTATAAATGTACGTGGCCTGGGGTCATCTTGGAAGCAGCGTCATGTGCTCAACGACCTCAGGTCACTAAACATAGATGTGGTGGCCATCAGCGAGACCAGAATCTCCGAGGCACGTTCCTTCGCATCGATCTTCGGCGGCTACGATGTATACGCATGTCCCAGCCCTCCATGAATAGGGGGAGGGGTTGCCATCCTTTTTCTGAGAGGCTTGGATCTCGCCATACGGGCCATCTTCCTGGACCCAGAAGGTAAGTCGGTGGTGCTGGATGTGGCCGGCAGCGAAGGCAATGCTTTCAGGCTAGTAGCCGTCTACGCCCAACTGGGGCAGGACGGCCAGATTTCTTCAGACGTCTAGAGACCTTTCTTGGAACGTCCCGCTCTTTAGTGTTAGTGGGCGACTGGAACGGTATCTTCGATGGATGCTGGGATTGTGTGGGGCTAGTGCGTCGGGGATAAGGGTGCAAGAGCCTCACCAACCTGTCAGACGTTTTGAACAGTCTGACAGGTATCGACTGGATCACCCGAATGTGCCAATGTGGACATGGACAAACCGCATCGGGTCATACAGATCGTATCTCGATAGGGTATTCTGTAGAGAAGTAGATAAGGCTGGTATAAGTTGTCTACAATTTAAAATAGTCGACTAAACAGACCACAAATTTGTGATCTGTGAGATCGACATAGACAGACTTCATAGACAAGGACCCGGTTACTGGAAGCTGAACGCGTTTTTCCCAGCGCACAAAGCCTACAGAGACCGGAGTAGCGTATTAGTTGAGCGGACGTTGACGGGAGTGGTCGTCAACAACAGGTGGTGGTTTGCCCTGAAAAGGGCAATTAAAGTAGAGTCCATTAGGTTTAGCAAAGGACTAGTGATAGAGGAAAATAGAGTAGAGGGAGAGTTTGTCAGAAAGCTAGAAGAGGCGTTAAGACAGGCATCGCAACCGACGTGCTTGCGGCGAGATTGACACTCGTCCAATTCTTCAACGCAAAATACAAAGGCTGCGTTGTCAGAGCTAGAACGCGTGCTGAAACACGAGGAGACGAAAACCGTCCAATAGGACCGGGTGGAAGAGGCGCGACGTGGCAACAAATCCACAATTCGGTTTTGGTCTGCCGAAAACGGGCGCGTGTTGCTCGAACCCGAGCAGATGTGTGAGGCTTTTCAGCAGCATTTTGCTGAACTTTTCGGGAGCAACGGCGGGCCGGATCGGGGTATGGACTTCAGTGCATACCTCGACGGACTGCCTCGGCTCTCAACGACGGCAGCACAGTGTTGTGAAATGCGAATAACAGCCGGTGAAATACGGGAAGCGATGGCAAACTGCACGAGGGGTAAATCGCCAGGTTTCTATGGTCTGCCCTACGAGCTTTATTCATTTATTCCAGACTTGTTCGCTGACGTTTTGTCAGGCGTCTACTGCAACTGACAGCAGAACGGGAGCATTCCCAATTTTGTGAGCCGGCGAGAGGTGGCGCTGCTGAGAAAAGACCCGAACAAGGGGATGTTATCGATAACTTCATGCCCATAACTCTGCTAAACACAAGATTTTGGCCAAGGTGCTAGCAACCCATACACGACAACCTCCACCTCATGCGATACATCGTAGAGAGCGTGGTTAAAGAACCTGACACGGCTGTGACCCTGATCAACTTGGATCAATCCAAATCATTCGATAGGGTCTACCATCGGTACCTGACGGCGGTCCTCGGGGCAGCCGGTTTCGGGCCGTTTTCACGTGTTGGATTGCTGCGATGTACAGCGACATCTGCTCGGTGGTGAGGTTGAACGGTCACATGTTGCAGCCCTTCATAATCATGCGCTCGGTCCGCCAGCAGGGTTGTCCCCTCTCGTCCCTGTTGTACGTATTGGCCCGAGCCGTTACTGCACAAACTGGGGGCGATGAGGGGCGTCCCACGCGAACTAGGATGCAGGAAATCAGAGTCGGCTTGCGCCGACGACGTCACCGTAGTGGTGTCGAGCACGAGACACGTCCAGATGCTCGGCACCGCTCTCAAGGAATACGAAGCAGTGACAGGAGCAAAGATAAACCAGAAAAAGTCGGTGGGGTTGCAGCTCGGCACCTGGAGAGGCAAGTCCATACCGTCCGACAGCGTCGTGGGGCGTTGGACGGACGGACCGGTTAAATTGCTTGGGGTCTGGTTCGGACCGGACCTCCAGATGGAGAAAAACTGGAGCGAGGTGACGAGCAGGGTGGCCTCCCTCACCCAGAAATGGGCCGAAAGGAAACTGTCCCTGAAAGGCCGGGCGGAGGTGGCAAATGCATATATCGCATCCGCCATCTGCTACCGCCTCACCGTCGTCCCTTGCCCCGGCCCAACTCTCACCAAAATGGAGCGCCTCCTCTTCCGCATTTTAGGGAGGGGACGCGCTGCCATGGTCAGACGAAGCATCTGCTGTCAACACCCGTTGCGTGGAGGACTGTGCATGCTATCGCTGATGATGCGCAAACATGCGCGGAGGCTGCTACATCTCTGGTGCTTCCTTGACGGTGAACAGCTGAGGTCACTGGTCGCCGGGCACGTTTTCGCACAGCTCGTCTCCTTGACGGAGCTGCTATCCTTGGTCAGGAAAAGACCGAGGGATAGCGCTTGGAAACTGGAATGTCTCCAGGCATTCACCCCCCCTCTGCCAGCTGGGCACCAGTATCGGTGGAACATCCAGTTCTATAGGGACTAGTGGATGGAGGAGAATAGCGACGACGTTCTCGGAGAGATCCTGGGCGATGAGAAGATCAGCTGTTTGCTCTCTTCGGGAGAACTTTCAGCCAAGGGCCTATGTATAACTTCCAGAAATCCGTGGCCTGGCAGTGCTACAGGGGAGCGTTGCCGGTTCGAGATAAGCTCTACAGGCACTGAAGTGCCGTCAGCCGAGCCTGTTCGAGATGCGCGCAGAGCGACGAAACCATCGTGCACGCACTCGTTCAATACCCGAGCATTGCTGACTTGTGGAGATATGTCGAACAGCTGCTCTCGCGTGTAGGACCGATCCGGTTATCGACTGAGTCCATTGTGCAGATGGTCTCGCCGTCTTCCTTCGAGGAGGAAGGGCAGGGAGTTTTCATCTGCCTGGTGGCCATGGCGAAAGAGATTGTGTGGTGGACAAGGTTGAAAGAATTAAAGACAGACACTTTCCTTTTCGGTGAATCCCTGATTAACTTTTTCAAGTTTCACTTGAACAGAAAAATCAGGGTGGAGAGCAAGTGCTGTCTTCTAGCAAGTTTGTTGAAAAGTGGGTTAATGTAGCGAGAATGGTCCGAGTGAACGGGACCGCTCTGAATATACGCTTGTGGTTTGAGGAATGGAAAATTTGAGAGAGAGCGCTTGCCCTGGTGTTCAGGGTGGCCATGTTCTTTTATGTGGTTTTCGCTACGAGTAACCCTCGGAGGTTTCCCCCCTATTGGGGAATTTTTCATTTTTTGAATTTTCATATTTACTGTTTATATATATATGTTCCTATGTCTATTTTTTTCTTTTTCGTTTCTTATATAAATAATAAAAATCTTTACACGCACAATACCCCCATCGTACCGTCCTGGGCCGTCTGTAATGTTTTTTCTTAATGTCAGCCCTTGTGGCCAATAAATAAAATCATTATTATTATTATTATTGTTGTTATTCTTTAAGTTGATGTTATTTAACTGGAAAGTTTGTTGAAATGAATATCAAGCCGCTACTTGCAACCTCAGATATTCAGGACGTATCGGAGGGTTCTTGCTGTTCCCAGCAAGCATGTCTTTTGAAGTGTTCCAAAAAGCGGGGTTGGACTAATCTTCTGTCACCATCCGTGGAAACTCCTTGAGATAGTACCTAGTGCGCCTATGACAATCGGGACGACCTTGATTTCATGGCAGTTCCAAATCCTTTTTAACTCCGACTTTAAGTCCTGGTATCGGTTAATTTTCTCCCTCTCCTTCTCTTGCACTCTCGTGTCGAATTGGCAGGCCACATCCACAATCAGGCACTATCTTTTTTCCTTGTCCAAAACCACCAGGTTAGGTCTATTGTGTTCCAGTTTCTTGTCCGTCTGTATCCTAAAATCCCACATAACCTTCACCTGATCGTTTTCTATCACCGGCTCTGGCTTATGCTCATCAGAATGTGGTAAATTGTTTACTTTGCATAGGTACCAGTGGATCACCCTGCCCATCACATCATGTCTCCAGCCTTTATAGTGAGTCTGGGCTAGGTGTTTACACTCGGATACAATGTGAGCCACAGTCTCCTCTCTCTCTCCACAGATCCTGCACAGTGGGCTAGCCTCCTCCTTGTAAATATGGTGTTTCAACCACTTCGTTTGAGGGCCTGCTCTTGCGCAGCCATTAGCATTACTTCTATAGCTTTTTTAAGGTCTCCTCTTTTTAACTAGTTCCATGTCTGTGGATCTCTAAATTCAGTTTTCCTAAAGAAGGTATTATGAAGGGATTTTTCATGAAGGTTGCTCTACCTCCTTTCCCGTTATTTCCTCCTTGGACATTCCCTGGTCTATTGTTTTCTGCTTCAGTACAATTTTGAGCATTGCTCCCTACTGTCAGTCACGTATTTGTGCAGGTTGTTTTTCTCCATCTGAACACAGTCCTCTATGCTGATAAGACGTCTTCCACCTTCAGATCTCTTTAAGTAGAGTCTATCGACATCACTCCTCTTGTGGAACATGTTGTAGATAGTCAATAGCTTCCTAGTCTTCCTATCCATTTCTTTTTGTTCAGCAACATTCCATCTCAGAATTCCCGCACTGTACCTAATAATAGACACAGCTCGGGAATTTACTGCACTTATGGCATTCCTACTGTTAAGATGTGATTTTAATACGCTACTTACTCTCCTTATGTACACAGATCTTATCAATTCCTTCATTTTTTGTTCTTGATGTCATCAGCCTCCAGAACAACTAAATATTTGTATCCCTCTTCAGTGTCAATTTCCTTTATCATCTCACCTGTTGGTACCTGGATTCCGTTGTTTCTGCTCTTCATCTAGGTCTCTACATTTATTAATACTAAATTGTATACATATACCATTGCTGTAAATACGAACAGTGTCAAGTACATCCAACTCCTTCTCACTCACCCCAAACAGTTTAAGATCGTCCATGAAGAGGATGTGATTGATGGTAAGCTCTCCTTTTCCCAACTTGTATCCTGTTCTCAATTTTCGCAATATAACGGTCAGGGATATCAGGGCAAGGACAAACAGCAGATGGGACTCTCCCTGGAAGATACCTCTCTTGATCTTCACGCCTCCCAAGGATTCTCCACCCGATGTTAACTCAGTTTCCCAGGATTTCATACTTTTGCTCAACAACTGTCTGATGTTATCTGCCACCTTGAAGATCTCTAGGCTTTTGGTTATCCAAGAATGACGTACAACGTCGAATGCCTTTTTTGTAATCTATCAATCTCATGGCAAGACCAGTGTGCCTCCTCTTGCAATTCCTCATTACCAACTTATCAATAAGTAACTGGTCTTTTGTACCACGGGACTTCATTCGGCATCCTTTCTGTTCGTCCGGTAACAAGTTGTTTATGTGGAGGTGATGGTAGATTTCCTCAGACACAATGCTTGTTAACAGTTTCCACATTACGGACAGACATGTGATAGGCCTATAGTTGGTAACATCATTATCATTGATGCGGTCTTTCATTACCAGAACTGTGGTACCTTTTCTCAACCACTCTTGTACCTCACGCGACATCAAGCAGTCATTGAACATGGTTGTCAGTTTCGGGTGGAGAGATGTTATATTTGTAATCCAATACCCTTGCACACCATCTGGGTCTGGTGATTTCCAGTTGGTTAGTTTTTTGGCCTGCCCTTTAAGAGTTTCAACTGTGATACTCAAATCAGGTTGTTGGTGTGCTTCTTCACTAATCTCTTTTTGAACTGTCTCAATCCACACTGCCTGGCTATTATGTTCAACATCTAGTTCCCATATTCCTCTCCAGAATGTCTTAGTCTGTTCCGCCTCAGGGATCAAGTCGTTGCCTCTTTCTTTCCCTTCAAGCTGTCCAAACAACATCTTCTGGTTGTTGTCAAACATGCGGTTCTGTTCACATACCGCCTAATCTTTGCACTTTTTGCTAAAATGCGTTACTTCAGTTTATGATAATATTTAGCTTTCCCCCCTGGTTTTGTACTTTATTTCCAATCTATCTTTAGTGTCTATGTTTTGTAATGTCCCATTTAGTAAGGACTCAAGCTTTCCAATGTCTTTTCTTATTTCCTTGATTTACCCATTCAGTCGTTTCTTCCACCAAGGTTCTTTCTTGTTTGTTGTTTTCTCTCATTTTTCTGCCAAGTAATTTCCTCGCCGCATTTGCTGTTGCTTTGAGGATATTGTTGCATTGGTGAAGGCTCCTTGCCTCAAGGTATGGGATGACTTTGTTTACCTTAGCTGTTGTTTCTTTTAACTTTTTCCTGTCTACAAATCTTAGGTTCATAGGTTTTCCACTATCATTGTTCATTTCAGCTACCACTAAGTTCATGATATCAACCAAATCTTATCCTAGCGCGTCAGCATTCATTAACTCAATGGCCGTATCTTTGTTCCAGATGTTATCTATTTCAGCATTCAGATCATTGTCTGCTTCGGATGCTTCCTCAGGTCTCTCAACCTCTTCACCTTCATTTCCCACTGGCTCGTTTGCCTCACATACTCCATTCTCCATTTCCAACTTAATCTCTCTGCTCAGTTCCTCCAGTTCAAACTCGCTTATCCATCCATTAGTTCTTATTACCGGACCCTGCCCGGCCAATTTTTGTTCATCTAACTTAAATAGAACAATCTCGTTCCAGATGTTATGCATCCGTTTCCTATAGCCTTTTTCCATGAGGTTACTCTTCAGGTAACATTCCAGGACAGTTCTATTCAATTCTTTCGTCCAGTTGGTTCTTGTCTCTTTCCTTCTTCTTTTCTTCCTCCAACACCAGCAGTATTTGGATGACAGCCAGGTCCCTGCTGCTGGGCCAGGGAGCACTTGCTGGGGGAGAGTCTTTCACATGACGTTCCAGTATCCTCTTCACCGTTATTCGAACTGTTTAGGTTCGACATTTAAACACTCATATCGAGGATTGGTGAATGTATGGTTACATAACCACCGGTGATTTTAGCGTGGTACCATCACGCTGTAGACGAACATAAATAAATAAAAAAATAAATAAATGAAAACATTAAAAAATATATATTATTATTATAATTATTATTAGAGTTGCATTTATCTTGCTTTATGTTCATACCAGTTATCACCAGGTCACAACCAATGACCTCAAGAGACAAGGTCCGCCATGTTCAAGAAAAAACATACATACACGCACATGCATCTTTAGGTGTTTAGACTTGTGATGTACTTATATTGACAGAATCTTCCTTAGTATATGGGCAGTTCCCATTAGTACTATCTTTTGTATTTCTCCTATACGCGGGTTTCCTTGGATTTGCGATAAGTAATCATTAGAGCCCTTAGATATCATTCCTAGAGCGTCTACAACCACTGGTATTGTTTTAGTTCTCAATTTCCACATTTTTCCAATTTATATCTCCATGTCCTTATACTTGCTCAATTTTTCAAATGTTTTTATAGATACATTCTTTTCTATTGGAACGGACATATCAATTAGCAGGCACACCCTCTTTTTAAAGTCCTTCAGTATTATATCAGGTCTATTTGCATCTATTTTTCGGTCTGTTTGGATGCTAAAGTTATTATTATTATTATTATTATTATTATTATTATTATTGTTGTTATTCCTTGAATCTCAGTCATTGATGTTGGTTAACTGGAAAGTCCGTTGGAATGAATATCAAGCCACTACCTGCAGCCTCAGATATTCAGGACGTATCGGAGGGTTCTTGCTGTTCCCAGCAAGCATGCCTTTTGAAGCGTTCCAAAAAGCGTGAAGGGGCCGATTTTCTTTAACCATCCCTGGAAACTTTTGGAGATAGTCCCCAGTGCGCCTATGACAATCGGGATCACTTTGACTTCATGGCAGTTCCAAATCCTTTTCACCTCCCACTTTAGGTCCTGGTATCGGTTAATTTTCTCCCTCTCCTTCTCTTGCACTCTCGTGTCGAATGGGCAGGCCACATCCACAATCAGACACGATCTTTTTTCTTTGTCCACAACCACCAGGTTAGGTCTATTGTGTTCCAGTTTTTTGTCCGTCTGTATCCTAAAATCCCACAGCACCTTCACCTGATTGTTCTCCATCACCGCCTCTGGCCTATGCTCATACCATTTCTCAGAATGTGGTAAATTGTTTACTTTGCACAGGTGCCAGTGGATCACCCTGCCCATCACATCGTGTCTCCAGCCCTTATAGTGGGTCTGGGCTAGGTGTTTACACTCGGACGCAATGTGAGCCACAGTCTCCTCTCTCTCTCCACAGATCCTGCACAGTGGGCTAGCCTCCTCCTTGTAAATATGGTGCTTCAACCACTTCGTTTTGAGGGCCTGCTCCTGCGCAGCCATTAGCATTCCTTCTGTAGCCTTTTTGAGGTCTCCTCTTCTCAACCAGTTCCATGTCTGTGGATCTCTAAATTCAGTTTTCTCAAAGAAGGTACTATGAAGGGATTTTCCCTTAAGGCTGCTCTTCCTCCTTGATGTTATTTCCTCCTTGGACATCCCCTGGCCTACTGTCCCCTCCTTCAGTACAGTTCTGAGCATTGGCCCCTTACTATAGGTCACGTATTTGTATAGGTTGTTTTTCTCCATCTGAACACAGTCCTCTATGCTGATAAGACCTCTTCCACCCTCAGATCTCCTTAGGTAGAGTCTATCGACATCACTCCTCTTGTGGAACATGTTGTAGATAGTCAATAGCTTCCTAGTCTTCCTATCCATTTCTTTTTGTTCAGCAACATTCCATCTCAGAATTCCCGCACTGTACCTAATAATAGACACAGCTCGGGAATTTACTGCGCTTATGGCATTTCTGCTGTTCAGATGTGACTTCAACACGCTCCTTACTCTCCGAATGTATTCAGTTCTTAACAATTCCTTCATTTTTTTGTTCTTTATGCCATCAGCCTCCAGAACGCCCAAATACTTGTATCCTTCCTCAGAGTCAATTTCCTTTATCATCTCACCTGTTGGTATCTGGATCCCGTTACTTCTGTTCAACCTACCCATCCTCATCACAATGACTCCACACTTACTAATACCAAATTGCATACATATATCACTGCTGAAAATACGGACAGTGTCAACAAGCACATCCAACTCCTTCTCACTTTTCCCGAAGAGCTTAAGATCGTCCATGAAGAGGAGATGATTGATGGTAAGCTCTCCCTTTCCCAACTTGTATCCTGCTCTCACTTTTCGCAGCATAATGGTCAAGGGCATCAGGGCAAGGACAAACAGCAGAGGGGACAGGCTATCTCCCTGGAAGATACCTCTCTTGATCTTCACGCTTCCCAAGGATACTCCAGTTGATGTCAACTCTGTCTCCCAGGA
The DNA here is from genome assembly GCA_964016885.1 of Eledone cirrhosa. Taxonomy (NCBI): domain Eukaryota; kingdom Metazoa; phylum Mollusca; class Cephalopoda; order Octopoda; family Eledonidae; genus Eledone; species Eledone cirrhosa. The sequence goes on along the minus strand of OZ024740.1, from coordinate 273,094,089 downwards.
CCCCATACTCCTGCCCAGCAACTGTCTGATGTTATCTGCCACCCCGAAGATCTCCAGGCATTTGGTGATCCAAGAATGAGGCACCATTATTATTATTATTATTATTATTGACGAAAGTGGATGTACGTTTTTTGAAGCTCCGTGAGTAAGCAATTTTTGAGGATTAATTGTAGAGAATTGTTTATTTTTTTGTACCGCTGAAGCATTATAAGACATTCATTTGTATCCTGTGAAGGAATAACTCATAATATTTGGGCCTTTTGGCCCAAATATTTGAACTTTATTTTGGAAAAATAATAATTTTTTTCTCAAAAAAACATGGCGGAGCCACGCCCCCTAGAGGCGAGTCTGCTGTCGTGCAACGGCGACTTGAGCGTTGAGAGGAGAGGTGGGGCGAGGAGCGCCACCAGCACGAGTGTGAGCAGCGACAGTGCCAGCACCAACGGGCCGAGCGGCGCGGAAGGTGGTAACAGCGACAACACCAACACCAACAAGCCGAACAGCGCAGAAGGTGGTAATAGCGAGAGCACCAACAAAACGAACAGCACAGAGAGTAATAGTAGCGACAGCAGCAGCACCAACAAGGCCAACAGCACAGAGGGTAACCACGACACAGGGGAGAACAACAACAGCAATAGCAGCAGCAACACCAACAAAAACAACAACAGTGACAACACCAACAAGAACACCTTCGCTGCTGTGGCAGCGGCTAAAAGGAGACCATGCTACAGCATCGACTTAACCAACAGAGAGGAAAAGTTGGCCCAGGCCTGGAAAATCATAAATCAAGAGCAGACCTGGGCAAACTTAACTGTCCCGGCAGAAGCCATTGAGGCAGTGGAAAAAAGAACGGTGCATTTCAGATGCATCTCAGTAGAGACAAAGAGGGCAGCGATAATCGCCCAAGCTGATATAGAAGCCGCACTGAAATACATCAGAGAGGACACAGACTTCATAGAGAGGGGCAGGCAATACGGCACCGTTTCGGTGCTGTTCAAGTCTGAAGCCCTCGCTGTGAAGCATTCAATGACCCCTTGCAAAACCAGCAAGGTCATAATGTACCCCTCCCACATGGGAAAACGAATAGCACGTGTGCGCATTCCCAGGATTCCACCAGGACTTGATATGTGGTGGCTCCTGGGTTGCGTAATCGTGGAAGGAACGGATACAGTCCCGGTAGAGGCAACGAGAACTGCCAGGGACGACTGGTCCGGGGTTGATCTGGAGATACTGCTCCAAATCAGACCCGAAAACGTAAAAGCAATCCCGGACCACATCCGCCTCCAAAACGGGAGGGTGTTGCATATAATGACTGAGGGCAAAAGGCCACATTGTTTCCTTTGTGGGGAAACGACACACTTGCGAGCCTTCTGCCCTCAACTGCCGAAAAGCGCAAGGGGTCGAAAGATTCCACTGCTGGCGACGCCGGGACAAGGACCACCAGCAACACCGTCAACAATGGAACCACCAAAATTGCACACCCAGGGGGGAAACGAGGAAAGCTCTCCCATTCCCCCTCCCCCCCAAAATACACACACGAACAAGAACATAAACACTCACTCAGACACAAACACGCTCACAGCCACAGACCCCTCATCCTCCAGCAGTGAAGATGAGGGAAAACCAAAGTCCCCCAAAATACAAAAAACAAAACACAAAAAAAAAGAAATCCACAAAGCACAAACACCCCCACAAAAAAAAATACACACACCACCCACACAAACATTTTCCCCACAGCATCACCAACACAACCACCAAAATCCCCCAAACGCAAACAAGCTAAACAGACACAAGAACAAATAGACACACAAACATCAGAAACTACAGACACCCCACCCACAACAAACGCAGACACAATAGAAACAACACTAACAAAGCTATCACCACCACAATCACACGAACAAATAAAACCCGAGCAACAAAACATTAAAAACTTCGTGCTTGCCAGAAGGGCCAACAAGGAATTGATGGCCCATGTAGCACGAAGCACAAACATCGAAAAAGAGGGGGAAACATTTGAAGCGAGCACATTTCGCGTACCAGATAATTTGCTTCTGATGCGAATGTCGCTCGCTTCATACAAAGAAATTCGAAAGAGCTTTCCTCGGGATGTGGGAACCCCGAACGTAAAACCCACTTCAAGACTATTAAAGGGGTTCCCAAAAGAAACCCCACAAACCATGGAGGTCGAACCACCCGACCTTCACAAGACCCCGGAAGGTAAGTAAACCTTTCCTCTCCCATTCATCCTGCCAGCATGGCCATAAGAGTAGGAAGTTTAAATGTTCGTGGCCTGGGGTCGCCCTGGAAGCAAGGTCGCTTGCTCAACGACCTCAGGTCACTAGGAATGGATGTAATTGCCATCAACGAGACCAGAATTTCCGACACACGCGCACTGGCGCCGATTTTCGACGATTATCAGATCTTTGCATCTGTTAGTCGGCCGGGAATGGGAGGTGGAGTGGCTGTGCTGTTTAGGAAATGTCTGGATCTCGAGGTAAGGTCAATCTTCCGGGATCCTGTCGGAAAGTTGGTGGTCCTGGACGTGAGCAATGGCGAAGGTGGTGCCTTTAGACTGGTGGCCGTCTACGCCCCTACTGGGGCCGGTCGGCCGGACTTCTTTAGGCGCCTGGAAAACTTTCTGCTTACGTCTCGCCCTTTACTGTTAATAGGGGATTGGAATGGCATCTTAGAAGCACGCTGGGATTGTGTGGGAGTATCTGATAGGAGCGGGGGGTGCAAAAGCCTCAAGTACCTGATCAGCCAGTTTCAACTGTCTGACAGGTACCGACTAGATTTCCCTAATGCGCCAGTATGGACCTGGACCAATCGCATAGGGTCATCTAGATCGTACATAGATAGGATTTTCATTAGGAAAAGAGATAGAAATAGTGTAGGATGTCCACATTTTAAAACGGTTGCCTATTCAGATCACAAGCTTGTGATCTGTATGGTCGACCTAGATAAGACACGTAGGTTAGGACCTAGCTACTGGAAGCTAAACATGTCGTTTCCGGCACGTAAAGCTTACAGGGACCGGGTCAACAACTTAGTTAAGCAAAAGTTGACAGGGGGGGTTGTCAACAACAGGTGGTGGGGGGCTCTCAAAAGAGAGATTGGAGCAACCTCGATAGGATTTAGCAAAGAAGTAGCAATAGAGAAAAATAGAAAGGAGGAGGGGCTGATAGCTAAGTTAGACGAGGCTATTTGTAGTGGCATTGCAACAGACGTGCTAGCGGCGAGAATGGCACTAGACCATTTCTTCAATGCGAAACACGAAGGTTGCATTGTCAGAGCTAAGGCGCGTGCTCTGAGGAACGAGGGAACCAAAGCTGCCCGATGGGCTCGCTTTGCAGAGACGCAGCGTGGAAATAAAACCACAATTCGGTCTTTGACGGATCGAGATGGACACGAACTGAGCGATTCCAAGCAGATGTGTGAGGCCTTTCGCCAGCACTTTGCTCGATTGTTCGGGGGGATGGGTGAGTCGGAGACGGCGGCGGACTTCAGTCCCTACCTCGACGGCTTGCCACGCCTCTCGACGGCCGACGCTGAGCGCTGCGAAGAGCCGATAACATCAGTCGAAATTCAGGACGCCCTTGTCGGCTGCTCGAGTCGCAAGTCACCCGGTTTGGATGGTCTGCCCTACGAGCTTTACGTAAATATGCCAGACTTGTTCTCCGATCTCCTCGAAGCGCTCTACTGCAACTGTCAGCAGAACGGGAGCATTCCCAGTTCTGTGAGCCGTGACGTAGTGACGCTGATAAGGAAAGACGAGAACAAGAGGGACACACTAGATAATTTCAGGCCCATAACCCTGCTCAACACAGAGTTTAAGATTTTGACCAAGGTGTTAGCGAAAAGGTTGGCGCTTGTCGTCAAAGATTTGGTTGGGGAGGCGCAAACTTGCGCAATCCCGACCAGGTCCAAACACGACAACCTCCACCTCATGTGATACATCATAGAGAGGGTTGGGTGCAAACCTGGCTTCAGTGGGGCTCTGATCAATTTAGATCAATCGAAAGCATTCGATAGGGTCGACCATCGGTACTTGAAAGCTGTCCTCGAGGCGGCTGGCTTCGGCCCCGTCTTCAGAAGCTGGATCGCTGCAATGTACAGCGGCATCTGCTCGGTGGTCAAAGTTAATGGCCACCTCTCGGAACCGTTTCAGATCTCTCGATCGGTCCGTCAAGGGTGCCCTCTCTCCTCACTTCTGTACGTATTGACTCTTGAGCCTCTACTGCGGAAGCTGGAGTTGTTGCAGGGCATCCCGCTCGAATCGGGACGTAGAAAGGCTGCGTCCGCTTATGCGGACGACATCACCGTGATGGTGTCGGACACCTCGGAAATCGAGGTGATCCGCACCCATTTGGAGGAATATGAAAGGTTGACGGGAGCAAAACTTAACCTGGAAAAGTCGGTGGGCTTGCAGCTCGGCACCTGGAGAGGCAAGTCCATGCCGTCCAACAGCGTCGTGGGGCGCTGGACAGACGGACCGGTAAAGTTGCTCGGGGTTTGGTTCGGACCAGACCTCCAGGTGGATAAGAATTGGGACGAGGTGACAAGCAGGATAGTCAACCTCACCCAGAAATGGGCTGAGAGAAAGCTATCACTGAAAGAGCGGGCGGAGGTGGCGAACGCGTACATCGCGTCCGTCATCTACTACCGCCTGACCGTCGTGCCTTGCCCCCGTCCACGCCTCGCCAATTTGGAACGGCTCCTTTTCAAATTTTTGTGGAGGGGACGGGTCCCGTTGGTGAGGCGGTCCATCTGCTGCCAGCACCCTCTTCGTGGAGGGCTGGGCAAGCCGTGGCTAATGATGCGCAGACATGCGCTGAGGCTGCGACATCTCCAGATATTTTGCCTAAACGATGAACAGGTGTGGTCGCCGTTTGTCAGACGGGCCTTTCCGCAGCTCATCTCTTTGACTGAACTGCAGTCCTGGGTCAAGAAGAGACCGAGACTGGGCGACTGGCATCTGGAATGTTGCCAGGCGCTCACTGCACTCTGCAAGGTGGGCAATGCGGTCAGTGGAACTTCCACTCAAGATTTCTATAGAGGATTAGTGGAGGGCAAGTACGATGACGTACTAGGAGAGGCTCTAGGCGTCAACGAAGTAGAACTGACCAGTATGTTCCGGAGGACTTTCGAGCCGGGGACGATGGATAACTTCCAGAAATCCCTCGCTTGGCAGTGCTACCGGGGGGCGCTGCCGGTTCGGGATAAACTCTACAGGCACGGAAGTGCTGTCAGACGAACCTGCCCGAGATGCGCGCAGAGCGACGAAACCGTTCTGCACGCACTCGTCCAGTGTCCGTGCATTGCTGACTTGTGGGGTTATGTCGAACAGCTATTGTCGCGTGTAGAACGGATCCGGCTATCGTCCGAGTCCATAGTGAAGATTGACCCGCCGCCTTCTTTTGGTCAGGAAAGGCAGGCAATTTTCCTCTGCCTGGTGGCAGTAGCGAAAGAGGTTGCATGGTGGACCAGGTTGAAAGGACTGAAGACAGACACTTTTCTCTTCGGCCAATCCCTCATCAACTTCTTCAAGTTTCACTTGGAAAGGAAGGTGAGGGTGGAGAGAGAAGTGCTGCCCCCCAGTACATTTACTGAAAGGTGGGTGAATGTGGCGAGAATGGCCCGCGTGAGTGGGCCTACTCTGATCATGCGCCTGTAGGCTGGTGAATTCGAGAAGGAGAGGGGTGCCCTTCCCGGGTGCCCTAGGAGCGTCGGGTGGCTCAGGACTGGTGGGGTGCTTGAGTCAACCCTGGGTGGTGATCCCTCTTATTGGGGAACTTTCATTGTTGTATTTTTATTGTTATTTTGTTTTTGTTATTTATACTTACTCGATCTCTATGTAAACCCCCACTGTCCCTGTCTATTGTGTTGTCCCCTATATGTCGGCCCTTGTGGCCAATAAATGAAATCATTATTATTATTATTATTATTATTATTATTATTATTGGCGACCTACGTAGGAAATCGTATTATCGTGAGCTCCGCAAAGTTTGTTGTTTTCAGTTGTTTAAAATTGCCATTTATGGAAATTTTTTATTGTTAACTGTATATAAGTGCACATACATTGTTTTCTGAAAAGGACACTCAAATATATTGGGGCCTTGAGCCCTAATTTAAACTGTTATAATTATCAAACAAATATTTCTTTGAAAAAATCATGGACGACTCACAGTCACACCTTCCTCACAAACTAACACCTCACACCGACACCACCATTGTAAATATTACTACGTTTGCCAATACTAAAAATATAAGCAGTAGCAATAATTTAAATTTGTCTCATGCAGACATTCAATTCCCGCCATTACCAATGACTGCAGGTGTTGCAGCCGCCACCCCCACCACCATCACAGCGACAGCGACAACAGAAACAAAAGAAAAAAATAATAAATTATCTCGTGACATCGAAATGGATTCACCCAGAATGGACTCTTCCACACCGAACACCATTGAAGCCACCACCAACACAACTGAAACTAAAAATAACAATAACAAAAAAACGATAACAACAACAGCAACAGCAACAATGAGAATAAGAAAACCACGCTGTCTTTTGCCAGTGCAGCAAAAAAGTGCGAAGCAATCCAGGTAACTCAGGAGGAATTAGATGAAGCCAAGAGAATGGTAAAGAAAGATGGGTACAGGGTCAGACTCACCCCCCCCCCCCCACCATCCCACCTAATAAAATCGCACATCGGCGCCTATGCACCGTGTCTTATCGGACGATTAATATAAAATCGCGCCGAGTGGAACGAGCATCCGAGTCCCGAATCCAAAAAGCTTTGGGACATGTGTGGGCAAAAAAACCCCACATCAGATGTGGGCAGAAATATGGAACCGTGGACGTGTTCTTTGGAAGACAACAGGAGGCCAGAGAATACTCCATGGCCCCATTAAGAAGTGACGACTTCACACTCGTCCCAAGCTATTGTGGCCAGTGACTCGTGAAGATCAGGGTGAACCACGTTCAACCGGCCATCGAAATTCCCTGGCTAATGGCTGCCGTCCTCGCCGGCATCGAGGCCAACACTAAGATAATCGAAATAGCGAAAGAAAAGCAGCAGAACTGGTCCGGATCTGGAATGGAGCTCCTGATCCAAGCGGACCAAAAAAGCATTGAGGAGATCCCAGAGGTAATAGACCTCACTGACGGCAGCCACCTCACCGTAATCGTCGAGGGCAGAAGGCCTAGGTGTGTCATTTGTGGTGAAGGAACCCACCTAAGGGCTTTCTGCCCTCGGGCTAAAAGGTTGAGGCAACCTCTATTACCCACCCCAGTGACTCAACCATCAACACCACCAGCAGCAGAAATGGCAGCAACAACAGAAGCAACTGTAACAGCAACAACCCCACAACAAACGCAAACAAAACAAAACAACCAAAACGATACACACTACACAGCATTAAATTTGAACAACAACCAATTATTACACTACATCCAACCCAACACCAGCATCGCAGAAAAAGACTACACAACAACCCAAAAGTTCACTCGCATCACACAGAAAACGCACACGGCACTAAAACAAAAATTCCCCAAAGACATCGGAGACTTCCGACAAGCACTCTCCAGGAGGATTCATAAGGACATCCTTCCGGAAGAGGCCACAAGCAGTGAAAAGGATGGACAAACCATCCTTCCTATACGAGAAGTAAGGTAAATGGTCTTTCCCATCTTTTCCACTCCATTTCAACATAACCTTACTCAGAATAGGCAGCATATATGCGTGGCTTGGGGTCGTCACGGAAGCAGGGCCACCTGCTCAACGACCTCAGGTCACTAAACATAGATGTAGTGGCCAACAGAGAGACCAGAACCTCCGAAGCACGGGCCTTCGCACCGATCTTCGGCGGCTACGATGTGTACGCATCTCCCAGCCGTCCTGGATCGGGGGGAGGAGTTGCTGTGCTTTTTCGGAAAGATTTGGATAGGCTTCATAGACGAAGACCCGGCTACTAGAAGATAAACGCGTCCTTACCAGCGCGCAAGGCTTACAGAGACCGGATTAGCGAACTAGTTAAGCGGGCGTTGACGGGGGCCATCGTCAACAACAAGTGGTGGTTTGCTCTGAAAAGAGCGATTAGAATAGAGTCCATTAGGTTTAGTAGGGCTTTAGCAATAGAGAAAAATACAGCAGAGGGAGAACTAGTTAGAAAATTAGACGAGGCGCTTAGCAAAGGCATCGCGACCGACGTACTTGCGGCGAAATTGGCCCTTGACCAATTCTTCAATGCAAAGCACGAAGGCTGCGTTGTCGGAGCTAGGGTGCGTGCTCTTAGACACGAGGGGACAAAAGCCGTTCAATGGGCCCGAGTGGCGGAGGCGCGTCGATCCGGTCTTTGGTGGACCACGACGGGCGCATGCTACTCGATGCCGGGCAAATGTGTGAAGCTTTTCAGTGACACTTCGCACAGCTGTTCGGGGGCAGCGGCGGGCCGAATCGAGGGATGGACTTTAGTGTCTACCTCGACGGACTGCCGCTGCTCTCGGCCACTGAGGCTGAGTGTTGCGAAAAGCCGATAACAACCGCTGAATACGGGAAACAATGACTGGCTGCACAAGGGGTAAATCGCCTGGTGTGGATGGTCTGCCCTATGAACTTTACGTACAGATGCCAGACTTGTTCGGAGGCCTCTTGGCGGACGTCTACTGCAACTGGCAACAGAACGGAGAATTCCCAGCTCTGTGAGCCGAGGAGCTGTGGCGCTGCTGAGAAAGGATCCGAATAAGGGGATAACATAGATAATTTCAAGCCCATAAGTCTGCTAAAAATTGTTGGCCAAGGTGCTAGCAAAGCGGTTGGCGCTTGTCGTCGGTGATCTGGTGTGAGAGGCGCAGACATGCGCCATTCCCGACAGATATATCCACGACAACCTCCACCTCATGCGATACATCGTAGAGAGGGTAGCTAGGGAACCTGTCACGGGTGGGTCCTTGATCTATTTAGATCAGTCGAAAGCTTTCGATAGGGTCGACCATCGTTACCTAGCGGCAGTCCTGAGAGCGGCTGGCTTTGGGCCCGTCTTCAGAGGCTGGATCGCTGCCATGCACAACGACATCTGCTCTGTGGTGAGAGGGAACGGTCACCTTTCGGAACCGTTAAACATCATGCGCTCGGTCCGCCAAGGATGTCCCCTCTCGTCCCTCTTGTACGTATTGACACTCGAGCCATTACTGCACAATCTGGAAACGTTGAGGGGCATCCCGCGCAAACTAGGATGCGTAAGATCCGTGTAGCATATGCGGACGATGTTAACGTAGTGGTGTCGAACGCCAAACACATCGAGGCGATCGGCACTACACTAAGAGAATACAAAGCGGTGACCGGAGCAATGATCAACCAGGAAAAGTCAGTGGGCCTGCAGCTCGGCACCTGGAGAGGCAGGTCCATGGCGTCCAACAGCGTCGACGGGCGCTGGACGGACGGACCGGTTAAATTGCTAGGGGACTGGTTCGGTCCGGACCTCCAGATGGACAAAAACTGGGACGATGTGACGAGCAGGGTGGCTTCTCTCACCCAGAAATGGGCGGAGAGGAAGCTATCCCTGAAAGGTCGAGTGGAGGTGGCTAACGCGTACATCGCGTCCATCATCTACTACCGCCTGACCGTCGTACCTTGTCCTAAGCCCCGCCTGACTGCGCTGGAGCGTTTGCTCTTTCGCTTTCTGTGGAAGGGACGCGCTCCGATGGTCAGGCGTTCCATCTGCTGTCAACACCCGCTACGTGGAGGGCTGGGCATGCCGTGGCTGATGATGCGCAGACACGCGCTCAGGCTACGACATCTCCACCTCTTCCTTGACGGAGCTGCAGTCCTGGGTTAAGCGAAGACTGAGAGGGAGCGCTTGGAGACTGGAATGTCATCATGCGCTAACAGCCCTCGACCAATCGGGCAATGTGATCGGTGGAAACTCCACCTTGCCGTTCTATAGAGGATTAGTGGAGGGGAAGAGCGACGATGTACTTGGAGAAACTCTAGGCGTCGACGAAAATCAAGTAGCCAATCTCTTCGGAAGGACTTTCGGGCCGGGGCCTATGGACAACTTCCAGAAATCCCTGGCCTGGCAGTGCTACCGAGGAGCTTTGCCAGTTCGGGATAAACTCTACGGGCATGGAGGTGCCGTCAGCCGGGCATGTCCGAGATGCGCGCAGGGCGACGAAACCGTCCTGCACGCACTCGTCCAGTGTCCGAGCATTTCTGACTTGTGGGTTTATGTTGAACACCTGCTGTCACGTGTAGGACTGATCCAGCTATCAGCTGAGTCCATCGTGAGGATTCCTTTAGCCGGAAAGGGCAGGCAGTTTTTATCTGTCTGGTGGCCATGGCGAAAGAGATAGTATGGTGGACACGTTTGAAAGGGCTGAAGACGAGCACTTACCCCTTCGGTGATGCCCTGATTAACCTTTTCAAATTTCATTTGAAAAGGAAAATCAGGGTAGAGAGGGAAGTGCTCTCTTCCCAGCATTTTGTTGAAAGATGGGTGAGAGAAGCAAGTATGGCCCGAGTGAATGGGCCTACTCTGAGTATGTGTCTGTAAATTAAAGGTGGAAAACTGGCAGAGGGCACTAGCCCTGGTGGTCAGGGTCACTGTGGCCTTTTAATGGGCTTTCTCCACAAAGGTCCCTCGGACATTTTTCATTGTTATTTTTTTTATTACATCCTCTGTTTTTTTTACACGCAGAAATGCCCATTTGTACCGTCCTGTATTGTCCTGTACTGTCCTTAATGTCTACTTTATGTAAACCCTTGTGGTTAATAAAGAAAGCATTATTATTATTATTATTATTATTGTTATTATTATTACTATGGTCATTGATATTGTTATTATAGTCAGTCGAATCCAACTTAAGGATTACTCAGCCAGCATCTTTTAGAAAGTAGTACTTGTGTCTGACGGCTATAACACAAAGAGCGTGTGGTTCACGATACTTAAAGAAATGGGGCACCATACAATTAGCTTCTTCTTCGGTAAATCCCTGTTCAGACTTATGAACTACCACTAGGTAAAGGTAGATACGGGAATACTAACCCAGATATAATTCTTGACAGGTGAGTGAGAGCGATTAGCCTAGAGTGGTTAAAGAGGTCCGATTTCATTTTTTTATTTTTTATTTCCTACTAGCTTTATATTTTAAAGCTATTTGGCGACTTGGATAGTGTCCTACTGTAACATGTGTCATTAGCCACCTGTGGGGAAATATATTTTACATAGTTTTGTATATTCATATTTTGTGTACTATACTCCTCAAATGTATGCTTGTTTTCACTCAATGTAAAAACTCACAATTTTGGCAACCTATGGTTGTAAAATCGCCAGTTCATTGAACTTGTGCTTTTATTGGTATAGTCATGCATTTGCATGTTTATTTGTAATCCGATTCATACACATCTGTGTCTACGTGTATAACACAGACAGTGTATATGACATTTGTGTTCATCTGGATATGTATGTATAAGTATTCGAGTATACAAATATATGTGTGCGTGAGGCTTTAGTTTATCCATCGTATCTCCTGTTTTTCATAATTCCATAACAGTTATCTTCCCTTCTCCAATTCTATTCGAAGAATTTATGATTTTCGTGCTGAATAATACTAGTAGCCACACGATAATATTTTAAGCTGATTGAGTTAACCTCTTCGTACTCTACTTCTGATATCACGTACCTTTTCTCTCCTTCGTCACATCTAAC
>OZ024740.1:273077577-273082180 GCA_964016885.1 Eledone cirrhosa | reverse complement strand
GGATAACATAATGGTTTCTTATATAGGCACAAGGTTAGCAATTTTGGGCGAGGGGAAAGTCAATTAAATCGACCTCAGTGCGAGACTGGTACTTTATTTTATCGACCCCCTAAGGATGAAAGGCAAAGTTATCCTCGGCGGGATTTGAACCCAAACCGTAAAGGGCCGTAACTCTATACTGCAAAGCATGGCGTCTGACTCTCTACCGATACTGACAATCCACCGTCCTATTCTTGGATAACATAATGAAAACATTCAGATAGGTTAATACCCTATCAACTGAAGGTGCGTGGCATAGTGGTTAGAGAGTTAGATTCGCAATTGTGTGGTTGCGAGTCCAATTCACGGACCGGTTGATGCGCTGTGTCCTTGAGCCAGACATTTATTTCACGTTGCTCCTTCTACCAGGAGTTGCGATAGTTAGATAGTATCATGAATGGAATGAGGAATGGAAACCTCGACAGGTGAATGAGATCTGGGGTCTTGTCGATCGATCAGAGCGAGCTATTGCCCTGTGAATAAAACAAGCCTCGAGTAGTAACTGGGGTATACAGCAGTTGTTCCATACGTTAAAGGCAAGAAAGAAAAACACATATATCAGATTTTTCGAAAACCAATTCAGGTAGTTGTAGAGTCAAAATTCATCAACACAAAAATAATCCCAAATTTATTTCATCGGGGATGTATATTCGGTGGCATGATAATCGTGAAATTAGAACGTAAATTTTGCTGTAAAATCAAAGGTCATGGCAGCAAATGAAACCTCTGTCTAAGAAGCTACAAATATTGACGCTAGTGACATATCTTAAATAAAATTTGAATTTGTTCTTGTCTGCTCACAAAAAAATGTTGCAAGCCTCTCTCTACACACGCTGCGATTCCAAATACATACGTACTCCTAACTTCTTTTCCGACCTTCAGCTGAGAATCTTGACATATAGAACCAAATGTTCACAGATCACCATTTATATTCTTTCATCTACACAACTCCCATTATATTTTATTTCTAATCATTCTCATTTGATGCAATCCTAATTAAAAGAGGTTAGTTATGTTGTTCCTATGATTGATGAAGGTTTGCCGAAACTCTTTACTTATGGCCAACTTCATCCGGGTGTGTGTAACGTAGGAAAACCTCTTCTTATACTCAATGATATTGGAATACAAGCTTCAAATTTTTAGAAATGTGTCGCTGACCGTAATAATGTTTTATGGTTTCTGATTTAAGCTTAAGGTCAGTAATTTTGGGTATAGTGAAAATTCAATTAAATCCGCCCTAGTGCGTTACTGGTAATCTATTTTATCGATCCCGTAAGGATGAAGGCCAAAGCTAAACTCGACAGGATTTGAACTCAGAACGTAAACGGACTGTAATAATTGTTTCTACTGTTGGCACAAGGCTAGTAATTATCCCAGTGTGTTACTGTTGCTTTATTATATCGACCCCGCAAGGATGAAAGGCGAAGTTAACCTCGCTGGAATTTGAAATCAGAATGTAAAGGGCCATAACTCTATACTGCAAAGCATTGTTCCTAACGCTCTACCGATACTGCCAATCCACATCCAGTAAAGGGACGAAAGGAAGACATTTCAAAGTGGCATCAGAAGCCATATCAACATAAGAACTAAGAACTTATATAATATATGGCAAGGTCGAAAGAAAACAGTGTTCTAAATTTTGTATGTGAATGATGCAGTCTGGATTGCAAAAGTAGAGATTGTTTAGTGTCTCACAGCACCATTAGTAAACTTGGGAGTGAAAAAGAAGATTTTTGGGGCCTCTCTCTCACTCATTCTCCATCCACCTCACTCTTTCTCATTCTGTCTCTCTACTCTCTCTTTCTCTGGTTTTCTCTATTTCTCCCTCTCCCTCTCTCTCCATATATATTTATGTGAAATTATGTGAAAATCATGTAAAAACCCACCCACAAACCCTCATCTCGATGCTTTCGAACAAGATTTAATGAAAACGACCATGAACATTAAGTTCAACAAACATAGAAATAATGAGCTGCAGAGCAACATGAAAGCACTACTCCGAAGATTGCAAAATACCAATGGAATTGTTGTGAAAGCTGACAAGACCTCTAACGTGTATACCATGGATATCTATACGTACAATAACTTCATACGCAACGAACTACACAAAAAATATAGAAAAACAAATGAAACTACGCTGGCAAATATTAACAACGAGGCATATAAAGTGGTGAAGAATCTCAAGATAGACGATAGAACCGAACCGATTATACCCGCTACCCCCACCTTCAACCTGAAGGACCATAAAGTAAATTTTGACTCTAACCCTAAGATTAGACTTATATGCCCTTCTAAATCAGACATAGGAAAAATTAGCAAACATATACTTGACAGAGTAATAACTCAAGTGAAAAAGAGAATTGAAATTAAATTATGGAGCAACACAAGGGAAGCAATTCGCTGGTTTAATAACGTTAAGAATAAGAATAAATCTAAGTTTATACAATTTGACATGGACGAATACTACTCTTCCATCTCACCAAGCACTTTACGTAAGTCCCTATCGTTTGCTAAGGTCAATTCCGATCTAACAGAGGACGAAATTAATATTATTCTCGAGGCTAGAAAAACCATTATTAAGTTTGATAACTGCTACTGGGAACGTAAGGACAGACCCACACATTTCGACATTACCATGGGTTCCAACGACTCAGCGGAGGTCACGGATCTCGTGGGAATTTACATAGCCCACATATTACATAGTAAATTTAGTAATCTACAGGGGGGGATATACCGAGATGACGGGCTCTTATTAGTTAATAACTTGAATAACCAAAATCTTGAAAGGCGACGGAAAAATATTAGAAAATCTTTTAGTGAACTGGGTCTAAAAATAACATACGAATACAATCTTAAAGTAGTAAACTTTCTGGACGTAACTCTTAATTTAAATACCGGACAGATACGACCCTTCCACAAGATGAATGAGAACCTTACGTATATTAACTTTAACTCAAACCACCCACTCTCCATGATCAAATCAGTTCCCCGGAGTATTTCTCTTAGAATCTCTCGCCTATCGTCTAACTCTGATATTTTTAGTGAACACGCTGAATACTACAATAATGCATTAAGAAAGGCCAACCACCGGGATACAATAGAATACATTGATAGGAATTTCCATAACACACATAGCTCTACACGAAATCAAGGAATACGTAACCGGTGGACTAAAATACAAGCGCACACACACAGTACTACCAGACATACTAATAATAGAAAATCACCACCAAATAAATCTCGTTGTAGAAAGTATAGCTGGTACAATCCTATTTTTAATGCCTCGATTAGTACAAAACTATCTCTTTCATTCTTTAAGTTAATCAACAAACATTTCCCTAGTTCCCATAAATATTGCAAAATTCTGAACTCTTAAACTATTAGACTATCATACTCCACGGCACCAAACCTTGAAGCATACATAAAAAAAAATTAACTTAAGGAAATTAAACAACTCTACAAAACAAAACATTTTAGTAACAGATGGACAGAACGTAATATCTGCCTCCCAACCACTAAATGGGAGACGGGTATTGCACAATCCACCTGTACCGCTATCACAACCTATCCATGGTATACCCGCTACCCACAACAAAGAATGTAACTGCCATCTACCTGAAAGATGTCCATTGAAGAATGAATGCCTAAAGTCCAACATTGTTTACCAATGCACGGTTGAATCGAACGACCAGATTATGGTATTATATCGGATCTACCACCACCTCGTTTAAATCTCGCTGGTACCGTCATCGATTCTCAATCAAACATCCTAATCACCGTTTTGTGACCACGCTCGCCAACAAAACCTGGCAACTCCGCGAACGCAACCAACAGTTCACCTTAAAATGGGATATACTTTCAAGCGCAAGTGCATATCGGAGTGGATTGAAGTGCTGCAGGTTATGTAACCTTGAACTCTTTTACATATTAAAATCCAAAAACAAACTACGTAACGATAGAATTGAACGATCATTATACTGCAACCACAAACTAAAAGCTAAATTCTCTCACTATAAAATAACTTAACATTCGAACCCGTAACTATAACATCGCTTTCTAGCTAACCACCTTCTCTTCCCCCACACTACAAGACAATACACTGCTTACCACTATAAATGGTAACTCAGTGCAATTCACAGATTACTACTACAAACCCAAAGTTCACTCACCACATAAACTTCGTCTGTCCCCTCTCTACCTCTCTCTCTACATCCATTACACACTCTCTCTCTCGCCTTTGGCCTACCTCCCTCTCCACATCTATGAACCTGCCCTCTGGGGCAATAAATAATTCCGACCTTAACTATCAACGCATCTCTCCAAAAGTAACCAGTATAATAAAACCCCTACCATAACATTTTGATTAAGATATCTACAAACCACTCTCTCCTACTTCTCCAACCCCTGCATATCTTTCTCTCTCTCTCCCTCTCCCCTACTTTTCTCTCTTCCTTTTCTACTCTATCTTCCCCAACAACCCCACTTAAGGGTATTTACATAGTACATTTTACCATTCTGCTCTGAGGATACAGTGGTCACAGCATTGGATATTTGAGTTCTGCAA
>OZ024740.1:273057577-273070077 GCA_964016885.1 Eledone cirrhosa | reverse complement strand
GAGGATGGAGAAAAGAGTGAGAACAGAAATCGCTGAGAAAGCAGACTGACTGAACAGAGAGAAGAAGAAAAGAAAACGAATAAAGGTTAAAGATAAAGATAATAATAATTGTTTCTACGTTTGGCACAAGGCCAGCAATATGCCAGTGCATTACTGGTATTTATGTAAGGGTGAAAGGCAACGTTAACCTCAGCGGGATTTGAAATCAGAGCGCAAAGGGCCGAAACTCTATGTTGCAAAGCATGGCGTCCGACCCTCTACCTATACTGCCAATCCACCACACTTCAGAAGTAACAGTCTCCAACTGATCCAGCTGGATCCTCAACCGAGACCAGGGTTTTTGGAGTAACGTTACTCGATAAAATGGGGAGATCTTAGATCAAAGAGTCACTCCAGGTAAGGACGTTACTGCTCCGAATTGAGATATTGCAGCTCCGATACTATGGGTATGTCATTAGAATGCGTCAAGAAAGAATTACTGGGCAGATTTTACACGTTAAATCAAACGGTAGGAGACTCAGGGGTAGAACCCGAGCTATCTTTTATCAAAAATTTAAATTTACGAGATCGGCTCAAAATTCATGGGCTGAAAAGTTCAAAAGCTGACCAAAATACTCTCATGGAATGACCAAATGTGTTTTATTTTTCAACATAATCCCCCGAAAGAAACAATGCAGTTATTAATAAGAAGAGTTGAAATTATTACATGCGAGATTTCACAGCCTTGCATCACACATTCAGAGTCAGCCTATGAACGTTTCAGCCGACCCTCGTACATATTCTCTTTCTAATTTCTATACATTCAGTATATATTCGTATATATTTATTAATAATTTAAATATATACATATATACCATATAATTGCGTTCCTAGGATTGACTGATTCATATATTTCAGTTAAGCTTAAATTCTAATATTACCCTAAATATATTTTCAAACGTTAATACTCTCTTATGAATTTAATGGCCATATCAATGTTAAATTTTAAACTGGCTGTACTTGTGGTAATTCTGAGTTTATTTTGAAGACAGGATTTTAGACGTAATACCACAATCTGGTGCTATATTTTTCTCGACCGAAAAATGATGAAAGACAAAGTTAGCGATGATGGGATCATTAACTCAGAATATATAAACACAGAAGTAATACTGCTATGGCATTCTACCCCACCACCAAATCTGCCAATCCACTAACCTTGTTTTAAGAATAATATTAAAAGTAATTATGCACGAAATGTGTCTATAAAAGATTATGTCTTTGATTTCAATGCATACTTAACCAGTTAATTCGCTCATTTTAAAAGCTGAAAGTTGATAAGTAGGAGGTTAGGCGGAAAGTTTCATAGGCTGTCTAGGAAGGAGTCATGCTAGAGCTGTGAAATCTTGCATGCATTAATTTCAACTCTTCTGATTGATAACGGCATTGTTGCTTTTTCTAGGGACTATGTTGAAAAATAAACCTCATTTGTTCATTCCAACTGCAACAACGAAACCAACAACAACCACACCGAGAACAATACCAACACCAACTGCAATAGCGACAACAACACCAACAACAATAGCAAGTAGAAAAGCAGCAACAACAACAACGTGAACAGCAATAATACATTCGCAGCTGTGGCTACAAAAACCAGAAAAGTTTTCCAAGTGGATATTACGGATAAGGATAAAGAGTTGGTTCAGAAGTGGAAACTGATTAAGCGAGAAAGAACCTGGGCCAACCTAACCATCGCGGATGAAGCAATAGCTGCAACGCAAAGTAGGTGTTTGCATTATAGAGGTATTTCAGTGCAGAACTGAAAAGCAAATTCGCCACCCAGGCAGAAGTGGAAGCTGCACTTAAATACACCAAGCATTACATAGAATACAAAGCAATGGCCAAACTGTTCGGCACCATCTCGGTGAGGTTCAAAACCGAGGCCCTTGCTATAGAAGATTCGGTGGTCCCTATAGAAAGGACGGCATAGTAATGTACCTATCCCACATGGTTAGGAAAACTGTAAAGGTCGACATTACCGGGATCCCGCTAAAGCTGAAACTATATTGGCTCCTGTGGTGCGTGATTGGTTCCGATGGTATCCTCACAGACGTTATGAAAATATCTAGAGAGGACTGATCTGGGATGGATCTGGAGAGTCTTGTCTAAATAAAACCAGAAGAATTCCAAACCATGCCGGATTATGTGTGCCTTCAGGACGGATCCACCATACATTTGGTCACTGAGAGTGAAAGCCACACTGTTTCGTCTGCGGTGAAGCAACACATCTGCTTGCCATCTGCGCTCAGCTCAAAAATGCAGGGGTCTGCAAGCCATCATGGCTGCAAACGCCAGTGATGGGACGGAAAATCCACCAACACCCCCCCCCCCCCTCCCTCCCCCACCCCTACACACACAAAAACCAGTAGAAAAACCAACACAGGGGGAAAATGAGGAATGCTTTCTAACTTTCTCTGCAGAAGCAGACACAAACATAAACACAGAGACAAACACAATTACTCGGGCATCAAAAAACAACACAGTCTCCTCACCTTTAAGTAGAGAAGACAAAGGACAACCAAAGAATGCCAGAAAACAAAAGGACAAACACTATTAAAAGAAAACCGCAAGTATACCACACACAGATTCGAATGAAATAAAGACACCACAATCGCCACAAACACAGACACACCCTCAACAACACCAGCACAACCATCACGACCACAATCCCCCAAACACCAACCAGCACAACAAACACAAGAACAAAACAAGAAACACAACAACGTGCTAGTAAGAAAGGCCAACAAGGATTTGATGGCCATGATAGCATGAAGGCAAGAAATAGAAAAGGAGGGGGTGTTATTTGAAACGAGCACATTTAGCGTGCCATAATATTTACTATTGGTACGAATGTCGCTTAGTGGTCAAAGTTAACGGCCATCTTTCGGAACCATTTTCGATCTACCGATCGGTCCGTCAAGTGAGCCCTTTCCCCTCCCTTCTGTATGTATTGACTTGCGACCCTTTCCTGCTGAAGCTGCAGTTGTTGCAGGACACCCCGCTCGAACCGGGTCGCGGAAAGACTGTGTCGACATAGGCGGACCACATCACTGTGATTGTCTCGAACACCTCGGAAATCGAGATGATCGGCAACTTCTTTGAGAAATATGAAGGCTGATGAGAGAAAAACTTAACCCGGAAAAGTCTGTGGGCTTGCAGCTCAGCATCTAGAGAGGCAAGTCCACGCTGTCCACCAGCATCGTCAGGCGCTGGACGGACGGACCGGTGAAATTTTTCAGGGATTGGTTCAGACCGAATCTCCGGTTGGATAAGAATTGGGCCAAGGTTACGATCAGGTTAGCCACTCTCACCAAGAAATGGGCCGAGAGAAAGCTGTCCCTAAAATTACGGGCGGCGGTGACGAACGCGTACTTCGGGTTCGTCATCTGATACCGCCTGAACATCGTAACATGCCCCGTTCATACTTCGCCAAATTGGAACGGCTCCTATTTAACTTCTTGCGGAGGAGACAGGTTCTGTTAGTGAGGTTATCCATCTGCTGCCTGCACCGCCTACGCGGAGGGCTGGGCATGACGTGGCTTTTGATGTGCAAACTTGCACTGATGCTGCGGCATCTCCAGATATTCTGTCTAAATGATGAACAGATGTGGTCGCCGTTTGTGAAACAGGACATACCACTGCTCGTCTCTTTCACTAAGCTGCAGTCTTGGTTCAAGAAGAGACCGAGACTGGGTGCCTAGCATGTTGCCAAGTGCTCACTGCCCTCTATCGGGCGGGCAATGTGATCAATGGATAGAAATTCCCCTCTCGAGTTCTATAGAGGATTAGTGGTAGGCAAGTGCGACGACGCACCCAGAATGGTTCTAGGCGTCGTGGAACTGACTAGTTTGTACCGGAGGGCTTTCGAACCTGGGACGATGGATAACTTCCAGAAATGCCTCGAGTCCATAGTGTAGATAGCCAAGCCGCCTTCTTTCGGTCGGGAAGGGCAAGCATTTTTCTTCTGTCTGGTGACGGTAGCGAAATACATTGTGTGTTGGAACAGGTTGAAAAGACTGAAGACACACATTTTTTCCTTGGGCCAAACCCACAATAAATATTCACTTCGAAAGGCGATAGAAATAATACCACCCAGTACATTTGCTATAGGGTGGGTGAATGTAGCGAGCATGCACCTGTAGGCTGGTTGATTTGAGAAGAAGTACCCTTCCTGGGTTCTCTCGAAGCAGTGGTTAAGGATTGATGGGGTACTTGTGTTACCTATGAGTGGTTATCATCCCTATTGGGGAATGTCATTTGTTATATTTTTATTGTATTCATATTGTTTATTCATTGTTATATGTAAAACCCCACTGTCCCTGACTTTGTATTGTCCCCTATATGCCAGTCCTTGTGGCAAATAAATGAAACAATTATTATTATTATTATTATGGTTGATAGGGCGGGGGATTGGCAGTATCGGTAGACGACCGGACGCCATGCGTTGCAGCATAGAGTTACGGCCCTTTATGATCTGAGTTCTTAATCCCGCCGAGGTTAACTTTGCCTTCCATCCTTACGGGGTCGATAAAATAAAGTAGCAGTAATGCACTGGTATAATTGCTGGCCTTGAGCCAAAACTAGTAACAATTATTAAGGTTGATAGGGCGGTGGATTGGCAGTATTGGTAGAGGGCCGGACGCCATGATTTGCAGCATAGAGTTACGGCACTTTATGATCTGAGTTCTTAATCCCGCCGAGGTTAACTTTGCCTTCCATCTTTTCGGGGTCGATAAAATAAAGTACTAGTCACGCACTGGGGTCGATTTAATCGATTTTCCCCTCCCCCAAAATTGCTGGCCTTGTGCCTATATATGAAACCATTATTAATATTATTGGTTGTGTTGTGGTGGTGGTGGTAGTAGTAGGACTTGTTATTTTGATATTTCGTTGTTGTTGCTGCTGCTGAGGACATCAATAAATGTTGCACAAGCAGAGTTAACCGATTGAATAGTAGAATACGATGAAGAAGGTTGAGTCCATATATTTATTAGATAGGTATAATCTCTTTCAAAGACAATATTAACATATTAAACTGCAAGAGTCATGCGCCTACATAACTGAGATATTTAAACAAGTATATTGTGTACCACAGAATCGGACATATGCTTTAACATAAACACCCATATATACACACATACACACACAAGCAATTGCTCACACACCCACAATCACACACAAACGCGACGCACACACACATATATACTATTTGTATATTCATATATGCAACTACGCTTATACATATATAATTGTAAATATATATATTGTCATATATGTGTATATATATATATATATATATATATATGTGCCTGTGTGTATATATATATATATATATATATATATATATATATATATATATATATATATATATATATACATATATACATGTGTGTATATATATATATGTATACATATATATGTGTATATATATATGTATATATATATATGTATATATATATATATATATATATATATATATATATATATATATATATATATATATATATATATATGCATATATATGTGTGTGCGTAAGTATAATACGCACTAACATGTATATATATATATATTTATATATATATATATATATATATATATATATAAATTATCAAGTATATATATAAACTTAAGGATATATATGAGAGAAAAAGAGATGGATAGATTTAATGAAAGGTAGATACATAAATAGATAGATAACTTTCTTATTATTTGCCACCAGGGCATCAAAGAGTGGGATAAGTACAATGGGGGGAGTTTACATAAAAAGGTGTCCTCAATAAGGAGGAGGCAATAACAAAATATAAAAATATAAAATATAAAATATAACGAAAATAAATTGAATAACAACATCCTCAATAGAGAGGAGGCGCCTTGGGGGGTCGCACACACACCCGAAAAAGTGTGCAACCCTTCTACTCATGGGCACAGAGAGAGGGTGCACCATGGATCTTTCATCTTACTCACCTACAGTCTGATGTAGAGTGAAGGCCCATTCACACGGGCCATTCTCGCCACTTTCACCCATCTTACATAAAAACGGCTGGGGTGGAGCACCTCTCTCTCCATCCTGATACTTCTTCCGAAATGATATCGGAAGAAATGGACCAGTTGTTGGCCAGAGAGAAAGGTGTCTAACCTCAGTCCTTTCAGACGCTTCCACATACAACCTCTTTCGCCATGGCTATTACGCACAGAAACACCGCCTCTCCTTCGTTTTTGAAGAGGGGAGGCGGCTTGATCGTTACAATAGAAACGGTGGTCAACCGGATCGGTCCCACCCGTGACAGCAGTCGTTCCACATAGCCCCACAGATCGTCAATACCCGAGCAGTGTACCAACGCGTGTGCAACGGTTTGCTCGTCGCACACGCATCTGGGACAGATCTTTTTTGAGGGGTCCCTACCCGGGCGCCCGTGTCTGGAGAGCCTTTCTCGAACGGGCAGAGCCCCTCGGTAGCACTGCCAGGCCAGGGACCTCTGGAAGTTATCCATGGGTCCCGGGCTGAATGTCCTACCGAACAGGTTGGCCAGTTCGTTTTCCTCCATGCCTAGGGATTCTCCGAGGGCGTCGTCGCACCTGCTAACCACCAGCCCTCTATAGAATGACGAGGTGGATTCTCCACTGACAGCCGGGTCCGCATGCCAGAGAGCCGTGAGCGCCTGGGCACACTCTGTGTGCCAGGCGCCCAGTTTTCTCGGTCTTTGCTTGACTCAGGATTGCAGCTCGGTGAGCGAGACGAGTCTGGGACAGGCTCGCCTCACAAACGGGGCCCACACCGGTTGACCTCTGAGGAATACCTGGAGGTGCCGTAGCGTTAATGCGTTTTTACGCATCATCAGCCACGGCATCCCCAGCCCTCCTTTCGAAGGGTGTTGACAGCAGATGGATCTCCTCATCATAGGAGCCCGATCTTCCAACTGAATTGGAAGAGTGCGCGCTCCATTTTGGCGAGCGTTTCCCTTGGGCAAGGCACGGCGTCCAGGCGGTAGTAGATGACGGACGCTATATAAGTGTTCGCCACCTCCACCCGACCTTTCAGGCACAGTTTGCACTCGGTCCACTTCTGGGTCAGTGCAAACACCCTGTTCGTTACCTCACCCCAGTTCTTCTCCACCTGGAGGTCTGGTCCGAACCAGTCCCCGAGCAGCTTCACCGGGCTCTACGTCCAGCGCCCGACGACGCCATCGGAGGGCATCGATTTGCCCCTCCACGTGCTGAGTTGCAAACCGATCGACTTGTCCCGGTTCAGCTTAGCCCCTGTAAACCTTTCGTACTCCTCCAGTAAGGTCCCGATCGCTCCGATTTCCGAGGCCGTCGACACCATTACTGTTACGTCATCGGCGTAGGCCGACACCGCTTTCTGCAATCCGGTTTCATCGGGATGCCCTGCAACAACTCCAACTTCCGCAGCAGTGGCTCTAGAGCCATCACATACAGAAGGGAGGAGAGAGGGCACCCTTGTCGGATGGACCGCGCGATTTCGAACGGCTCCGAGAGGTAGCCGTTCACCTTGACTCTAGAGCAGATGCGGCTGCTGTGCATGGCAATGATCCAGCCCCTGAAAACGGGTCCGAAGCCTGCCGCCGCTAGCACCGCATCCAGGTAACCATGGTCGACCCTATCGAACGCCTTAGATTGATCCAAGTTGATCAGGGCCCCACCAAAGCCGGGTTCGTTCCCAACCCTCTCAATGATGTGTCGCATGAGGTGGAGGTTGTCGTGGATGGACCTGGACGGGATAGCACATGTCTGTGCATCTCCCACCAGGTTGCCCACAACAGGCGCCAACCTCTTTGCTAGCACCTTGGCCAAAATCTGTAACTCTGTATTTTGCAGAGTTATGGGCCTGAAATTATTTATATCGTCCCCCTTGTTCTCGTCCTTCCTCACTAGCGTGACTACTCCCTTGGTCACAGCACAGGGACTTCTCCCGTTCTGTTGCCAGTTGCAGTAGACCGCCTCGAGGAGATCGGGGAACAAGTCCGGTATAGCTAGATATAGTTCGCATGGAAGACTATCGAGACCCAGGGATTTGCGTTTGCCGCATTGGCTCAGCACATCCTCTATCCTATCTCAGCGCATGAAATCGGCTCCTCGCAGGACTTCGCCTCCTTGTCAAAGAGACGCGGCAGGCCGTCGAGGTATGGACCGAAGTCCACTTCCCCAACCGGCTCCTCGCTCCTTCCGAACAATCTGGCAAAGTGCTTTTGAAAAGCCTTGCACATCTGCTTAGGTTCAAGGATCACCCGTCCATCCTGGTCTCGCAAAGACCGGATAGTGGATCTACTCCCTCTTTTGGCTTCTGTCACGCGGGCCCAGCTAACAGCTTTGGTCCACTCGTTTCCCAGAGCACGTATTTTGCTTCGGACGATGCAGCCTTCGTGTTTCGCGTCGAAGAACTGGCCCAGGGCCGTTCTCGACGCTAGCACAATGGCCACGCCGCTGCTTCTAAGTGCCTCTTCTACACTATCTACCAACTCCCTTTCCTTCCTATTTCTATTTGAGGCTAACTCCTTACTAAATTCTATAGAGACTACTCTAATCTCTCTTTTGAGAGATCCCCACCACGTGCTGTTGACGATGGCGCCCGTCAACCGCTCCTTAACTAAAGTGTTAATCCCGTCCCTGTAAGCTTTACTTGCCGGTAAGGACAAGTTGAAATTCCAGTAACCGGGTCCCTGTCTATGCGTTCTGTCAAGGTTGACCATGCAGGTCACTAACTTATGGTCTGAATAGCCAACCATGAGCATTTTTGGACAACTTAAAAATTCCTTATCCTTATTTCTAACTAAGAACCTATCTAGGTACGATCTAGATGAACCGCTGCGGTTTGCCCAAGTCCAGGTTGGCGCAGTCGGAAAATCTAGTCGATATCTATCGGCCAGGTCAAATCGGCCGATTAACCCTTTGAGGCTGTTGCACCCCTCTCTATCGGGACACGCCACTATGTAGTCCCAACGTGCATCTAGGATACTATTCCAGTCCCCCACTAATAGCAAGGAGCGGGACGTCCCTAGAAAGGTCTCCAGACGATGGAAGAAGTCCGGCCGCGTTGACCCGAAAGTGCCGTAGACGGCTACCAGCCTAAACGCTCCGCCTTCACCACTGCCAAGGTCCAGAGCCACTAGTCGACCCTTCGGGTCCAAATGTACCGTCTGTGTTGCGAGACCCAATTCTTTTGCAGCAGAACGACAACCCCACCCCCACCTCCGGGCTGACAGACAGATGCGTGCATCTCAAAGTCATCAAAGGTGGGCGCCAGCTGTCGCACGTTGCTGATCCGTGCCTTGCAAATAACCATCACATCTATACGTTGTGACCTGAGGTCATTTAGAAGCATTGCTTGCTTCCAAGTTGAGCCCAGGCCACGCACATTTAGACAACCTACTCTCAGCATAGCCATGTGGTGAAGAGAAAAGGCACTTACCTCTCTGCGTCCCGGGTATCGGGCTGCACAATTTCCATGAGGGTGGAGGATGGGTTGTTGGGTGGGGTGGTGGTTTGTGGAAGTGTAGGGGCATCAGTGCGTTGTGTGGTTGGGGTGTTTGGAGTTGATTGTGTGTTTGGGGAGGGGGTGGGGCAAAATTTTAGGAGGACGCGGTTAATGGGCCCGACGCATGGGGGCACGTCCTCTTTAAAGTTGTTTTTTAGCTTTTTATATGTGTCCTCTGGGACCTTAATCATTTTGAGGTGGGGGAAATAACCTGCCTGGGTGAAGTTAGGCCCTTGGGTTTTCACTAAATTGTTGTTGTATACAATGTTTAGCAGTTTTTTTATTTCTTGTATTTATGTATGTGTATGCATGTTTTTGTTTTTGTGTGGTGCTTTTTGTTTGCTGTTGTTATGTGCTCTTTTGTGTTGGTGTCTGTGTCATGTTTTGGGGAGGGGTTGTTTTCATTTGTGTGTCTGGGGTGTGTTTTCTTCTTTTTCTTTTGATTGTGTGAAAGTGCTCCTCTCGTCTGACGACAAACGAGGGACATCTTCCGTGTTGGAGAGGAGGGGTAGATTTTCGGGTTGTGTATACGCTGCGGGTGTTTTGGGAGTTGTTGTTTTTTAGTGGGGGAGGGGGGTTGTTTTGTATTGGTTTGAGCTGTGGTTGTTTTTGTAGTGGTGGTTGTGGGGATTGTGTTGGTTGTGCAGTTGTTGGTGGTGTAGGCAGGATTGGGGTTTTCTTTTTAAGTTGAAGACAGACAGCCCCCAGGAGACCTCTGGCTCCACAGAGATAACACGAGGGCCGCCTACCCTCAACGGTAATGTTAATAAAAGTTTGATCATCCAGTATGACGCGTTCACGGATCTGGGCGATCCTTTTGGGCCCCATTTGAACTACAAGTTCGAGGCCCGTTCCACTGGACGCGTCACCCATTGATATTAATGTGTCGTCGTCTAGGTCCAGGAAACCTGTTAATACCCACCATATGACTATAATCGGAAGGATGGTGTGAATTTTTATTTGTTGTGTCCTTCTACCCATGTACGTAGGGTAGAAGGTGTATGCGGTGGATGTGATTGGTTTTATAGACAGTTTCGCTGCCGTGTCCCTGTCCTTCATGAGAATGGATAGACTCCCGTAGAGTCTATCCTTCTGAATGAATATGATGTCTTTCATTACATCTTTTAAAACCAGCTCTACCTCACGCTGTGATGGTTGAGCTGGTTTGTTTGTTTTGTTTGAGACTGTCCTAAACATGACAGTGTTTAGGAGTCTCTGGCTGTTTATTCCGGGGGCGAGTGGATCGAAAATGATCCATTTTCACCGTACACTATGTATTTTTTGACATCTGCCAGTAGCACCTTAGTTTTGCTTATATCTACTGGCAAATAGTCGAGGGTTTTCCTTGCAGTCTGGGCGAAGGAGACCTTTTCCTTGTTCGTGTCGCTGTTGTTGTTGGTGGTGTTGTTGTTATCATTGTTGTTGGTGTTGTTGTTGTTTTTGTTGTCTTTATTGTTGCTGTTGTTGTTGTTTTTGTTGTTGTTTTCAGTTTCTTGTATAGTTGTGGCTATATCAAGTTGTCGGTCAGCAGGTGGAGAAAGTTCGTCCTCTGGCTGCCCTCTGCCTTTGGCATCTGCTGCTGTGCCAGTGGCAGGGGGAAGCTGTGAGTTTAACTTCCCTTTTCTTCCTTTGAATATTGGTGAAGATGCTATACATATACAATAAACGTATTTTACAATGAATTATTTCATCATGATGTTCAATACAAGGCAATGATTTGGGTGTTTCCAAATATTCACCGTGTATTGAAAGTCATGAAAATATGAATCACACCTAATACAAACACACGTACTCATATATGTATGTATATATCTATATATCCATATAACTATTATAAGTACGTATTTATCTATCTATCTATATATATATATATATATATATATATATATATATATATATCATCACACCTAATACAAACGCACGTACTTATATGTAATATATGCGTATGTATAAATATATATATATATATATATATATATATATATATATATATAGACATATATACATATATACATGTATATATATGTATGTATCTATCTATCCATCTCTCTCTATATATACATATATATATATAAGTATATATATATATATATATATATATATATATATATATATATATATATATATATATATACCTATTATGGAATACTGGTGGCGTTTTGCTACACTGTTTTCTATACCTTTCATTTATATATATATATATATATATATATATATACGGGAGGGGGGGATTGTCTGTGTATGATTATATGTACGTGTGTATATATGTATGTATGCTCGTGTGTATGTATGCATGTATGTATGTATGTATATACACATACACACGTGCATACATACATATATACATAAATACATACATAAAGAGATTGTCGCATTCGCACATACATACACGTCTTCGTGAATTGTAAAAATTCTCATTATATAGTCTTATAAATTCATATCGACTGCCGAGTCTAACTTGTTTCACCTCAAACCATAGCCTTGATACATGAACTTGTATATAGGCTATGCTTAATTTTCTGTGGCGTCATTTTTTTATGTATGCTATGCATACTTGAGTATATGTGTATGTTTCTCTGTGTATATTTTTCTGTGTGTATGTGTCTTCATACGACTTGAAAGTCTGTATCAATGTGAATGGTCTTCTGTCTGGATATGTGTATATGTGTATTTGTCTGTTTCAGAGTATGTGTTTCTTCACATACGTCTTTAATATTTCTATCTGTACGTCTTTGTCTATGTGTATGCGTATGACTATGATGTTTTATATGAATGTGTTTGAGTGTGTATATGTGACTGTTGGCGAGGTATTACGTATGCATCTATGGTGTTTCTATGTACATGATTTCGCTTGTATATGTGTGTTTCTGTACATATGTATATATCTGTGTGCATTTGATTGTATATATATATATATATATACATATATATATATATATGTCTCTATTTATATGTGTTTATCCAGATTTGT
>OZ024740.1:273027577-273047577 GCA_964016885.1 Eledone cirrhosa | reverse complement strand
TTATTTAGAGAGGGGGGGAGAGAAAAGGATGAAAAGGGAAGGAGATGAGAGGAAGAGATGGGTGATAGAGAGAAAGAGATAGTTTTTATAACTGAGAGGAGATATATTTTATATAGAGGGGTTGAAAACCGTTGGAAGATACTGTATAAATTAGAAATTTTGAAAATTAACGAAGGGAGGATATGTGCGAGGAAAAAATATATTATATTTAGGGAGGGGGGGTGGAAAGGATGAAAAAAAGGGGAGGAGATGAGAGTGAAGGTGGAAAGGGAGAGATGGGTGATAGAGAGAAAGAGATAGTTTTTATAACTGAGAAAAAGATATAATGTTTTAATATAGAGAGGTTGGGAACCGTTGGAAGATAATGTATAAATTAAAGGAATTTGAAAATTAACGAAGGGAAATTATGTATGAAGATAGAGAGAAAAAAAATAATAATTGTGGGTGAATATTCTAACGTCAAAAGAAGAAATGTAGGAATTTTAAAATTAGCAAAGAGAAAAAGTTTATGTGTAGAAGGATTTGAGAAAAATAATGTGAAGTTAAAGTTTGTATATTGAATTCATATGTATTAATAATGAGTTCGTTGATGAGGAGAAAAAAATAATAATAAATTAAGGATGAAATTGAGATTAAAAAGATTTATGATAGAGAGAAAAAATAATAATGATTGCGGATGAATACTCAAAATGTCAAAAACAAATGTTATTGTTTTACGAGGAGATAGAATGAGGGTGATGAGTAAACGAGTATTATAGAGTGTATAATGCCCTTTAAAGTAAGGTAGATGGGTATATTTTAAAGAATATATGAGTATATATTAAAAAAATATATAATAATAAATTAAGGATGAAATTGAGATTAAAAAGATTTATGATAGAGGGAAAAAAATAATAATGATTGCGGATGAATATTCAAAATGTCAAAAACAAATGTTATTGTTTTACGAGAAGATAGGATGAGGGTAATGAATAAACGAGTATTATAGAGTGTATAATGCCCTTTAAAGTAAGGTAGATGGGTATATTTTAAAGAGGTGTATGTATATGTGCCTTTGAGAAAAGATTCTAAATTGATAAAGAATTGAATATTAACTGTATACTTTGTGAAAAGTTCTATGGAATTTATGCAGGCAGATGGAAAACAAATCCGAGCGTCTATTTATTATGGATTCTAGGTTAGAGATAATGGTAAATTTTTCATTTAGGCAGAGATTACAGATTTTAGATAGAGAGCTGTTCAAGTACGAGGATGCAGAAGAAATCTTTTTCCAAAAGATGTTATATTTAATGTTTTTGTCTTTTAAGGACCATATGAGTTCTGAGAGAGCAGTGTTAGTTCTTTTAAGTTTGTATTTGAAAGATGAATGATGATTATAGAGACGAGCTTTAAAAGAGGTGGAAGTGGAGCCAAAATAGGTGAAGGAATTGGTGCTAGTTATAATTTTACATTCATAAATTAAGTTTTTATCGAGGCAATGGTTGTTGAGAGGACATTTATTTTTAATGCGGCAGTTGCAATTAGAGAGATTATTAATGAGTGATCTAGTGTTATCTATAGAAGGAATTGGATTGGAGAAGTTGTTTGCGATAGGAATAATAGGAATAATAGTTTCTTGATTTAGAGTTGGATTATGAACATTTAGCGAAGTTGTGTTTGACGTTGCATTTGGGTTTAGAGAAGTTAGCCTAGGGTTTATAATGACGTCAGGAGTACTATTATTGTTATTATGAAATTCAATATTGGAAGGAAGAGATTTAGTATTTAATATTTTGTTGTTGTGTTTAGAGATGATGTTGGAAATATTGGAGGATGTAGAATACGAAAATTTGATGGTGTGTTTGTTAAATATTTTACTATAGATATGTGAGGGAGGGAAGCATTTATTTAAGGCACTAAAAAATAATTTAGGAATATTGTTATTAATAGAGATGGAGAAAGGAGCATTATACCAGATTATGTTTTTGTATCTAGGTCTTTTATTAAAATTATTGGAATGGTTATGATTAAATATTCTACTGTAAGTTTTCCTAGAATTTGTTTCTTTATTATATTTGATTTTATCTGGATAGCCGGCTTTAGAAAGTGCGTTATTATAGTAATTGGCGTTAGCATCAAAGCTGTTTTTATTAGAAGATATGTTAGATATTCTATTTCCAATATTATTAACTATAGCATTCTTGATATTGGTAGGATGGTTAGATTTAAAGTTAACATAATTAAGATTCTCATTGTTTTTATGGTAAGGGTAATATAGGCCAGTGTCAAGATTAAGAGATACATCCAAGAAATTAGCTAGTTTGGTACTATTATCAAATTCAATTTTTAGGTTATGTTGGTTAAAGAGATTACGTATATTGTTCTTAATAATATTAAGTTTAACTATATTGCAATTTAGGATAGTAAAGAGTCCATCGTCACGATAAATTCCACCGCGAAGTTGAGGAATTTTCCGACTCAGAGAGTTCAAAATGAAGATACCAATTAAATCAGTCAATTGGGATGAATCGGATGCTCCCATTGTGATGTCGAAGTTGTTAGAGGTATCGGCTCTGGTCCAATATTCGTTGTTGAACTCTAGGATGGTTTTACGTGCGGTGAGGATGATGTGAAGTTCATCTGTGGTGATGTCAGAATATTTAAGTGCGAAAGATAGAGCATTATTGAGAAGTGAAGGCGAAATGGAGGAATAGTAGCTGGCAATATCGAATTGAATAAATTTTAGTTTGTTTTTATTATCCAATTTGTTGAACCAGCCAATCACTTCAGAAGTACCAAACCATAAATTTAGGTTTAAAGAAGAGCAATTAGAACTAACCTGTGGGATAATCCTATCCAAGATGGCTTTACTAACAACCCCCAGATCAGATTTAGAGGGGGCGATTAATCTAACAGGTAGTTCAGTGCGAAAATTGTTTTTGTGATCCTTGAGATTTATCCTCGGAGTTCTTGGGAGGAATGGTTCGGTCTTTTTTTCAATGCCAAGTTTTGACATAATCTCATAGGCTTCAAGGTTTATGCATTCTAAATTTTCATGGTTGGTTTTACGATACTTTTTCCTAAGTTCCTTTAGGATAAGGTTGTTATAATTATCCTTGGAAATACCATATAGGTTATTGGTTTTGTCAGAGTGGACTAAAACATTTTTTGAGGAATTTAGGTTAGAGATTGTGTTCTTGAGATTTACAAGGTGCTCTTGTCCTTTGTAAGGGTATCTCTTGAATTTAAGATTTTTTATAATTTTAGTTAATTCTTCCTCGAATTGTGCTAGATTTTTGTTGGAAGGAGGATTTCGTCTGGAATTAAAAAGATGATCGAGGAAGTTGTGTTCCCTTTTAGGCGCTGGTCATAGAAATAGGCTGTCCATCTAAGTCTTCTTACGAAGGAGTCGGTTTTTTCAATAAGAAGTTTGGTGAATTCAGATTTACCAGGTATAGGAATGTCTTTAGTAGAATTGGTTATGTTGTAATAATCCATGTTGTAGAAGAAGAGGTGAAGGACCATCAAAAGGTATCCAATATGAGAGTAAGCGCTCAACCGTTAAGGAGCAAGTTAATGTAGGAGGTGAGTTTTATTGTAGTACAATAAAGCAATGCAGATATCGGATAAGAAGCACTCTACAGTTTGTGGGACTGGAGTATGCATAATATAAGATCAAAAGATGGTTAAAGGAGTTCAATATATTTTATTATGCGCATTTCAAAAACAAACATCATCAAACAATAATATTTGTGTTTTCATCAGATAAAACAGGAGAACATGATATGAAGGCTAAAAAAACACTTGTTGATAGTGCAGTTTTAAATCAACATATGAAAAGTGGTTTTAGATTGATGTGTGATATTGGGAAAAATATTTTATTTAGAGAGGGGGGGAGAGAAAAGGATGAAAAGGGAAGGAGATGAGAGGGAGAGATGGGTGATAGAGAGAAAGAGATAGTTTTTATAACTGAGAGGAGATATATTTTATATAGAGGGGTTGAAAACCGTTGGAAGATACTGTATAAATTAAAAATTTTGAAAATTAACGAAGGGAGGATATGTGCGAGGAAAAAATATATTATATTTAGGGAGGGGGGGGTGGAAAGGATGAAAAAAGGGGAGGAGATGAGAGTGAAGGTGGAAAGGGAGAGATGGGTGATAGAGAGAAAGCGATAGTTTTTATAACTGAGAAAAAGATATAATGTTTTAATATGAATGTAAAATTATAACTAGCACCAATTCCTTCACCTATTTTGGCTCCACTTCCACCTCTTTTAAAGCTCGTCTCTATAATCATCATTCATCTTTCAAATACAAACTTAAAAGAACTAACACTGCTCTCTCAGAACTCATATGGTCCTTAAAAGACAAAAACATTAAATATAACATCTTTTGGAAAAAGATTTCTTCTGCATCCTCGTACTTGAACAGCTCTCTATCTAAAATCTGTAATCTCTGCCTAAATGAAAAATTTACCATTATCTCTAACCTAGAATCCATAATAAATAGATGCTCGGATTTGTTTTCCATCTGCCTGCATAAATTCCATAGAACTTTTCACAAAGTATACAGTTAATATTCAATTCTTTATCAATTTAGAATCTTTTCTCAAAGGCACATATACATACACCTCTTTAAAATATACCCATCTACCTTACTTTAAAGGGCATTATACACTCTATAATACTCGTTTATTCATTACCCTCATCCTATCTTCTCGTAAAACAATAACATTTGTTTTTGACATTTTGAATATTCATCCGCAATCATTATTATTTTTTTCCCTCTATCATAAATCTTTTTAATCTCAATTTCATCCTTAATTTATTATTATATATTTTTTTAATATATACTCATATATTCTTTAAAATATACCCATCTACCTTACTTTAAAGGGCATTATACACTCTATAATACTCGTTTACTCATCACCCTCATTCTATCTCCTCGTAAAACAATAACATTTGTTTTTGACATTTTGAGTATTCATCCGCAATCATTATTATTTTTTCTCTCTATCATAAATCTTTTTAATCTCAATTTCATCCTTAATTTATTATTATTTTTTTCTCCCCATCAACGAACTCATTATTAATACATATGAATTCAATATACAAACTTTAACTTCACATTATTTTTCTCAAATCCTTCTACACATAAACTTTTTCTCTTTGCTAATTTTAAAATTCCTACATTTCTTCTTTTGACGTTAGAATATTCACCCACAATTATTATTTTTTTCTCTCTATCTTCATACATAATTTCCCTTCGTTAATTTTCAAATTCCTTTAATTTATACATTATCTTCCAACGGTTCCCAACCTCTCTATATTAAAACATTATATCTTTTTCTCAGTTATAAAAACTATCTCTTTCTCTCTATCACCCATCTCTCCCTTTCCACCTTCACTCTCATCTCCTCCCCTTTTTTTCATCCTTTCCAACCCCCCCCCCCTCCCTAAATATAATATATTTTTTCCTCGCACATATCCTCCCTTCGTTAATTTTCAAAATTTTTAATTTATACAGTATCTTCCAACGGTTTTCAACCCCTCTATATAAAATATATCTCCTCTCAGTTATAAAAACTATCTCTTTCTCTCTATCACCCATCTCTCCCTCTCATCTCCTTCCCTTTTCATCCTTTTCTCTCCCCCCTCTCTAAATAAAATATTTTTCCCAATATCACACATCAATCTAAAACCACTTTTCATATGTTGATTTAAAACTGCACTATCAACAAGTGTTTTTTTAGCCTTCATATCATGTTCTCCTGTTTTATCTGATGAAAACACAAATATTATTGTTTGATGATGTTTGTTTTTGAAATGCGCATAATAAAATATATTGAACTCCTTTAACCATCTTTTGATCTTATATTATATATATATATATATATATATATATAGGAATGAAAAATGGCGTGCAGCGTTGTTGCGAATGTGGTAGGTACATATGAATTAAACCAAGCAAGAAACCAGGACTATCCGTCATCAGTGATCTTCTGGCCATCATCAGTATTTCTTCGCATTAAAGACCAGATACCTCAAGCCATCGCGAACAATAACTAAAATAAGTTATAGTGATAAAAAGAATTGGGTGGAGAAAGAGACACATGTAAACATACAAAAATGGTAAGGCAACGTAAAGAGGGGAAAATGAGAAAACATGTCAGTGATACATGTGAACTTAAGTTCTTGCAAATCATTGACGAGAAGACGAAAGACGCGTCCGAACCCTACGAAATGTGAGCGAGAAAAGGATTTTACACAGGTCAGATGGGAGGAAGTGGGAGAGGAGGAGTAACAGAGAGTCAGTGAGTGAAAGTTTGAGGAAGACGCCAGCCGAGAGACCGTGACCAGCAGAGGGTTTGAATGAAAGTAAGGTGTACAAGGCGAGAGAATGGCGAGAGAGAAAGAGGATAGCAGTAAGGGAATAGAAAAAAGACAAGTCACAGCGAGGGGAAAACATATAGGAATGAAAAATGGCGTGCTGCGTTGTTGCGAATGTGATACATATGAATTAAAAAAATATATACATGTACACATATATATATATACATACACACGCACACGTATATATATATATATATATATATATATATATATATATATACAATATTAATAAATGGAAACTATATTAAATATAGTTTCCATTTATTAATATTGTATATCTACTCCAAATATTTGTCGAGTGCTATATATCAGTTATAATAATATTTGCTTGTTGTTTCCCAACAATTTAAATAGAACTTTTGCATATATATATATATGGATATATATATATATATATATACGCGGGTATGTCTATTTATATATTTATATATATAATATATAGAGTACATAGTATTAGCCAACTCGTGTCTGGTTACGGCCACATAGAAAAAATAAACAGTCATTGGTCAAAGTATGATGTGGTGGAATCTACTATTCACTTGGTGACCTATGTCACATGACTGCCGTGGACGCTGTTTCCTGATCATGGTCTTGGCAGGCAAACAGGCCGGTGGCAATACATCAGTATGAGACTTCTATGAGATATTGAGGATGTACGCAAGCATTATCTGTCGAAATGTTTGAGACGCTGCATATGCCTACGGTATGTTGTCCAAGTCTCTGGTGCTCAAAAGGCAAAGTGAGCCTTAAAACAATACAAGTACCTCCTGAATTTCTGAAGAATCTGCTCTTTCAGCATACAGCAGAAGCACAACACTTCAATAAATACATCATAAAATATAATTCAGCCTTTCAAATGACATATTTTGGGGCTGACAGGAATGTGACTGACTTTAGATTCTGTACAACTTATAAAATTCAGATATTTGACTCTCACCACATACACTTCTCTAGATTACGAAAAGCATCGGCAGTTTTAAACATCCGGTAGTTGATCCCCTTAACCAAGTGTGCTAGTTTGGGTAATGGTACTACCCAGGTAGATGACCTTATACAACCATCTCTATTTTCTCTTTGAGAGATATGGATGGCGGAATATGTTGCTTTCGGTACATATGCTGGTATATTACTACTGTTTTTTCAGACTGATTGTCAGCCCTAATCCACCACACGCTGCCGAGAAGCAGTACATAAGGAATTGAGGATCTTCTTCTTTGTGGCTAACAAGATCATAATCATCTGCATAAAGAAGGTTACATATCAGTGCAATATATATTTTGATGCCTCGGGGAATCATCGAATGTTAAAGAGTCTTTCTGTTTTTCGATATGCTAATATCAGTGTTTCTGAAAGTCTTAACAAAGCAATTGCAAAGATGATGGTAAACAAAGTGGGTGTGACCGGATAACCCTGTTTTACCCCTATCCGAACAGAGACAGATTCTAGTAGCTCACAGTTGACCAAAACCCATGCCCTCATGTCATTATGCAATCGACGTATGAAAACCGTAATCTCCTCAGGGCATGCTAGCTTCAAGTGTATACTCCAAAGTGTTTGCTTATTGACGGTGAAAAAAGCCTCTTTGAGATAAATATAACAATTGGGCACATCAAGTTGTTGCTAATTACACCTTTCCTGCATCTCTCATGCAGCGAAGACCATTTCTATAGTGCCTGATATAGTCGGACACTATACTGAGATTCCGGCAGGATGCTAGGTGCTACGTGCATCAGCAGTCGATTTAGACTTAGTCAACAACTGATATTATAAGGAGCCCACCTTAGTAGTCACAAACAATTTGTGTCTCTTCTTGAAGAGGAACACGAGAGTGGCATCCTTCTAGCTATGTGGGATTGTGTCCTTCACTCACCACCGGTCGTGTATATTATGCAATAACTCATATATTCTATTCTTTGTTGCACAATTTCAGTCACTATACCATCAAGTGTTTGCGAGTGTTAATTTGTCTGTGAATTATGAAGTCGTTAAATATTCTAGGTATCTTGCCTCGATTTCAGCAAGGTTACGGAACACTTCGTTTCCATTCTCTGACCGCAGTGGGGCAAAGTCTGTGGTAGTTGAACCATATACTGTACGCAGTTCATGATACAATGATTTAGCACCTCTTCTTTCTGTCGATGCTTGTAAGAGATGAGCATAATTGCGCCGCCATAAATCTCTTGCTTCACGGTGTTTGCGCTACACCAGAGAATTACATCCTTGGAAAGCCTCCCCAACAGATATTGTTCTGCAAATCCCTTATAACATGATGAGGGCGTGTACAAGCAATGTTTCGTTTCCCTTACAAGGATTTCCATTTGAGGTTCATTTGCAGTAAACCAGTCCTGATGTTTGTGTCTCTGCAGAAACCAAAGTAGTGAACGGTGGAATTAGGAAATCTCTTGTCACTTACCCGAAATGTTTGTGTTTACGGGAGGTATTCTGCTCTTTAGTGAGTACCCCAAAATACTCCACAGTATTATCACAATGTTTCATCCACCACCTTCGAGCAACACAATCCTTTAAATAAGTATACTGAAGTATTGCTACTATTATTAGTTGCCTGTTGATCTCAACAGGCAACTAATAATAGCGAAGTCTATATTGCACGTTGAGGAATTAGATCTTCGAAACGAATTATCGTGGCAAGACCTGTAGGTTATTAGTGTTAGAGAAGTTGTTTTATTTTCAGGTAGGTGGTAAAGGTAATTTTGCTGGAGATGAAACACCTTGTCTTCCAACTGGTAGTAAATCTTGTTTATTTATATGGCTATATTTAGGTTGTAGAATGTATTATACCACACGGCCACTCTCTTTCTTGTTATGTTATTGTAGAGAAGAGAGTCGCACATACACATTTCTCTCACGGAAGGTAATTCTAGTGCAATTCATAACAAGAATTGTCCATGTTAAATCTTTACATGTTATAGTATGGGTAGGACACTCTCTTACATGTCTCCTGCAAGATTACTAAATATGTCTTAAAGGATGTTATATTCTAATGTCAATATATGGGGTCTGCAGCTGATTTTCTGTGTTTAAACTTCACATTTCTCTCTACAAGGTTAACAACTGTTATGCCATTTCTACTGTTAATATATAATTCGAATTCCCTGAATATTCTTATACAATCCTTTCTTAAGTATGTTCATGTCCTGGTAAATCATGGTCTATGAATATGTGAAACCACTTCTCTATGCTGTCCTGAATATTTAAGTTCCTGGAAGTTTGCTTCGCCATAGCTTCCTAAAGGACACATTGAACAGAACTTCACCTCAATGGAAATGGTCATGATATAAGAGCCATATCCTGTCGTTCAACAACAATTACACTGCACAAAATAAATACCTAAATACAAGTGGTTTAATTTGTTTTTAATCTGTTCAAGTTTCGCGTTGAAGGAGAAAAAAAATTTTTGTAAACTTAATTCTAAGTTTATGAAAGTAGCATTTTATAAACTTTCCCTAAGCTCTACCTATGTACACATACATACATACATACATACATACATACATACATACATACATACATACATACATACATACATACGTACGTACGTACATACATACATACATACGTACGTACGTGCGTGCGTGCGTGCATACATACATACATACATACATACATACATACATACATACATACATACATACATACATACATACGTACGTACGTGCGTGCGTGCGTGCATACATACATACATACATACATACATACATACATACATACATACATACATACATACATACATACATACATGGTGGCTGCCAACTCGTTTTCGAGTACGGCCACTACTTTATATCCGTGTAGGAGAACCCCTACCGATGCGCTGAACGAGTGTGACTTTTTAGTCCAGCCAGCGACTTGAAAACTCTGGTACAAACACTACACTTGTGACAATTATTGACACATAGTACTGGGCCCATGTTACCATGTGACGACAAGTGCAGAGAGATCTCCAGATATAAAGCAATGCCTGTGCCGCGAAGCTTTTATAGTGAGCAAAGGCACTGCACAAAGCCAGTCCCACTCTCTTAACCAAGATGATATTTACCAAAAAGAAGAACAAGTCAACATCATTGGATACCATCAGGGTTGCAGGTGTTATATCAGAGTTTTCCTTCTCCTAGAATTCTGCCTTGACAAATGCTAAGGGGTCATCTCTCCCGGTGATTTTGGATGGCCATTGACTCTTAAGAGCTTCTTTGCCTTTTGACAGGTTTTGTTTTTAGTCCTGCGGGATGTCCAAAGTCACCCTCCTCACCAAGAAACCTTGGTGTGGTTGCCAGTTTAGTCGCCAACGACCCGACCATGAGACAGGTTGTACTGGGATACAGGTTACCAGTAGCACCAACTGGTGACCTGACATACATACATACATACATACATACATACATACATACATACATACATACATACATACATACATACATACATACATACATACATGATGGCTGCCCCCTCGTTATCGAGTATGGCCATTGCACGAGAAGAAAAAAAAAAATAATAATAATAATAATAATAAATAACTAAAAAGAAAATAAAAAAAAAGAAATATATATACATATATATATAAGTATGTATGTATACGTACATACATATATGTATACAGACGTACAGTAGCATGCATATATATATATATATATACATACAGGTACACATACATATATGCACGCATCAGTTTAGCGGCATAAATTCAGGCTGTTCAGTTTGTTTACAAACTAACAAAGCGGCGTTATAATAAGCGTCCGCTAAACTGATGCGTGCATATATGTATATGTACCTGTATGTATATATATATATATATATATATATATATATATATATATATATATATATATATATATATATATATATATATATGCATGCTACTGTACGTCTGTATACATATATGTATGTACGTATACATACATACTTACATTTAAGTAAGTGCCATACTAAGAGTGAGAAATGAAATTTCGTTTTCATTTTTTTTCAACATATATATATATATATACATATACATACACACACACACACACACTCACCCACACATATACACACACACATACATTAATAACAATAATAATAATAATAACAATAACAACAACAATAACAACGACAACAACAATAATAATATACATATACATATGTATATACACACACGCACACACACAAGCACATCTACACACACACACACACGATAGCAACTAACAGCGCTGCGATCGAATGTGGCTTTTTAGCCCAGCCAATGATCTAAAATGCCTTGCACAGAGTCGGCAACCAAAACATTTACTGGGAATAGTCGGTTGTGGTTGGAGTTCGTGTACTTTTCAGCAGCAATATTCTCCCATGTATCAGCAGAGATGTTAGCGTCTTTCAGAGAGGCGTTGAAGGATTCCTTATACCTCTTTTTTGGTTTATGTGGCGGTCGTTTTCCTTTAATCAACTCTCCATAAAAGAGTTGTTTTGGTATTCTAGAATCCTTCATCCTGGCAAGGTGACCACTCCAACGGAGTCGTTGCTTAAGCACAAGAGCTTCTATACTGTCACACATAGAGCTTTCCAAAATCTCGACATCACTGATGTGGTCCCTCCAGTGAACGCCATGGATCCGTCTGAGACACATCTGATGGAAACGCTCCAATTGCTTAAGGTGGTGTCGATATGTGACCCAGGTCTCGCAGGCATAAAGAAGACATGAGAGCACACATGCCCTGTACACCTTTACCTTTGTCCTCCTGCATATGTCTCGCCGACCCCAGAGTCGCCTTTCTAGTTTTCCGAAAGCATCACTTGCTTTCCTAATCCTAAGTGAGATTTCACTGTCATGGTTGCTGTATCGATTGACAGTGCTTCCGAGGTCGACAAACTGATCAACCACTCCAAGTCGTTTGCCATACACATAGATGTTTGGTTCAGTGTACTTCTTACCAGGGGCAGGTTGGTACATGACGATGGTTTTCTTGAGACTGACAGTCAGACCTAGGGCAGTGCAAGCGTCAGAAAATGCATTCAAAATGTGCTGCATATCACTCTCTGTGTGCTCTATAAGATCGCAATCATCTGCACACAGGAGGTCTCTTATGATTGATGTAAATACTTTTGTCTTCGCAGCAAAGCGCCTGATGTTAAATATGCTGCCTGAGGTTCGATATTGGATGTAAACACCATGCTCGCAATTCCTGAATACAATACAGAAAACCATTGCAAAGTATATGGCAAACAGGGTCGGTGCTGGAATATCCCCCTGTTTCACTCCATTTTTTACTGAGATAGGCTCCGACATGTTACCCCCGACATTAACCCAAGCCTTCATGTCGTCATGGAAAGACCTAACTAAAGCAAGGAACTTATCAGGGCAACCAAGTTTCTGGAGAACCTTCCATAATGCACCTCTGTTAACAGTATCGAAAGCTTTTGTCAGATCGACAAAAACCTGATACAGATCCAAGCCTTGTTCCATGCACTTCTCCTGGAGCTGTCTAGCTGAGAAGATCATATCAATAGTGCCGCGTCCAGCACGAAAACCAGATTGACTTTCAGGAAGAACACAATCTGCAATGTGTGTCAGCAGACGGTCCAGAAGCACCCTACATAAAACTTTCCCTACGACAGAAAGCAATGATATACCTCTGTAGTTCCCACAATCGTTCCTGTTACCATTTCCCTTGTACAAGACCACCATTACTGCATCTCTCCAGTCCTCAGGTACGGATTTATTAGCCCATATCCTGCCAAACAAAGAGTGAAGATCTTGCAGGAGTCTCTCACCACCATATTGTAGGAGCTCAGCATGTATGCCATCCATACCTGGAGATCTTCCACTGTTCAGCTTCGAAATAGCCACTGCAACCTCCACAAGCGTCGGAGGTTCTGCGAGAGCTACTTCCACAGGACTTTCTGGAATGAGATTGAGGAAATCTTCACTGACGACAGACGGCTGATTCAAAAGATCATCAAAGTGCTCTCGCCACCTTCGTAGAATTCCTTTTGAGTCACGAAGAAGTTCTTTGCCATCCTTGCTGCGAAGCGGTGACACCAGAGAAGAAGACGGTCCATAAACCTCACGCAAGAGACTGTACAACAGCTTTGTCTTATTGGAATCAGACGCAGTTTGTATCTCACCAGCCTTCTCACTCCACCACTGATCCTTCATCTGAGAAAGACTCCGCCTAACACGTGATTTTACATCCCTGAGTTCCTCATGCAACGTACTCATCTCCTGTGTTTTTGCCGTCAAGTAGCGTCACAGAGCACGCCTCTTATCAGCCAACAAGTCTTCTATATGTACATCATTCTCATTAACCAGTCCTGATGTTTCCTCTGCGCCAATCCCAGAACACGCCTGCCTACATCATAAACCGACTTTTTAAGGGTCGGCCAATCCTCACCAAGATCTGCAGCCTGCATCTCTTCTTCCAATGTCCTCTTCACATTTTTATCCTTAAGACGAGCAGCATTCAATCTTTTGGGCAGGGTAACACAACACACACACACACACACACACACACACATACATACATACTGATATCAATTTATTCTTCCAACATGTAATAATTGTTTCTACTTTAGGCACAAGGCCATCAAATACCCAGTGCATTACTGGTACTTTATTTTATCGACCCCGTAAGGATGAAGGGCAAAGTCAACCTCGGCGGGATTTGAACTCAGATCGTAAAGGGACGTAACTATGCTCGAAAGCATGGCGTCGGATCCTCTACCGATACTGCCAATCCACATGTAATAATACTTATAAAACATTTAATCTGGATATACGATATACCTTCAGATATACCCCATATTGTGAATGCAATGGAACGTGCTATGGAAAGACTAGCTTCAGAATTGTTATCCATCCAAATTTTCACTTAACATACCTATTCCTTGGAGAATTGTTTGCGTTTAGCTATATACAAAATACTGCTAAGTAATACAATTTGTATAATGCTTGTAGTTTGCAGCTACTTTAAAATATTGTTACACGTATCATAGTGTGGGAATTATGTATAGCAACTATGAAGTTAGTTTACCAAAGTATAGTTACCTGTAAATATTAATGTTGCATGAATCTATACATTGTTTTTTTGGCATTATTATTGTAATATGGGCGGTTTATTTGCGGAATATTTCAACCA
Source organism: Eledone cirrhosa (assembly GCA_964016885.1). Lineage (NCBI taxonomy): Eukaryota > Metazoa > Mollusca > Cephalopoda > Octopoda > Eledonidae > Eledone > Eledone cirrhosa. Next base: position 273,033,084 of record OZ024740.1, on the reverse strand, counting down.
TCTGACAAATGCTTAGGAGTATTGCTCTGGCTCTTCAATTCTGAGGTAAATATAATATAGTACTGGGATCGAGGTAACCGATTTTTCTCTCCACAAAAAATGTTACTCCTCTACATAAATTAGAAATCTTTATTCGTCTAACTAGGGCTGCAGATTAGCAGAAACTTTCGAGCATCGGAAGGATACTTTAAGTTGTTTAGTCTTGCATTTTAACTCATATTCTTACCAGTGTAAATGGTCGCAATGCAATAGTAGTGGACGGGGTGCTAGAGAGGAGAGGAAATGCTTTGGTGTTTCCACCTAAAATTCCGTGGTTGATATTCTGTTGCATTTTCGATAGAATAAGAAATCGGCATTGTGATTAACATATGAAATTAAAATAATTGTTTCTACTTTTAGCACAAGTTCAGCAATTACGCAGTGTATTACTGGTACTTTATTTTATCGACCCCGTAAAGATGAAAGGCAAAGTTAACCTCGGCGGGATTTGAGCTCAGAATGGCAAGGGCCGTAACTCTATGCGTCAAAGCATGGCGTTCGACCCTCTATAATGCACACTTATCCATTGTATCAATTATAATTAAAAGAACTATAAATTGTGTAACTATATAATTGTTTCTACGTTTGGCACAAGGCCGGCAATTACGCTAGTGCATTACTGGTACTTTATTCTATCGACCCCGCCAGGATGAAAGGCAAAGTTAACCTCGGTGAGCTTTGAACGCAGATCATAAAATGGCTGTAACTCTATGTTTCAAAGCATGGTGTCTGACCCTTTACCAATACTGCCAATCCAACTCTAGTATACCACATAAATTTGAGATGAGTGACCTTTCTAAAAGCACATGTTCATCTTGATGATAATGCTCTTAAATCTTCCCATACATGCCATAGTTCTTTTGGCTAGGAGGTATATCCAGTGTTATTATAGTGGCATATTAAACGTTACCAAAATGGTACAAGTAGTTTTTGTCACTTGTTTATGTATAGTGTCAAGTAATCATTATGAGAAGTACTTCGCTACAAAACAGTTATATATTTCATGCTGCAGTGATAACAAAATGGTTTATTATATGCCACATTGAGTAATGATTTCTTAATTTATCCATGTGAAGAGATAAATCTGGGAACATATATATAAATATACAGGGTGTCTCCAAAAATGTATACACATATTCAGTAGATTGGTGTTCAAGTATGTATACATCTTTGGCACACCCTATATATATATATATATATATAATATATATATATATATATATATATATATACATATATATATATATATATATATATATATATATATATATATATATATATATATATATATATATATATATATATATATATATGTATATATATATATATATATATATATATATATATATATATATATATGTATATGTATATATATATATATATATATATATATATATATATATATATATATATATATATATATATATAAATATGTATATATATATATATATATATATATATATAAAACAAAGGGGGTGTAGTAAGATACCAGGTGGACCATAACGCACCAGAGTACTCGATACTTGGGCTAGTACAGTGGGTAATATGAAAAGATTCAGGATCCCGACGGCTGAGCTCCGGCCATTTCGCCAGTCCGGATCTAGCTGTCCAAACGGCCAGATCTCAGCCGTCGGGTCCTGAATCTTTTCATATATATATATATATATATATATATATGGGGGTGGGGGTGTACAGTAAACAGCAATTCTGTCACGGGATATGTGAGAGATACTTAGTTCAAATCCCGTCAGTGAGTATGTTTCTTGTTTCTGTCGCAATTAATGCGTATAATACCTAGTATTTTAATATATTGTATATATAAATATGTAAATATATGTAGCCTTGTATATAATCCAAATGTCTGGGGTTTATATCTCACATACATTATAAATGTAAGATAGAGTATCACAAATGTTTCAGAGAAAACAAAATAACAGATTAAATTATTCCTTATCCATGACGTTTTACAATATATCTTTCTGGAATGTAAGGAAAAGATACACAATAGCATAGGTTTCAACACGTATCTTCACTTGTCATTTTAACATTTTCTTTCATGTCGGAGTAACAATCTAGTTCAACTTAGTTGATTAATTGGCAACAAAGATGCTGGCAGAGTTCTCTTTGAAAAGATCCAAATGTAAATTTCTGCCTACGTTAAACTTCATCAACACTCTATTAACGGCAAAATTTTTCATCAAATGTTGTTTTGATTCTAAGCCAAAATTCTAACACCAATTCCAAAACTGACGAAGAAAGTTTTAAAGAGTTAAATATAGACATCAGGCATGAGGTGAATCATACATAAGGTTAAAGTTTTAAAAACCCCAGTTAAGCAAACTTATCATATGGATTTCTGCCCACATAAACAAACATACAAATCAACGTGCAACAGGGAACTAGTTTAGCGCCTGCCAAGAAATGCCAACATTTGACCAACAAAAGATGTCGCTGGAAAAAGCGAAAACATCTTCTGACCATTCTCTTCATGCTGCTATCTTTCAATTACTATTCAGCAGACTGTTGTAGGTATAATAGATAATTGTTTAATTATGGTGGATCGGTGGTAAAGTACATGACTTGGATAATTTCAGAACTTTGTACATTGAGGACGTCCAGTTAAGGATTTTTTGCTCTTAACATATCAGAACAAAAGTATCTGAAATTATTATATTCGAAAATATGTAACAATTACGAGAGTCTGCTTATAAGGTCTGCGTATAGTCATAGGCTGATTATGAAGGAGTGATGCTAGTGCTATGAAATTTTGCATGCATTAATTTAAACTCATTTTATTAGTAACTGCATTGTTCCTTTCTGGGTCTATGTTGAAAAAAAATATCATTTGGTCATTCCATGAGAGAATCTTGGTCAGCTTATGAACGTTTCAGTCTATGAACTTTACGGCCGACCCTTGTATTTCATGACTACATCAAATCTCTCCATTATTTCTCTTCCAACAAAGGGTTTGAGTATCTGTGAGCCGTGAAAACAGTTTAAATCAGAAGTTCTCAAACCTTTTGGGCCACCGCCCCACTCATGAGTATATGATACCCTCATCACTCCCACCCCTATTTCCAGAGAGACGTGTCTATACGCAAGTTGTAAATAATATATAATAAATAAAATATTATATACTATGTTGAAATAAATATTATATTTTTTATTTTACTACATTTATATATAATATGTGTGATTTGATATTTAATATACTATTATATCATCTTTACCGACCCCCACCACCCTCATATAGGCCGCAGTGCCCCCTCCTAGACTGGCACCACCCACTTTGAGAATCTCCGGTTTAAATGAATACAATTGCGTTTAATCTTGACAAAAAGAGTCACAGCGTGAATGCTTAATACATACCTCTCATCTAATTACTGAAAAAGTTAAAATGTAGCCATAATGGTCCTTTCCTCTACTTTCCCATTCAACCAAATGTACCCTCCTTTTCCCTTTACCCCTTCTTTTCTCATTACTAAATTTTTGTTTTGTTTTTGTTTTTCATATATGTAATTATCAATGGTTTTTAAGCTAACGTTGTGAGTTTAATTTGAATAAGATTTCTGTTTCTTCTTTGATAAAAAGTTATCAAGCATGTGAGATTTATTGGTTTATCTTTAGCGAATCCTGAAGGAAATGAAAGTCAACACTGAAAATAAATAAAATACAGGATTTAATCAAATGGTCAACTGCTTTTGTCACTTCGCTGTTATTTATACAGAATTCACAATTTTGTGGCATTAATAAATAAACATTGTATATTAACATTGTGTAAACCCTTGCACTGTTGGAGAAAACTAGAAAGTATTCAATTCTTTCAAATACATATTTAAACCATTTATAAAATGGGGAGAGTGATATATAGTCACACGAAACGTTAGAAATAGTAGTTAAATCATCTGCCGATATAAACAAGAATGAAAGCATTGAATAACTTCGGCCTGGTTATAAAACCAATAATTGTTTCTACTTTAGGCACAAAGCCAGCAATTACCCAGTGCATTACTGGTACTTTATTTTATCGACCCCGTAAGGATGAAAGGCAAAGTCAACCTCGGCGGGATTTGAACTCAGATCGTAAAGGGACGTAACTATGCTGGAAAGCATGGCGTCCGACCCAATAATCATGGCTGGAAATATTTCGATCAAGGCTGAATGGTGATTAAACAAAAATAACAATATTTTGTTCATTTAACGATTTATGCTAAACTGTCTCCTGTTGTTTATGACAATCCAGTTTTAAAATTTGACACACTATCACATAATGGCATTTTCCACTATATATCTATAAACTGTTGAGTAGAGTTGTGCTTTTGAGCGTAACGTGCCTCGGCTTTGTTCGAAAGACAAAGCACTACAAGTAGTATGTTTCAAAATGAACTGAAGAGGCAGAGGCAGGTGATGATGAAGACGACGATGATGATGATGATGTAGATGATGATGATAATAATGATGAATTTGATCCTGATATTGATGGTGATGTTGATGATCATGATCATGATGAGGGTGATGACGATGATGGTGATATTGGTGATGTAATTTGTGATGACTAGGATGATGGTGATGATGGGGATAATTATGATGATGAAGATGATGATAATGATGTTATCGACGTCGATATCATCATCAAATTCATCATCTTCATCATCATCTACATCATCATCGTCGTCTTCATCATCACATTACCTCATGAAGCTGCCCCGAAGCGTCATTATCTCTATCACCCTCTTTGAAGCTTTTGGTGATATATTTGTTTAACACCAAGCTGCTGATTCAGCACTCCTGTGATCAAAGCCGTTCCAGCCATGAACATTACATATTATTTGCGGGCATAATTTGGGGTCGATAAAATAAAGTACCAGTAATGCACTGGTTAATTGCTGGCCTTGTGCCTAAAGTAGAAACAATTATTTGCAGGCATAATGTATCTTGAACCATATCATCTAGCTTTCAAGTTTTTAAAAGACAGCATGGAGTGTCATATTAGATATTTGGCTGGTATTTCTAAGTGTATTGACTACACAGAGGTTTCGTCGTTACAGCGTCTGTCGGCGTCGTCATGTTCACTTCATCACTTTTGCTCTCTCAATCTCTTTTGCTTCGTTTCTTTTTTATTATTGATTGTTGAAACCCTTCTACAATATTTTTCCCTTTTTCAACGTCTCTGCTTCATTGTGAAACAATTGTGTAACAAGCTTTGTATATATATACATTTCCTAAAATTTCCGTAAATAAATTTATATCGATCAGGAAGTAAATTTTAAAAACCGCAAAGAACAGACGAACATAAAATCAAACAGCAACAATGACAACACAAAAAATCAACGTTTTTGTGAAATTGAAAATGACAACATTAATGAATTAAATACGAGAATAGAAAAGTCATACAAATCAAATTTCTTTGGCAAATCATTAATCTATTTTTACATTTATTTTCTAAATTTTATTTATGTAGTATATAA
>OZ024740.1:273007577-273022577 GCA_964016885.1 Eledone cirrhosa | reverse complement strand
ATAAAAATAATACGTATATCTAATATACAGTATAACATTAAGTAATGAAATGATTAAAAGTAACATATATAATATATAATAAACTATATAATTATATAATATATAATATAATATAATAGATAATCTCCGGTTAATTTACACAAACAATATAGATGTCACAATAACACTATAATAATAATATAATAATATATAATATATAATGGCATGTAAGTTAACAAATCAATTTATATAGAGTTACAGAGCAGGTGAGAAAAAAAAAAATAAATTGTACAATACCCAAAATTATAATGGTACAAAAATATAAACATCTTACATGATATATAAAATTTAACATATCATAATGGTACATAAAATCATCGGTAAGTAATAAGGATCAATAGTACATTTACAAAGAGTTGAATACCAACTTCAATATAAAATAATGAACATAATATAATATATAATTACTTATAATTACAAGGTTGGTAAACAGACACATATGTGAATGAGTGAATAAGGGCCAGACAGAAAATACTATACACAGTAGTATTAATAAATAAATAAATAAAATCGACCGGAAATCAAAAAACAAAAACAAAAGTATTTACTTAGGTCTCACATGCAGTTAAGTAAAAAGTTAGGAAACAACCCGGATAAATGACTAGAAAACCCTATTTGATAAATTAATATTGAAAATATTTAAAATACTTAATAACGCATTACAATATTAGCTATGGTTTAAGTAATCAAAATCCCTAAACATCAATATTTCACTATAAATATATATAGAAAGGAATGAAATATTCTACTATCGATATTCTACATAACGATATCTAAAAAACTGACTTAAGCAGAATTATGGTAGGCTAATATGGACAGAAAAAAAGAAATGTATGAGGGATACAAAGGAGCATAAAATCGTAGTCAATATACTGTATTATATAATAGAAAGGAGCATAAAAAAGGGGATTAAATATAATCATAATATATTTGAAGGGGTTAGCAATAAGTTTATGTGTGCATGGGGGGGAAGGGGGGGGGGGGGGTTATCCAAAGAAGAATCCAAATAAAATAAAATAAAATGAAATAAAATAATATAAAATATATATTCAGATATATACTCATAAGGTGTTAATAGTGAAAATTATTTTCATAATTCTTCGGCTCTGTTTAATTACATTGAGCTATACCTTTTACTGTCATTTCTATAATACGAAGAGGGTGTTTAACTCCAACACGCTCCAGTATTTTAATCCTTATATATATATATATATATATATATATATATATATATATATATATATATATATATATATATATATATATATATACAATTTCACAAATAAAACAAAATAAACACAGGCATATAAATATACAAAACCTTATTAGGTTCACACTTAGAGGAAGTGGGGGAGGGTTCTATGTTTCATACGGAAGTCCTTCGTTTGACAGTTCAAATAGGGAGAAAACAGATAGGTACATGAAAGTCGGGAAAAGATTGTTAGGTCGGAGGTGGAAGAAAAGTGGTTCGACAGTCGGGGACAAAGTAGAGGGTCCAGGTGTTTCATGGGTGTGGTTATATGTGTGCCGATAGGATGAAATTAGTAATAAGCATTATTGCTTCAGTTTGTGTGTGTGTCACTGAGACTTATATATACATATATGAATAAATATATATATATATATATATATATATATATATATATATATATATATATATATATATATATATTGGTAAACGGAATAGAAAATGCTGACAAATTGTTCACAGTTGAAAAATGGTTTAATTAGGAATAAAAGAGTATTAGTGATTGTATGGGTTAGTATTCAGTTGTGGTTTTAAGTTTTTAAGTTTTTACCGGTTGCGCATTTCTAAATGCTTTTCAAAAATAATTTTGAGATAGAGTGTCCGTGCTTGCTGTTTGCTCTGATCTATATATATATACGTGTGTGTGTATGTGTACGTGTGTTTGAGTGTGTGTGCGTGCGTCTGTGTGTGTACGTAAAAAGTGAACAAAAAGAACAAAGTAAACGACACAGAACAATGAAAAATATATTAGTTTAACGCTTGAAATAATGGGAAAAAGTATCTTAACCTTTCGGATTTCATCATGTGACTTCTGTGAAATAAATCTATCCACATCCTACTATACAATATTTTTTAATACATCTTCACACAATGCAATAAGATACAAACTTTGAACACACTATCACATGTTCACAAACCCAAATCAAAATCTTGAGATAGCTAGATAAAAACTAGGGAAAGATATTATTATCATATTAGTTTATATATACACTAGATTGTGCTGAGGTACTGAATCGTTAGAGCGATGGTTAAAATATTTGACGTAATTTAATTCTGATGATTTATATTCTGAGTTCAAATACCGCCGAGATTACCTTTTGTTTTCATCCTTCCGAGATCAAGAAGATAAAGTGCCAGTTAAATACTGAATCTCTATAACCATCTTACCCCTACATAAAATACTTAACACTTGTATCTAGATTGGAAATCATTGAATTGGCAGTATCAGTAGAGGGTCGGACGCCATGCTTTCAAGCATAGTTACGTCCCTTTACGATCTGAGTTCAAATCCCGCCGAGGTTAACTTTGCCTTTCATCCTTACGGGGTCGATAAAATAAAGTACCAGTAATGCACTGAGATAATTGCTGGCCTTGTGCCAAAAGTAGAAACAATTATTTTATATTGAGGGCAGAGAATTGGCAGTATCGGTAGAGGGTCGGACGCCATGCTTTGACGCATAGAGTTACGGCCCTTGCCATCCTGATTTCAAATCCCGCCTAGGTTAACTTTGCCTTTCATCCTTACGGGGTCGATAAAATAAAGTACCAGTAATGCACTGAGATAATTGCTGGCCTTGTGCCAATAGTAGAAACAATTATTTTATATTGATGTTAAATAAAAACTGAGAGAGAAAGAATGAAAGGTTGACAGTGGGGAAGAAGCAGAAGGATATAGAGACCGAGAGGGGGGAGGGAGAGAGGGAGATAATATACACACACACATATATATAGAGAGAGAGAGGGGGGGGGGGGAGAGAGATAATACACACACACACATATATATATATATATATATACATATCTATCTATCTATCTCTATATATATAGATACACATATATATATATATAGAATCCTATATACATATATATATATAAATATATATACACACAATTATAACGAGGGATTGAGAGAAAGTAATGGAGAAAGAAAGAAATAGAAAAAAGCGAAAGAAAACAATAACAAAATTTGAATGTGAATGCAGTCAGTATTTGATGAAAAGAACCGTTTATTGACATTCATTGGTCTGTCAAAAAGCCAGTGTAAGACAGATAATCCGACACCTAAATATTTACTAAAATTTATTCTTCGCGATGAAAAGTATTATGTTTTCATTGACTTATATGTCTATAACAACGACATGTTTTGTTTGTTTTTACTTGGGTTTTTTTTTATATTATTTTCATACTTAACTATCCACACTACCATCACTACGGTCATTACTATTTCAGTTGTTTTATTTTAAATTTTGTTATCGATGTTTATTATTACTTTGATTTATTTTTAGGGGTGGTTTGTGGAAGCTAGGGGAGGCTCTATATCTACACCAAGAACAATTGCTGTCATAAACAGGCCTAGCTAAATAACATTGCATTGCATAGCATTGCAGTCATTTTCACTACACACAAACATATACACACGCACGCACTATAGTACACACATTCACACACACACACACACACACACATATATATATACACACACATATACGTACGCACACATACGCACGCACTTATACACACAAACACATACACGCGCACGCACCAAAATTCACACACACACATACGCACACACACATATACACACAAACACATACGCACGCCCGCACCCACATTCACACACACACATCCGCACACACAGATACACACAAACACATACACACGCATGCACACACATCCACACACACACACATACGCACATACATATGCGCACAAACACATACACACGCCCGCACCCACATTCACAAATACACATACACACACACATATGCACATAAGCACACGAACACATACATACGCACGCACCCACATTCACGCACTCACATATGCACGCACACATATACACACACACTCATACACACGCACGCACCCACATCCACACACTCACATACGCACACACACATATACACACAAACACATACACACGCATGCACATACATCCATACACACAAATACGCACACACATATGCACACAAACACATACCGACGCACGCACGCACACACATTCACACATACGCACACACATATGCGCACAAACACATGCAGACGCACGCACGCACACACATTCACACACACACATGCACACACATTCACACACACACTCACACATATACACACAAACACATGCAGACGCACGCACGCACACACATTCACACATACGCACACACACATGCACACAAACGCATACAGACGCACGCACGCACACACATTCACACACACACACATACGCACACACATATGCACACAAACACATACACACGCACGCACACATTCACATACACACATACATAGACACATATATACACAAACACACACAAACATACACTTAGTAATGAAATCACAAAGAAGAAAATACATCATCAGGTTCCAAAAATTTTTACTAAGACTTGAAATATTTTTGTCTCCTTTTGAAGTTTCGTTTGGCTTGTCTTTTCTTCCTTTGTCTAGTTTTATATTTGTAAGTTGTTCCTTTGTTTTTGTTTTCTTTCATAATTTTTGTGGGTCTGTTTTCTTATTATTGTTATGTTTTGACTTCTTGTAATCTGTTTGGTTATGTTTTTTTTTCCGCTGAGGAGGTGGATGGACAGATAAATAGATTAATAGCTAGATACATCGAAAGATTGGCAAACCGCTAGTTAGTCAAATAGATGGATAGATGGATAAATAGATAAACAGATAGATAGATAGATATATATGTATATTTATATATATATATATATATATGTGTGTGTGTGTGTGCATGTATGTGTATATATATATATATATATGTATATATATATATATATATATATATATATACATAGAGAGAGAGAGAGAGAGAGAGAGAGAGAGAGAGAGAGAGAGAGAGAGAGAGAGAGAGAGAGTGTGAGAGAGAGAGTGAAAACAATAAAAGAGAGGAAGAAAGCGTAAGGAAATGAGCAACATGACAAAGTAAACGAGTGAAGGGTAAGACACTATATATATATATATACAAATATAAATATACAAATTCTATACATACATATACGTACCCATAGGGGAGGTGCAATGTTACAGAGAGAGAGAGAGAGAGATAGATAGATAGACAGAGAGAGAGAGAGAGGGGGAATGAGAGAGGGGGAGAAATAGAGAGAGGGTTAGAAAAAACGTAAAGCTCAAACATACACGTATATAAAGAAATGCGCATATACACGTATATACATATAATTCTCGCAAGTAAACAAATAGAAGTGGAAGGCAGAAATGAAGGCATAGATAAAAAGAAAAGAAGGGTATAAATAAATAAATAAATAAATAAATAGAATATATAAATAAATATATATATATAGATAGATATACAAGATAGAGAGAAAGATAGAGAGACAGACAAATAGGTAGAGAGATAAACAGATAGATAGATAGATAGATAGATAGATAGATAGATAGATAGATAGATAGATAGATAGATAGATAGATAGATAGATAGATAGATAGATATGTTTCTTTTATTTGCCACCAGGGCATCAAAAGTGGGACAAGTACAATGGGGGGAGTTTACACAAAAAGGCGTCCTCAATAATGAGGAGGCAATAACAAAATATAAAAATAAAATAAAATATAACAGAATAACATTTATAACAAAATCCTCAAGAGAGAGAAGGCGCCTTGGGGGGTCGCACACACCCCCGAAAAAAAGTGTGCAACCCTTTTCCTCAGGAGCACAGAGAAGGGGTGCTCCCTTGGTCTTTCATCTAGATAGATATATAGATATATTTCTTTATTAGCCACAGGGGCACAAAAGAAGGGGACAAATACAAAGGGGGAAGTTTGCATACAATAACAACGTGTAAAATGTTATCACAGATGGAAGTTAAAAGTTAGTCGATTTTCCCCAATAGAGGGAGACAGTTTATATGGGTAACACATACCCCTGAAAAAAAATGTGCAACCCTCATCTCCAGGATTACGAAGAGCTTGTACTCCTTTCCTCTCCTCCTCCTTTTCCTCAACCTATAGGCTGATATAGAGAGAAGGCCCATTCACTCGGGCCATTCTCGCCACTTTCACCCACCTTTCATAAAACTTGCTGGGGTACAGCACCACTCTCTCCATCCTCATTCTTCTTCCAAAGTGGTATTTGAAAAAAAGAATCAGTTGTTGGCCGGAGAGAAAGGTGTCTGACCTCAGCCCTTTCAACCTTGTCCACCATACAACCTCTTTCGCCATAGCTATCACACAAAGGAAAACCGCCTCTCCTTCGTTTTTGAAGGAGGGTGGCGGTTTGATCATGACAATGGACTCGGTGGTCAACTGGATTGGTCCCACCCGCGACAATAGTCGTTCTACATAGCCCCACAGGTCAGTGACGCCCGGGCAGTGTATGAATGCGTGCGCGACGGTTTCTTCGTCTCGCACGCACCTCGGACAGATCTTTTTTGCAGGGTCCATGCCCGGGCGCCCATGTCTGTAGAGCTTGTCTCGAACTGGTAGAGCTCCTCGGTAGCACTGCCAGGCCAGGGACTTTTGGAAGTTGTCCATCGGTCCCGGGCGGAAGGTCCTACCGAACAGACTGGCCAGTTCATCTTCCTCTACGCCTAGAGTTTCACCGAGCGCGTCGTCGCACTTGCTGCGGACCAACCCTCTATAGAATGACGAAGTGGAGTCTCCACTGATCGCCGGGTCCGCCTGCCAGAGGGCTGTGAGCGCCTGAGCACATTCGATGTGCCAGTCGCCCATTTTCCTCGGTCTCTGCTTGTCCCAGGACTGCAGCTCGGTCAGCGAGACGAGTCGTGGGAAGGCTCGCCTCACGAACGGGGCCCACACCGGTTGTCCGGTGAGGAATACGTAGAGATGCCGCAGCCTGAGCGCGTGTTTGCGCATCGTCAACCACGGCATCCCCAGCCCTCCGTTAGAAGGGTGTTGGCAGCAGATGGATCTTCTCACCAAAGGAGCCCGCCTCTTCCAAAGGAATCGGAAGAGCGCGCGCTCCATTTTGGCGAGCGTTTTGGCTGGTCAAGGCACGACGGTCAAGCGCTAGTAGATGGCGGACGCTATAAAAGTGTTCGCCACCTCCGCTCGACCTTTCAAGGATAGTTTGCACTCGGCCCACTTCTGGGTGAGTGCAAACACCTTGGCCGTCACTTCGTTCCAGTTCTTCTCCACCTGGAGGTCCGGACCAAACCAGACCCCGAGCAGCTTTACCGGTCCTTCCGTCCAGCGTCCGACGACGCCATCGGAAGGCATTGGTCTGCCTCTCCACGATCCGAGTTGCAAACCGATGGACTTGTCCCGGTTCAGCTTCGCTCCTGTGAGACTTTCGTATTCCTTTAGTAAGGTGCCGACTTCCTCGATTTGCTAGATAGATATATAGATAGATAGATAGATAGATAGAGAGAGAGAGAGAGAGAGAGAGAGAGAGAGAGAGAGAGAGAGAGAGAGAGAGAGAGAGATACACGGCGATGCTGATAAATCTACAACTCAATGAAAGAGATGTGAATACTTTAGAAATAATTGTTAGATAAGCAAATAAATAAAATCATTAAAAAATATAATCAAGAATATGGATCAACACTACAAGAACTGGTTCACATTTATGTAAAGTGGATAATTATTCGTTTCAGTCATGTTTTCATTTAATAGTTTGCTCTCAGAGCTACGCCTTTTCAGCATCGTTTGATCAATTATATTTTAGCCGTGGCAATCTCGTTTTTATTTTTAAGCATAATATATATATATATATATATATATATATATATATATATATACATATATATATATATATATATATATATATATATATATATATATATAAAATAAAGCTAAATAAAAAGTCAAATGTTTAAAATTTAGCTTCGTTTATTACTGCTATATATATTTCAGTGACAGCCATCTTTGGCTGTGACCTCTTCGGGCAGTCCGAATTAGTGTGGTATAGACAAGTACATATGTTGTTGAGGTGTATAATTTTGTTATAACATATACTCAAAATCTATATATATATATATATATATATATATATATATGTCAAGGGATTGTAACTTGGAGTTACTGTAGGCTCACACATATATATATATATTTATTAAAATAACAGATTAAAGTTTAAGCAACGACTCTCTGCTTTCACCCTTAAAGGGATCTTCTGAAACTTCAGAAGATCCGGTTAAGGGTGAAAGCAACGATTCTTTGCTTAACTTTTCATCTGTTATTTTAATAAATATTTGCACTACGGTTCTTATATATTTGATATATATTATTCCTCTTTGGATTTTAGTCTTCAAATTTATTATTATTACTATATATATATATATATATATATATATATATATATGACACAAGGATGGATGTTTACGTCTCCATTACGTTTATTGGCTGGTGACGCACATTTCGCTACTTATCTGGTCAAGTTTCGATCTGTATCGATCTGGGCCGACTCTGGAATCTCAAGCTCATCTGAACTCTGTAAGTAGTAATGACAGAATGAATATACATAGCATATATATATATATATATATGTGTGTGTGTGTATGAAAAATTCGGGACCTCGACGGGTGAGCTCCGGCCCGTTCAATTGGTCGAGGTCACGAATTTGTCATATTACCCATGCTACTACCCCAAATATCGAGTACTCTGGTCAGTAATGGTCTAACTGCTTTTTACTGCCTCCATACATATAGACACACACACACACACACACACACACACACACACACACACACACACACACACACACACACACACACACACACACACACACACACATATATATATATATAGTATCAAGAAAACGAAAAATCAGTGATGCATCTGGACTTAGTTTATTTCGTGTTACAAATGTTTCGCCGGCATGTAGCTCGAGTCTTGGTCCTTGTATGGATCTGGCTGATTCTACTTCTGCGGGTTCTTTCAGACACGGCTGTTATGTCCGGAGCAAATTCTATCACTCAAAAAACCTCTATATATATATATATATATGTACATACATATGTGTATGTGTGTGTGTGTGCATTAGAAATTAGATATGTTCACGTTAATTCATAAGACTGAACAATCATATGTAATTGCACATAGGAGTAAAGGAAGCGTGGTGACGAAATGAATATCTAACCAGAGATTCTGAATTCAAATCTATTGCTATTTTTTTTTCCTGATTGTGTTTCTTACATTGCCTACTTATCTGTCAGCAATAGGTTATACCAAATCAATCAAGGAATGACAAAGTTTACATCAGAATCTACCATATATGTAAGCCTGCTTACCATTGGATCATATATATGAATATGATATTCCTCACCGGAAATACACTACATGCTCATTCAAAGCTTTTTTCTTATCTAACACTTCCATTGGATAATGTTGATCTAGCGACACTAGATCGCACAACGCCAGTATGATACTGTCTGCTAAAGCCTTGAAGATATGTTTAAGGCAGACATGGGAGATATACAACATCAAAGCAACCAAGTAAATATCTTTCTCGGATAGGAAGGCTGTTCGCCATTAAGAAAGGACACCACCACCACCTCCACCACCACCACCACCACCACCACCATTACCCTCAGCACAACAATTCTAATCCTTATCATTATTCTGTTTTGCATGAAAACACTGTTAATGCACCAACGATTAGTTGGTGAAACAAACAAACAAATACACAAATTTGGGGATTATGTCAATGGAATTCGATTTAAATGGAGGGGCTCATTTCGTCTGCTTGCACAGTGCTGTATAGCGCATTACAACAAAAATGATGATTGCTTTCTGCTCCAGTAATACTTATATTAAATACTTCTGTAAAAAATATATGTGTTGGTCTCATTTAGATAGCAGAATTCAGCTGGTCACCCATTGATGGATATTCCTGCTTGCTATAAAGCATGTAATTGGTTGTCTCTTTGTTTAATAATTATTAAACAAAGAGACAGATCATCTCTGTGATACATTTTGTTATTTTATTTTCTCTCTATTTCATCTTTTTTAAACCAATATTAAATCTATTTTAAAATGCTATTATGAATTAGATATTCCTCCTAAATCTCAATTTTGCTTATCTTTGCAACAGAATAAACATCTCTGTATAAGCAAATAAATTTCATTGTAAACAACTTTTCTCTTCTTTACTTAAACATTGACAAATAGATACTTAAATTCGCCTTTTAATATAATTCATGTGATTAATAAACCATTTGTTATTCCTAAATAATTGCCACAAAACTTGTGTTCCCTTCATCAAATCAAAATCAATAGCAACTATATGAATGCTTAAATAATAATTTAGTTGATTACAGATTACATAAATGGTTTACTAAAAATTCCTGTTATTATTTGTGCATGTGTGCGTGTATTATGAATTCGGATTCCCTTTGTTGTTTGTGTTGGATTGTTGCTTATTTACTTTGTTATTGTAACTTAATACTGTGAAATATGATTCGCATAAATCATAAATTAATAAAATTGAAAATATAATTTTCTTTTGAAAAGTATGTAATAAGTCTTCGATTAAATGGCAAATGAAAATGAGAAATTTGGATTTCCATACTGATCCAGTGCCTTTGACAGCATAAAGGCAGAGTAGCTACCATTATTCTACAATAAAACAAGAGTCGGACGCCATATTTTCCAGCATAGAGTTACGTCCCTTTACGGACTGAGTTCAAATCCCGCCGAAGTTATCTTTGCCTTTCGTCCTTAGGCGGTCGATAAAATAAAGTACCAGTAATGTACTGGGTAATTTCTGGCCTTGTGCCAAAAGTAGAAACAATTAATCTACAATAAAACAAACCTTAACTGACTTCTATTGCTTACGTAAAGAGACCCACAATTTCATAAGAAAGAAAATCGGAAATTAAAACGTAGCTTTTTTTCAATAGATTAACACCATAAGATGAATTATATACTATGGGTTGAAACCAGTTTGCCTCCTCAGCTTTCCTCTACAATACACAAAACAGCGAATATGATTTTAAAGAGACACTTGTAACCAATTCCGCAAGATAATTGTTTCCACTTTTGGCACAAGGCCAGTACAATTACCCCAGAACAATCACCCTAGTACATTACTTGGTGCTTTATTTTATCGATCCCTAAGGATGAAAAATAAAGTTAACCTCGGCGGAATTTGAACTCAGAACGTAAAGGGCCATAGCTCTATATCGAAAAGCATGGTGTCTGACGCTCTACCGATATTGCCAAATGCTAACACATTATAGGATATTTGAAAGATATAGGAATGCTAGAGAACTAAGAAAACATTTAAGGAAAGCGATAAAATTAGATCACGAATGATATTTAAATAGTACAGGCGCAAGAAAAATTGTTTACCATACAATTCTACGGCATTAGATCTTGTGATATCTGGTGAGTTCCCTAACCCAGTCTGAGAATGTTGTTAAAGATACATTTTAAATCATTGAGTTGGAGCAAATGCAATAGTCATCGCCGCAGCTGTTCGACATATATTTATATCTACGAGTATGTAAATCATGGTATATATGGACCTGTAAATCATGGGAGAGTCGAGAAGCGGATCACATTGACAGACACCACTTTTAGGGCATTTTTTAAATCTAACTGGGCCAATCTCTTCTTCATGTCTGAATACAGCAGATTTCTTCCAGAGAAGAGTACAGAATAAGAGAAAGGAACTGAGAAAGAGATGTAGAGGGAACTTCTACCCCAGTAGTATATATATTTGTATAATTGTTTCTACTTTTGGCACAAGGCCAGCAATTATCGCAGTGTATTACTGGTACTTTATTTTATCGACCTCTCAATGCAAAAAGCCAGAACAAATATAACAAAGTATCTAGCCAACACACTAGCAATTTCGCCAATCCAACAACCTTGGGTATGTAATTTATATTATCGACCCCAAACACATACTCACACATACTCACACATACTCACACATACACACTCACAAAAATATATACACAGACACACACACATACATATATATATATATTCATACTTATGTATATATATGTATGTGTATATATATAGAGAGCAAACATCACGGGCGCTCTACCTCAAAATTATTTTTGAAAAGCATTAGAAATGCGCAACCGGTAAAAACTTAAAACTAAAACTGAATACTAACCAATACTTATTACTAGTTTTTTCTTATTCCTAATTAAACTATTTTTCACTGGGAAAAATTTGTCAGCATTTTCTTTTCCTTTTACTAATATATATATATATATATATATATATATATATATATATATATATATATATATATATATATATATATATATATATATATATATATATATATATATAGAGAGAGAGAGAGAGAGAGAGAGAGAGAGAGAGAGAGAGAGATATATAGATATATTTCCACGAACCAAAGTATCGTCTTCCTGTCTTCCTCCGGTTGCAACGTTTTTTGAAATATTCACTTCCGCGTTCACAGATTGACTTTGTTAGTTTCAGAAGATCCCGTTAAGGGTGAAAGCAGCGATTCTTTGCCTAAACTTAAATCTGTTATTTTAATAAATATTTGCTCTACGGTTCTTATATATTTGATATATATTTATCCTTATCTAGCCCTCTTTGGATTTTAGTCTTCAAATTTATTATTATTACTATATATATATATATATATATATATTAGAAAGTGAGGTTTTTTTACAAAATGAAAAATCACCGACGTGTCCTACACCAGGAAAGTATAAAGAAAAAAAGATGAAATCGAAAAGGCAACTGGAGTCTTATTTAAAAATATATATATATATATTTATTTGGTTCCTTTACCGGTTTCGCAATTCTTCTGCTTTTCAAAAGTAGAGTTGAGATGGAGGGTCTGTGGTTTTTCTCAGATATGAGAAAAACCACAGAACCTCCATCTCAACTCTACTTTTGAAAAGCAGAAGAACTGCGAAACCGGTAAAGGAACCAAATAAATATATATATTCTTTTTAAAATAAGACTCCAGTTGCATTTTCGATTTCATCTTTATATATATATATATATAAGAACCAGTAAGACCCCGACAGCTGAGCTCAAGCCGTTTCGACGGCTAATTCTGGACTAAATGAAAATTTATCCTGGTATTTAAATAGCCGATCTTCTCAAGGGGTAATTCCATATATGGTCAAAGTGATTGTCAAAAATCAGTAGTAATTCTGTGGTTGCAAATTAGTAGGGGAGATGGTGGCTAAACCTGCCAGTAGGAGAAAGAGGGGAGGGGTGGAGTAGACCCAATCAAGCGTTTGTAGTGCCAGCTACAGCTGGGCATGAGGTCAAAGAAGATACAGGGGAGGGGGAGGGGGAGGAAGTCGGAACGGTAGGTAGAACAATGGGGGGTAGAAATATAGGAAAGAAAAAATACTGAGAGTGAAGAAAAGCAAATAAGTGTAAAGAAAAACAAATGAGTGTAAAGAAAAAAGTAAAGTAAATTAAATTCTACGACCTAGGTCTCTAGCTATTGGTAGGCTAGAATAAATAAATAAATAAATAAAGAAAGAAGTAAAGAAAGAAATAAAGAAATAACGAAATAAGTAAAAGAACTAGGTGGGACGGATTAGGCGAGGACCCTTTTAAGAGGTATAAGTACGTAAATGATACGGTGACGGGTCAACAAAAGGGGCCAAAATACTAAAGAGACTACCACGAAATAAACAATAAAGGTTTCCATGCCGGGCACAATTCCAGCAACCACCCAGTGCAGCAAAGTGAACTAATACGAGATAATAATTCTGAGTCCCGAGAAAAATATATACTAATGCTAACTCTAAAAGATCTAAAACAAGCTACATGAAAGTTCGTACGAAGTAAAGGTAGAATACGGAAAAATAAATTCAGAATCCACCCCGCCCAAAAGAAAAGCGAAGAAAGAAATACTGAAACGAAAAAATAAGGCATAAGTGCCACTAAGAAATATAGAGGGCACGGAGAAAGGTGGGAGCGGTCGGAAAAAGGGGACAAGTATCCGGGGTCTAAACCAACTGCTATAAAGGGCGGAGTCCGCCAAATCTATCCTAGACTAGGGGTGGGGGTGGGGGTACTCATCCTAGGAACATCACAAACAACCTGGTCAAAAACATCTCCCTCCGCATATCCCGTTTGTCAGCTAATGAGCGGATATTCGATGAACATGCGCCTTATTACAACCAGGCCCTCAAGCGGAGTGGTTTCCGGGAGGAAATATCCTACTGTCCAGCTCCCATTAGCGGAACCAGCAGGAGACACCACCGCTCACGCAATGTAACATGCTTCAATCCTCCCCACAAAGCAGAGGTGACAACTCCCATCGGGAAACTATTCTTTAGGCTCATTGAAAAACACTTCCCATTACAACACCGCTACCACAACATAATTAACAAAAATACCATCAAACTCTCTTACAGCACTACACCAAACTTCGCACAAAACATCGTCTCCTCTAACAACAAAAAACTCAACCCCGATGGCAGAAATAACCTAAATAGCAGTGGAGAACCGACCAGGAGGTGTAACTGCCCGGATAGATCTATTTGCCCACTCGACAATAGATGCAGAGACCGTAATGTGATCTACCAGTGCAACGTGAGGACGGATACCTCCAACAAAGCCTATATAGGACTTACCGCATGTGACTTCAAGACCCGGCTATACCAACATAGACATACCTTCCGAAACCCGGCCCGGCGTCACGCCACTACACTTTCGGGCCACATATGGGACCTCAAGGACAACAACATCACCTATGATCTCACTTGGAGATTACTGTCCAGAGCCAATTCTTACACGGGAGGACGCCGTCCGTGCAATTTATGCTC
>OZ024740.1:272980077-273002577 GCA_964016885.1 Eledone cirrhosa | reverse complement strand
TCCAACACACAAGCCTTATAAATTAGCAAATTAGTTAGGTTGGTTACTCGCCGGCAACAAATGATTACTGTAGAATGCATAAGGCTGAATACGGGGGTAGCGATAGAAAACTAGATTATCGGGAGATATAATAAGAAACAAATAAGAGGTTATTATGATGAAACAACCTGAAGATTAAGGCTTATCAAATCAAGTTTTACTTGAAATGAAATTTGAGTATAGAAATTAAAAATTGAGCGTAGAGAAATAAGTGCTTCCTTCCAGTAAATTTGGTAAAAAGTGATTGAAAATGGTGAGCATGGTTCCGAATGAAAGTGATTTCTCTGAATATACACCTTTTGATTGGAAAACAACTGGAGGAAAACACTTATATTAGAGATCAGGGTGGCCGTAGCTTTTTGTGGTTATTTTCCACGAGTAGATCTTGCAGATGTCCCTCGCCTGATGGAGGATTTTCTTTGTTTAATTTTATTGTTATATATTTTGTTTTTTCTTCGTTATTTGCACTCTTCACACGTTTACGTATGGATTTCGGAAGGGAGAAATATTATGTAAACACGTGCTTTAAAAAAGAATTCTCTTAAAATATTTGCCATCTAACCAGTTAAAATAAGAGGTCTGTCAATTTCGAAGTCGAAACTAAATGAACCAGTGACAGTACCGTAGAATATATATTTCCAATGACTCTATTATTTCCCTAGTTTGACGTAGAACAAATAAAATAAATAAACCATCTCAGCCATGTAAGCATTTAAGTAATTATTGTAGTATTCTCATGTTAATGTTTCAGATTTATATTCACGGAATTGACACGATAGCTATAGGCAATGATTTCTAGTATATGCACAAGGCCAGTAATATTTTTAGGGGGGGGGGGGGTCGATCAAATCGACCCCAGTGCGTTACTAGTACTTTACGACACGTAAGGATAAAAGGCAAAGTTAACATCGGCGGGATATGAACTCAGGCCGTAAAGGTCCGTAACTTTATGTTGCAAAGCAGGGTGTCCGACTCTCTACCGATCCTGCCAATCTACTGCCCGCTAAGCAATAGAACCCATTGTACGCTGAGATATATGTCTTTGCTGTTGACTTTACCATTTTAAAGTAAAATAAATTTGTAGTTTACATCGGCAGACACTCTGAGAGATTTGGAGATTATATCATAGTTGATGGAAATAAGCTCAATACAGGTCTTTTATTACCTTTATCACCTTCGAATAATGAAACGAAAAGAAGGATATTTAACTCACAAAGAGGAGGGAGCGAAACTAAATACCATAATATTTTTCCGTCCCGTGTTTCTGTTAACGAAGGTTTTCTTAAAGAAAAACTAAAATAGAAAGAAGGCCACTCACACACATATTTACACACGTATATGCCCACATTAACACACACTTACACACACACACATATATATATATATATATATATACGTATATATTGTGTGTGTATGAACATATACATATATGAATATATCTAAAATGTCTAAAGTCTGTCTTAAGCCAGAAGGGTCATTTGGCCGGTGCTTATCCCGGTTTCATGGCGTGAAGCGACTGAGAGTACAAGACTCCCCCCTGGACAGGACGCCAGTCCATCGCAGGGTTAAACCTCCAGCTATTGCTGGTACTCATTTTCAGCTGAGTATACTGGAGCAACGTGAAATGAAGTGTTTTGCTCAAGAACACAACACCCAACCCAGAAATCGAACACACGACATTATGATCGTAAGTTCAACACTCTTACCACTAGACCACGTGCCTCCACATATGAAAATATACATATACATATATACATATATACATATATACATATACATATATACATATATATATACACATGCATATATATATATACATACATATATATATACATACATACATATACACATATATACATACACACATGCATACATATAGGCATTCATACATACATACATACATACATACATACATACATACATACATACATACATACATACATACATACATACATGCACAAAAACAAGTGAAAATGTAATTCTCCGAAATATCCTGGAGGTTCATAAATTTATATTTTTTCTGGAAGACAACTTGTTTCAAGGTAAAATATGCCAAAAAAGAAAAAAAAATTATAAATGCATATTTATTATAAAAAGCATAAACACACAACAAAATAAATTTCTAACCGCAGTTCTTAAAAAGTGGGGCAAAAATGCCAAAGCTATGCATGGGTGTTCCCTTCAAACGAAAATCTGAAACATAAAGATTGATATCCTTCTCACCCAACACTAACCACAGAAATAGACAAATCAATGAAAAACAAATGAAATAAAGCAGGCAAGTGTGGACACCCCCGAAAACATATTTTACTGAGATTAGTTCTATTTCTCTATTTATATTTTTTCTTATCCATAATTTTTGTACCGCACCTTTAAAAAAATGGTTATATTCATATGTATTCATTGTTGTCTTGCCTATATATATATATATATATATAAGTGTGTATGTGTGTGTGTGTGTATATGTATGTATATATATATATATATATATATATATATATATATATATATATATATATATATATATATATATATATATATATATATATGTGTGTGTATATATATATATATATATACATATATATATATATATATATATATGTGTGTGTGTATATATATATATACATATATATTTTTAAAAAGTATATATATGTATATATATATTTATGTATATATACATATATAGGTATGTATATACAGTCTGTCCCCGTCCCCCCATTAATGATGTTGAAGCGTGTATATATTTGTTGGGACACTCTGGATATATATATATATATATATATATATATATATATATATATATACATATACATATATATATATATATATATATATATATATATATATATATATATATATATATATATAAGAGGAATGGGTACAGTAACTATGGGACTAGAAGCGTTGAACACCTTCTGTCCCTTTCTCTCTCTCTTTCTTTCTCTCTCTCTCTCTCTCTCGATATATATATATATACATAAGTATGTTTGTGTGCGTGTGTGTGTGTATGTAGGTGTATGTGTGTGTTTGTGTGCGTGCGTTTTATATTCTTCTCCTTTTTAATTACATCTTCCTCGATTTTCTCTCCTTTCTTTTCCTCATCCTTTTCTCCAGTTCCTCTCCTGCAGCATACTCTTTTCCTTAGGTTTATTCATCCTTCTACCTATTTCCCACTACTAATCAACCCTTCCATTCCACCATGTCCTTACGGCAGACATAAATATTATTTTTGCGCATACATTTAAACTATTATTTTATTTTACTCTGTGTATAAAAGAATTATTGTAATTTTATATTTATACATAAATTGTTTATTCTTTCACAATGAAGACCCATAACATTATATACACACGCACCTGTATACATACATATATATATATGAATATACTAATGCATGTGTATGTATAAATTTATATATATATGTATATACAAATGCATATGTATGTACATACACACACTAATATATATATATATATATATATATATATACATATTTATATTTATATATATTTATGTATATATATATATATATTAAAAACATATTATATATATATTATAATTCGTGGTCTGAAAAATATATATATATACACATGCATATATATATATACACATATATATACACATATATATACACATATAATATATATATATATATATATATATATATATATATATATATATACATATATATATATATATATATACAAATATATATATATACACATGCATATATATAACCAAAAGTTTAACAAGTTATATATATATATATATATATATATATATATATATATATATATATATATATATGTATATATATATTATAGATATTTATATATGCACTCACAGACACACACCTACATAAACACACACACACACACATAAATATATATATATATATATAAAAACCCTTGCGTATAGGTATGTCAATATGTATGTGCATGCGTGGTGGTTTTATATTCATTGAATTTCTAGTTTGTTTTATATATATGCTTTCGCCGAGACCGTTCCAAAGGATTTATATGGTTATTACCCACAAAGCCATAAACCAAAGACTCAAACAACAAATAACAAATAAAAAATAATGAAATGCAATATTTTCTTTAAATGCACAGCAGAGGAAAAGAACCGCAGGCATCTGAGAGTAAAGGGTCGGGTAGAGATAGAATGGTGTAACGTAACGTATCTCTTATATGCTTCTTTCTGTCTTCTACGCTCTGTTCAATCACCATTTCTTCTTCTTCGTCACCATTTTTTTCCCTCTGCTCCTTTCATTATGCCATTCATAATATTCTTCTGTTTGCTTGTTTTCTTTGCTTTATATTTTGGAGATGGAGAGATTGTCTTAGCTTCTTTGGTTTTCTAGTTTATTTTCTGTCTTTTTTTTTTTTTAGTTATTTCACATATGTGGTACTGTTATTTCGTTTTTTTTATTTCCTGTAATTCTTCTTCTTCTTCTTCTTCTTCTTCTTCTTCTTCTTCTTCTTCTTCTTCTTCTTCTTCTTCTTCTTCTTCTTCTTCTTCTTCTTCTTCTTCTTCTTCTTCTCATTATCAGTGTTATAAAAATTAGTATTATTTCTACTGCACGTTGTTACAGCATTACCGAGCCCAGCTCTGTGTGCCCTGGGTATGTGCAGTGCTGCTTTTCGTGTTGTTATTTCTATTGTATTTAGAGTACCCTTCGTAATATATGCACAGTGCATACTATTGCTATTTTCTGTATGCTCTATATATGTGTAAGTCTTGTGATATTGAGTATGTATCTGTCTATGTGGTTTTTATCATCCCCAAAGCACCTTTTATTATAAAGGTAGTTCCTGTTTTCACCATTCACATTTGAGTTATTTCTATCTCCAGAATTTTTTATATCTGGATAATTTTCCATTTCCTTAAGAGATATATTATTTTCTACGGGGATAGATACATCAATTAGAAAACATTTCTTATTTGTGGACTTTGTCTATAATATTCGCGCGGTTGGCTTTGATCTCTCCGTCAGTGTGTATGATTTGATGTGCCGTTCTCTGACACCTACTCTGTTGTATGATTGTGCGACCTTTTTTCTGTTAGCATTTCGTGGTGTTGGAACAGCTTCCCGTGAATGTAAGTCTAAACTCTATCATGCCTGGGGATATTTTCTTCTTTGGCTATGACGGGCAGCCAAACCATATGCGATGTGTTTCCCATCACCATATATTCTGCTGTTATTGTGTTCTTTATTTTGTTTTGTTTTTTGTGGTTTCTGGAGAGGCTTTAATTTTGTGTTGCAATTAGAAATATTTTTCAGTCTCGGGCTTCAGTCTATTGCTTCTTTACTAGTTTTGTGAAATGTCTTTTTCCACTTCCCCACGTTTCAGATTTCTTTTCTTTTTTTTAGGCATTAACCATGTAGGTAATTTTCTTGCAATTATTTTGGCATAGCTTTCGGACCCCTTTTCAGTTTTGATTTTATCTTTTTGCTATTTCTTCTTTGTTTTCATTTCCCTATAATTACTTCTCAATTTTACTTTAATACTGCTTTAAATTTGTTAGCTTCATTAAAACTTACTACTACTACTACTTAATTAAAACTTACTACTAGCTTAATTAAAACTTACTACTACTACTACTTACTACTAGCTTAATTAAAACTTACTACTACTACTACTACTACTACTACTACTACTACTACTACTACTACTACTACTACTACTACTATTTCTTTTGTCAGGCAGTTTAGATGGAAAATACACCGGAAAATATTGTCATCTGTCAAGTCACAACAAGGATCTCAAACAGTTGATACTTTCCTTAAAATATGTGCAGTGCCTAACAATACTGATCTTTGTATGACACCAATCGTGCATGCTATTTATTACCAGCCGCTTTAAGAAGTATTTGAGTATCAGTGAGATTGACACTAATGCCTCGTTCACATCTGGTATCACTTTCATATGGTCCTCTCATATTCCAAACAGTCTTGCCATCTTCTCTTTCAATTTGGAGTATTTGGCGATTTTTTCAACCTCTATGCTCACAACATTCATATATTTTGGCATGGCTACGTCTATCATCTGACAGTATTTGACTTTCTTGTTCAATAAGAAAATGTTTGGTCAATCTTGCTCAATTACTATATCAGTCTGTAAATCATAATCCCAGAATATCTTTGTTTTGCTATCCTCCTGCAATACTTTTCAAGGCGCATGCTCATACCAATTCACTATTATTTCGTATTGGTATTTACGACATAACAGCCAATGAATTTACATACAGACTTTATCATGGTGGCGCTTGTATTCCTTTTGCGCAAGGCTCTCACACCCACTTTCCAAATAAGTTAATTTTCCCCATTCTTTCTACAGAGCCTGCATTTCTGGTTGTCAGATGTTTTGTAGATGCTATATTTCACCTAATTATTAGAAAGAGCTTGGTCTTGTGCTTTATTTAAAATGTTCTTTTATATCCTTGCTTCAAATCTAAGCTAATATTAGCCTATGTTCGGACTGCGATTTAGCAACAATGACTGAGTATGATTTGAAATATTTCATTGTAAACGTTTTCAGTGTTTGGTATTCCATTATCTACTTCGTTCTTTACAGAATCGATAAAAAAAAATAACAGAAACATGCCAGTGTCAATTCAAACAACCATATACTTCAACAATTCTGATAGCCTTAACTGCAGTTAACATCCCACAACAATCAACATTTGCAAGATCTTATCTTGAACGTTACATGATCTATTTTATTCACATCACAATTAACTTTGCAAGGAGATCTTAATGCAAGACGGTTTCTTATATTGAGACATTCTTAAGATTTTATTAATGGATGTATATCATTTTTTATTTTATTTTACTCCTTTGTTTCTTGAGACATCATCTACAGAAAATCATATACATATATTTTTTTCTTTTTAAATATAATCCCGACTATAATCAATATAATCATTGGTTAATTATTAAGTGCGGCTCATGATGGATGTGTGTTGAATCCCTTGGGTAGGTTATCTATATTTACTCTAGTCAAAGTGGAGGAACCAAGCAAATGTTATCAAACATACTTAATGATTGTTACAATCACATCCCGGACACGGACCACGAAATGGAAGAATTACGCCCCTGATATCTAAAATATGACTTCTGTACGAAACTCTGAGAAGATTAGTAAATACAGCACTCACCAGAAAACCAAATGTACAACAGAGATCAGGACATGAATCAATGTGTAATATTTAGAAAACGACAATCAAATGAATAAACTAGTAATAGTTTGTGTGGGAAAATATAATTTATAATGTAAATAGGAAAAGATAAGGGAATGCTAGAAAAGCCTTGTTATAACAAACTGCATAGGAAACGTGAAAACACACTGGATTAAAATGTAAAAATCGAACACTGCTTGTGCTTGCTATTTGCTATACAACGCACAGATAATATATATATATATATATATATATATATATATATATATATGTGTGTGTGTGTGTGTGTGTGTGTGTGTGTGTGTGTGTGTGTGTGTGTGTGTGTATGTGTGTTTGTTTGTGTGTGTATAAGTATTTTTGCTTTTTTCATTTTTCAACAATTTTGTAATGCTCTATGTTACCATTGATATTCCTTTTCTAGGGAATCAGAGGAAAAATGTTTTTTTATGGGTTGTGCAGGAAAATATATGTTCACTTAAATTTAGATGAAGGAATAAAAGAAGTTATGATAGCCACGTCATACAGAGAAGGAAAAACTCAAATAAATAGTAATAAATCGATATCTAAAAAACAATAGATTTGTAACATCACTTTTCTACTAACCATCACATTTTGTAATTTGGTTTATATCTAAGCGTGTATATGTATTTGTGTGTATGTATTTTGTTTGTTTAGATATGTCATTTATTTTTCTTATTGTTTTGCTTGTAACTTGATGAAATTGTTTTCCGTTTTCTCGAGTGAAACCAATGAGCCATGAGGCACAAGCACCAATGAATTTAATTTTGAGACAACTTCATATAAAGTAAAGACAACAAGTATTCTGTTTAACTCATATTGTGCCCGCAATAATTTGTGTCACTTCATTTCCATGCACATAGTATAACACACAAAAATGTACCACTTCCCGCTAAATAAAATAAAAAGAGTAAATAAAATCGAAAATGGATGCAGTAGCAACTGAAACATACAGAATCTCCGGGACTTCAATTATTGATTATTTAAATTCAATATTTGTCACCAACAAAATATTAAAAGAAAGTAATTAAACAAGGAGCCACAATGTCTACATTGTTTAACAGATGCCAACCATGTTTCATTTTAGTGCCTGAACCGAAATTATAGTCCAAGAAATGTAAACTCCTGGTGTAGCATTGAAATCACGTGTAATATTTGAACAAGACTAACATAGAAATAAAAAAAGACAAGATATAAAAAATGAACATTTTGAAAAAATGTTGATTGCTCTGCTATCGTTGAAATAACATCTCAATATGCGCTGAAGTGGTATTGTTTATTGTTCTAAATTATTTGGGTGATCTGTGGTAGAGCTTAGAGAGCAATTAATTACAATTCTCTCCTTCGCTGTATGCATTGAATTAAAAAAGTGTATATTGCAGGCATAATATGAATTAAACAGAAGAATGTTTTTAATTTTTTTAATGAAGTTTGTCTCGAAATTTACGTCATTGGTGATATCCGTATACCTTAAGGCCCATTCATTGCAATATTTTCTTTAAATTATCTGTTCATTGTTTCTACTTAAACTGGATTCTTTGATCTACCATATTCATTAGAGTTGATAGCAATATGAGCAGCCATAAAGTGAACAGAGACTTGACAGATGTAATGGAAAATAATAGATACATTCTGTATATGCAGTGGATATAACATATTGAAGAAAGAGCTAGGAATAGGAATAGGAAAAAAAGTCCAAGGATGCTATTCCGCCAGAAATTTATAAATATGATGGACAACATTTGGTCAGGAAACTACATGAGCTCTCGGAAATAATTTGGAAGGCCGGCCGTATTCCACGGGACTAAAAAGATGTCTCCAACAAACATTTACAAGAACAAAGGGAATAAGAACATATGTGATAACTTTCGTGGGATATCAATTCAATTTCTGGTAAAATCCCAGCCAGGCTGTTTCTGAACATGATCATCAAATATATTGTTGATGACATTTAACTTTAATCCCAGTGTGGCTTCCTTTCAGGCCTTGGCATAATCGAGCAATTCTTTTTTTTTTTTTTTTTTGTCAGGTTACTGAGAATGTATGTGAGAGAAATCAGAAGCTGTATATGGTGTTCGTGGCTCTAACCTAAGCTTTCGACGGTGTAAATCGGCAAATGCTCTGGAAAACTCTAAGTAAACTTGAGTTACCTGACAAGATGTTTAATATCATTGCTTTATTGTCTCCTTCCACGAGGAATGAAACATGCCGCTTTATCCGATGGGGAGTAGTCGGTTTCCTTCGATCTGTCAAATGGCTCAAAACAAGTTTCTATCAGGGCGCCAATGCATTTTGCACTATTCTTCTCTGTGCTGCTGAAATATGACTTTGATGAAAAAGCCACAGGTGTTAAATTCCACTTCCGAACTAGTGACGGACACTTCAACCATCAATGATTCAAATCAAAGATGCATCAACGGACCAGCATCTTTTGTGATATCCTTTTTTGCAGATGATGCAGTATTAATAATAGCATCTTTAAAATAGCGTTTTTATCTGTTGCAAGGAAAGCCTTCAGGCTTACCATCAGCATAGAGAAAACCGAGGTGATCTAACAGGTACTCAAACAAAATACAAGGTGTCAAACATAGACACCTAGTTCACCAGTTCCCAGAGACCCCTATAAAGGCCGATGGAAAGAATCTCAAGTATGTGAAATCGTTCACATATCTTGGCAGTAAGATGATGAAATGTATTTATCGATGACGGGATAATTAATCGTATAGGAAAAGCCGCAAGCGCATTTGGTAAGCTCCGCCATCGCCTTTCGAATAAAAGGGGCATATAACTGCCCACCAAAATACAGATTAGAGCTGTTATACTAACCACACTCTTGTATGGATCACAATCCGAAGTACAGGAGATAAGGTGTCATAATTGTTTCTACTTTAGGCACAAGGCCAGCAATTACCCAGTGCATTACTGGTACTTTATTTTATCGACCCCGTAAGGATGAAAGGTAAAGTTAACCTCGGCGGGATTACCTAGATAATAATGAAAACGTCTGGTTCGAATATATCCACGGGCTACGAAATACAAGAGTGAGAAAAAAAGTATTATCAAACATGACAGCAATATAAACAATCCAAACAGAATGAACTGAATAGGTTGTTCTGATTCTCATTAGTCGGAATCGACGGCGGATTCAATCACACACACACACACACACACACACACACATACACACACACAGACACACACACACACACATATATATATATATATATATATATATATATATATATATATATATATATATATATATATATATATATACATATATATATATATATATTTATATATATATATATATATATATATATATATTTATATATATATATATAGATATATATGTTTATCCCGAGTTCAACCGGGCGTAACAAGAGTAAGTAAGGCATTCAGTACATAGCAGTGTTTAAACATTTAATAAAGAAATGGCTTCCCAGGACTAGAACTGTTTCATTTGGAGGAAATCTTCGGGAAAACCTTGATTTCCTGATGATTTCCTCCGAATCAAACAGTTCTAGTCCTGTAGAAGCCATTTCTATATTAAATATGTGTGTGTGTGTGTATAATATAATACAATAATTGTTTCTACTTCTGGCACAAGGCCAGCAATTAACCAGTGTATTACTGGTACTTTATTTTATCGACCCCGTAAGGATGAAAGGCAAAGTTAACCTTGGCGGGATTTAAACTCAGACCGTAAAGGGCCGTAACTCTTTGCTGCAAAGCATGGCGTTCGACCCTCTATCGATACTGCCAATTTCTCTTCTTGAAATATATATATCGTAATATTAATTAGTATATCCATATATACTACTATCACATTCTGTCGTTTTGTGTCTCTGAATTTTATGTTAGGAACTGGAGAAAGTTAGGTTCTGCAGTAACATAGTTGTTTAACGGATCTTATTTTCTTGTTGAACGCTTTGTGTAGATGTTTAACGGATGTAATATTTTTGTTCAAAGGTTTGTGTATTCTTCGTTCTTAAACATTGGTGATGTAGATCTGAATAGCAGTACACGACATAGAACTGACATATTTTTGTAATGTCGACATTATTTTTGAATCCCTAATATTAATTTTCAGGTTCTAGCTTGGCAGTTTGCCACGGCAATATACTAAATGTTATGAAGATAAGGCGCATAACTAATAAGAATTGAGAAACATTGAACGTGCTAATGATAGAAAAATCGCATCTTTTGCTCGGTGGTAACCAATAGCTTTTTATTTTGTTCTCTTATTTTCGTTTATCCCTGAGATATATTTGGTAAAACTTTAGATCAGTGGTTCTCAGAGGCCCGGGTCATATTCCTCCTATTGTATTCCTAGGTTTCTTAAAATCCTCTTCTGAATTGTCATCTAGTATTATTTCATCCGAATAACTGCGGCTGTGATTTTTTTTATTAACTCGAGTTCCGCCGAGATCAAAGGAACATACCGTATTTCCCGGCGTCGAAGACGCTACCTTTTTCCTAAAATAGGTCTCAAAAATCTACCATGCTTCCTGGAGGCCGAAGTTTGTTTATTGTTTTTATTGTTTTTTTCAAATTTTTGGTTGTTGAAATTAGGGTACGCCCTCAAGAACGAAGCGTCTTCGGCGCCTGCAAATACGGTAGCTTAAAATGTTTCCCTACCTGATTGTTCACCAAGAGATGGTGAATTTTGGATTATACTAAATCATGGTTTCTCTTATTTTCGTTTGACTCTGAGTTTGCCCTAATCGAGGGGACGTATGATCAAAGCTGTACCGATATTAAAATAGCTTGCTTTTTTTTTTTAGACATAGATTATCCATGACGAGATTTCTTCATGGGTACTGGTTGTTATTTCTATAGCTTTTATTGTTGTTGGTGGTGCTGGCATTGTTGGTTACTTCTATGTTAACTCTAGTCAAAAACATTCCATCATGTCATTTTTAGGAAAATTCACTAAAATTTGGCAGCTAGTTTCAGTTGCTTAAATGGCCACACAGTAAATTCCTCGCAAACTTGTGTTGAATGATGTGTTTTCTCAGAGCAGATATGAATTTAACGGACGTATTACCAAATCTTTTCCAGACATATGTTATCCTATTTTTTACTAAAATTATCTGATGTTATTTTTCATTTGTAAGAAGGTAGATTAAGATTTGATGTTGATGTCGACGACATTTCCCACAGATCAAGCAATTGCGCGTGGCTTCATTTGTTGGTATATTAATTAAAGGTGGATTGGCAGTACCGGTAGAGCGTCAGACACATGCTTTACAACATAGAGTTACGGACCTTTACGTTCTGAGTCCCACCGAGGTTAACTTTGCCTTTCATCCTTACGGTGTCGATAAAATAAAGTACCAGTAATACACTGGGGTATTTGCTAGCATCGTGTCAAAAGTAGAAACAGTTATGTAAACGCACACATATTCTTAGGTTGAAATTACGAATTGTTCTGTTCATAAATATAGTCTTTTGGCTATCTACTAAGCTTCTAAAATTAAGGAGGAGAAATATTCTGTTCCATATATTATAGTCAATAACGCAAACAAACAATTTATTAATTAATTATTAAATTCATTCCGCAAATATAATACAGTACAACAAATTGAAACGAATTTAAACGAGAGCATAACTTGATATGTTATGTAGAAAAAGCGTTTCAAACGTATTGAAATTTGAGTTTAAACAAACATTGCATAATATTGATTTAATGGATGATATTTTAGCTTACGGATAATGATATCGAAAGCACCATACATCTGTGTGTTTTGCATCTGAGCAAAGTTGTAGCACCAGACTTTATGTCTCATGTCTTCCAGCATGCATAGTGGCTATAAGAATTTAGATGTTGACGCCATTAATTCGCTTCAATATATATATATATGTATATATATATATATGTATGTGTGTTGGTGGTGGTGTATGTGTGTGTGGGTGTGTGTGTGCCATGTGTGTGTGTATATATGTGTGTGTATTATCCTGATTTTTTTACCGGACAGCTGAGGTCTTACTGTCGAAATGGTAAGAACTCAACCACATGGCAGAACACCATTATAATAACTACACGCTACTTTCTTAAGTATCGGGCACTAAGCTGAACAATAGTCTTACTGGTCTTAACTAGAAATTTCCCATATATTCATGCATATATGTCTATATATATATATATATAAAATGACGATTTGTTGTCTTCATTACGTTTATTGAGTAGTGACGCGCGTTTCGCTATTGATCAGCTCAAGGTTGAACCTACAGTAACTGCACGTTACAGTCCCTATATATATATATATATATATATATATATATATAAGCAAAAGTTTTATTTAAGATTGTTGGGTTACAACGAGTAAATATTTTATAACTGATATAAAAGCACTCAACAGTTTCTGGAGTAGGTTTACGATATTAAACATAATATCGTAAACCTACTCGTTTAATATCGTATATATATATATATATGTATATATATATATATATATATATATATATATATATAATTCAAAATGTTAATAAATGAAAAATATTATCATAATAAAAATTTTTTTTTAGTTTTACATATTTCAAAGGTACATTGTTTAAGTACATTTTTAAGTACATTGTTTAAGTACATTTTCATGAGACAAAATATAAGATTTGATATGTGACATACCGCTACGGTTTTGATTATTCAATTCCAGTATTGGCAGTACTACCAATACTGGAATTGAATAATCAAAACCGTAGCGGTATGTCACATATCAAATCTTATATTTTGTCTCATGAAAACGTACGTACGGTTTCACAATGCTGCAGGTAGATAACGTGTGTCTTCCCCATTTGGGGGTTATCGCGGTCCCGTAACATATGTCGAGTTTGGGATGATGGGTGATCCGCATTCGATTTGCCCAATTTGAAGGGTGTGTACAGTTTGGTTTGGCAGTAGACATGAGTACAGGTTGCCGTTCGGGGTAAGTCATTTGCTGAGTGTTTGCGAACTGATTGGAGCAATAACGGTCTTATTTACGTAAATAACTGATACTTACACAGCTGTATCCAACACCTAAACTCAACGAACCTTCTAAACTAGCCCAAAACACTGCTCAAAATGTAATTACCCAATTACATACTATTAAAGATAAAATCAATCCACTACGAGGGTGGGTTTAAAAAATCCCTAGGCTGACAATGAAGAATACTAGACCTGTAAAGTCTTGCATGCATTAATTTCAATTCTTCTTACTAATAACTGTAAGGTTTTTTTCCAAGGACTATGCTGAAAAATAAACCTCATTTGGAAATTGCATGAGAGTGTCTTGGTCAGCCTATGAAGTATTTAGCCTATGAACGTTTCAGCCGAACTTCGTACACTTATCTGACCTCAATTATTCTCAATAGCTGAGTTCTGCCGAGTTGTCTCTACCAGATAAAGAAGTACTATATTATCAGCTTGGCTCCGATTACCTAAATTTTTGTGCAGTCTGATACCATTACGTCGTCCGATACGATGACGTCATCTGCATATAACGACGCGGTTGTCGTGCATTTCAATTAATTTGTACACACATATATATGTATATATATAAATATATATATATATATATATATATATGTGTGTGTGTGTCTGGGGGTGGAGGGTGTATGTGTGTGTGTGTCTATATATATATATGTGTGTGTGTGTATATAAATATATATATATATATACTTCATTTTTTAATTTGCTTTGCAAGATTTCTTATCGGGAAACACGTGTTGAAACAGTTATTGTTATACTTAGGGAGTGTCATGCTGCCAATAAACACACGCACTCTATAATTTTCATTTCAATTTATTATAAATTTCCGGTTGGTTGGTTGGTTGGTTCGATAACCGAATAGTTGTTCATATATTGTCAAGCTCTTTCGTCACACATTCTGTGACCTCCTCAGTGACTTGATTTTTATTTTGTGTCCTGTCCTTCTTTCGTTCTGCCCTACACCATCTTATTTTCATGTGTTGTGTGTTGTGTCCTGAGGAGGTCACAGTATGTGTGACGAAAGAGCTTTGACCATATATAAACAACCATCCGGTTATCGAACGAACCAGCGAACCAACCGGAAATCTATAATAAATTGAAGTGAAAACAAGCAGGTGCTTGAGATTATTGGCCGCATGACGCCCCCCCCCCCCAGTATAACTATATATATATTTATATATATATATATATTCCGCAACAAAGAGGAGTATCACGGTTGACAGACTGAACGTGAGCTTTGAAATTGTTTAATAGGCTACAATATAGTCTAATCACCGTGTAGATGGATCCATTACCGCCGTGAAAACGGGGCCAAAGCTGGTTCCACTGAAAAGAAAGTCCTTTGTTAATGTTTGCCGATCTAGTTGAAAGCGTTTACTTGATCCCAACTGATCGAAGCATACAAAAGCCTAGTTACAAATACGAGATATCACATGTGGTGAAGGTGATTACGGATTGATCGACAAGGAAAAGCACACAAAGGATGACAGGATCAGCATGTATAGCTTGGACAAAATTCTAAGCGTTATCTAAAGCACTTTACACGTATGACATTATTAATACTACCCACCCATCCGCAACTTTCAGCGGTACGAGCACTCCCTGTCTCACTGGATTACAATTTTTTTTTTTTTTTTTTTTGTTCCATTACGAACAGCTTGGGTGTCTGTCAAAGCTACTGCTAACTACACATAGGCACTGGTATACACTGATATACGCTGATATATACACACATATAAACACACGTATACATACACACAGCCTCTCTCACTCTTTCTATCTCACACACACAAACACATATATATATTAATATATACATACATATATATATATATATATATATATATATATATATATATATATATATATATATATATATATATACTCAGAAGATCCCGTTAAGGGTGAAAGCAGCGATTCTTTGCTTAAACTGTAATCTGTTATTTTAATAAATATATATATAGTTATATTTGGGAGGGTCATATTGTTATAATATATGGTCTTCGCTTCTGTATCTGTTATATCGCCATATTTAATTTTTCTGACATTCAATGTTAAAACGGTTTAATATATATATATATATATATATATATATATATATATATATATATATACAATATTAAATAAATGGAAAACTATATTTATAAAACCATATTTATTTCATTATATATATTTCGGGGATATCATATTAACAATATGCTATGCCTTCATCAGACAAAATACAATATAAACAGTTTTATAGATAAATATATTCGACATACCGTAATAAACATCAACTTCATTTGAAGAGGTTCACTCTAGCAGTGAAAACACAGAGAGAAAGAAAGAGAGAGAGAAAAGAGGGAAATAAGAAAGAAAGAAAGACAAAACGAAGAAAAGGAAGAAAAAGAAGAAAAAGAAGAAATGCATGGGACAAAATAGAGAGATGGAAAAATAGATAAAGCGAAGAGCTTCATGTAAAGAGACCGAAAGAGATATATATATATAAGGGAATTTTTAGATTTTAGTATAAAGAATATCTCCTCTGCGCAGAGGTCACATGTCTCAGAGGATGAATTAAAAGGAATCCCTCTTGAGACTATATTCCAAGCCGTCGAATATCTAACGTTATCTAGCTTAAGTTGCCAGAGTACACCTGATAGTGCCGTTGAAGATTTTTTATTTGGATCTGTGAAAGAATTCTTGTGGTTATTATAGCGAAGTTTAAATTCCGTATTTGTGGAACCGACGTAGTTAAAAGAATTAGAGTCAGTATTAACATTACAATTGTATACTATATTTTTAACTAAGCATTTGAATTTGCGGAGTGAATCAGTTGGATTCACATAGACATATGAATTTTTTTAAAAAACTAAACATAAGATAATGAATTTTCACGCATTGTGAATACTTGTTTCATTCAGGAATACTGATATTTACAATATAGTGTAAGTTTTATAAATACTAATACATGAAAACATAGGGTTTTCTACGCCTCGAATATGTCTGGCTATTTTTAAATTTTTCTCTCTCTATATCTCTCTATATCTCTCTATATCTCCCTTACATTAATACTTGAGCTAAATAAATAAATAAATAAATAAATAAATAAATAAATGCATCATTGATACACTTACTCAAAATGACCTCCCACTACCTAATTTTTCTATATCTATATTTATATATGTATCTATCTCTATTTCCTCTCTCTCTATATATATATATATATCTCTTTCGGTCTCTTTACATGAAGCTCTTCGCTTTATCTATTTTTCCATCTCTCTATTTTGTCCCATGCATTTCTTCTTTTTCTTCTTTTTCTTCCTTTTCTTCGTTTTGTCTTTCTTTCTTTCTTATTTCCCTCTTTTCTCTCTCTCTTTCTTTCTCTCTGTGTTTTCACTGCTAGAGTGAACCTCTTCAAATGAAGTTGATGTTTATTACGGTATGTCGAATATATTTATCTATAAAACTGTTTATATTGTATTTTGTCTGATGAAGGCATAGCATATTGTTAATATGATATCCCCGAAATATATATAATGAAATAAATATGGTTTTATAAATATAGTTTTCCATTTATTTAATATTGTAAATATACTCCAAGTATTTGTCGAGTGCTTTTATATCAGTTATAAATATTTACTAGTTGTAACCCAACAATTTTAAATATAACTTTACATATATATATATATATATATATATATATATATATATATATATATATATATATACATACATACTGTATATATATATATATATATATATATATATATATATATATATATATATATATATATATATATATTTATATATACATATATTTATATATATATATATATATATATATATATATACATACTGTATATATATATATATATACATACATATATATATATATATATAAATATATATATATATATATATATATATATATTGGAATAAATGCTCTGAAATAGCGATATATATGTGAATATAGACATAGAATATTCGAAAATATTCTGTATGTTTATAATAAACATTTTGAAGACCTAATCGCTATAGAATAGAATACGTCACGTATTACAATTAGATTCTCGATAAAAGCAAGGGAAGTAATCTACGCGTTTCATTCTTGTTAGAAATCATCAGGACTACATATCCAGTGCTTTTATCGAGAATGACACAGCTAGAGACTTATAGAATACTTAGCTGTGTACAGGAACTGGTTTGAAAGAGCGGTTGCCGGTCCGGCAGAAATTAGAAATTGGAATAAATGCTCTGAAATAGCGATATATATGTGAATATAGACATAGAATATTCGAAAATATTCTGTATGTTTATAATAAACATTTTGAAGACCTAATCGCTATAGAATAGAATACGTCACGTATTACAATTAGATTCTCGATAAAAGCAAGGGAAGTAATCTACGCGTTTCATTCTTGTTAGAAATCATCAGGACTACATATCCAGTGCTTTTATCGAGAATGACACAGCTAGAGACTTATAGAATACTTAGCTGTGTACAGGAACTGGTTTGAAAGAGCGGTTGCCGGTCCGGCAGAAATTAGAAATTGGAATAAATGCTCTGAAATAGCGATATATATGTGAATATAGACATAGAATATTCGAAAATATTCTGTATGTTTATAATAAACATTTTGAAGACCTAATCGCTATAGAATAGAATACGTCACGTATTACAATTAGATTCTCGATAAAAGCAAGGGAAGTAATCTACGCGTTTCATTCTTGTTAGAAATCATCAGGACTACATATCCAGTGCTTTTATCGAGAATGACACAGCTAGAGACTTATAGAATACTTAGCTGTGTACAGGAACTGGTTTGAAAGAGCGGTTGCCGGTCCGGCAGAAATTAGAAATTGGAATAAATGCTCTGAAATAGCGATATATATGTGAATATAGACATAGAATATTCGAAAATATTCTGTATGTTTATAATAAACATTTTGAAGACCTAATCGCTATAGAATAGAATACGTCACGTATTACAATTAGATTCTCGATAAAAGCAAGGGAAGTAATCTACGCGTTTCATTCTTGTTAGAAATCATCAGGACTACATATCCAGTGCTTTTATCGAGAATGACACAGCTAGAGACTTATAGAATACTTAGCTGTGTACAGGAACTGGTTTGAAAGAGCGGTTGCCGGTCCGGCAGAAATTAGAAATTGGAATAAATGCTCTGAAATAGCGATATATATGTGAATATAGACATAGAATATTCGAAAATATTCTGTATGTTTATAATAAACATTTTGAAGACCTAATCGCTATAGAATAGAATACGTCACGTATTACAATTAGATTCTCGATAAAAGCAAGGGAAGTAATCTACGCGTTTCATTCTTGTTAGAAATCATCAGGACTACATATCCAGTGCTTTTATCGAGAATGACACAGCTAGAGACTTATAGAATACTTAGCTGTGTACAGGAACTGGTTTGAAAGAGCGGTTGCCGGTCCGGCAGAAATTAGAAATTGGAATAAATGCTCTGAAATAGCGATATATATGTGAATATAGACATAGAATATTCGAAAATATTCTGTATGTTTATAATAAACATTTTGAAGACCTAATCGCTATAGAATAGAATACGTCACGTATTACAATTAGATTCTCGATAAAAGCAAGGGAAGTAATCTACGCGTTTCATTCTTGTTAGAAATCATCAGGACTACATATCCAGTGCTTTTATCGAGAATGACACAGCTAGAGACTTATAGAATACTTAGCTGTGTACAGGAACTGGTTTGAAAGAGCGGTTGCCGGTCCGGCAGAAATTAGAAATTGGAATAAATGCTCTGAAATAGCGATATATATGTGAATATAGACATAGAATATTCCTGTACACAGCTAAGTATTCTATAAGTATTCTATAAGTATTCTAAGTATTCTATAAGTATTCTATAAGTATTCTATAAGTATTCTAAGTATTCTATAAGTATTCTAAGTATTCTATAAGTATTCTAAGTATTCTATAAGTCTCTAGCTGTGTCATTCTCGATAAAAGCACTGGATATGTAGTCCTGATGATTTCTAACAAGAATGAAACGCGTAGATTACTTCCCTTGCTTTTATCGAGAATCTAATTGTAATACGTGACGTATTCTATTCTATAGCGATTAGGTCTTCAAAATGTTTATTATAAACATACAGAATATTTTCGAATATTCTATGTCTATATTCACATATATATCGCTATTTCAGAGCATTTATTCCAATTTCTAATTTCTGCCGGACCGGCAACCGCTCTTTCAAACCAGTTCCTGTACACAGCTAAGTATTCTATAAGTCTCTAGCTGTGTCATTCTCGATAAAAGCACTGGATATGTAGTCCTGATGATTTCTAACAAGAATGAAACGCGTAGATTACTTCCCTTGCTTTTATCGAGAATCTAATTGTAATACGTGACGTATTCTATTCTATAGCGATTAGGTCTTCAAAATGTTTATTATAAACATACAGAATATTTTCGAATATTCTATGTCTATATTCACATATATATCGCTATTTCAGAGCATTTATTCCAATTTCTAATTTCTGCCGGACCGGCAACCGCTCTTTCAAACCAGTTCCTGTACACAGCTAAGTATTCTATAAGTCTCTAGCTGTGTCATTCTCGATAAAAGCACTGGATATGTAGTCCTGATGATTTCTAACAAGAATGAAACGCGTAGATTACTTCCCTTGCTTTTATCGAGAATCTAATTGTAATACGTGACGTATTCTATTCTATAGCGATTAGGTCTTCAAAATGTTTATTATAAACATACAGAATATTTTCGAATATTCTATGTCTATATTCACATATATATCGCTATTTCAGAGCATTTATTCCAATTTCTAATTTCTGCCGGACCGGCAACCGCTCTTTCAAACCAGTTCCTGTACACAGCTAAGTATTCTATAAGTCTCTAGCTGTGTCATTCTCGATAAAAGCACTGGATATGTAGTCCTGATGATTTCTAACAAGAATGAAACGCGTAGATTACTTCCCTTGCTTTTATCGAGAATCTAATTGTAATACGTGACGTATTCTATTCTATAGCGATTAGGTCTTCAAAATGTTTATTATAAACATACAGAATATTTTCGAATATTCTATGTCTATATTCACATATATATCGCTATTTCAGAGCATTTATTCCAATTTCTAATTTCTGCCGGACCGGCAACCGCTCTTTCAAACCAGTTCCTGTACACAGCTAAGTATTCTATAAGTCTCTAGCTGTGTCATTCTCGATAAAAGCACTGGATATGTAGTCCTGATGATTTCTAACAAGAATGAAACGCGTAGATTACTTCCCTTGCTTTTATCGAGAATCTAATTGTAATACGTGACGTATTCTATTCTATAGCGATTAGGTCTTCAAAATGTTTATTATAAACATACAGAATATTTTCGAATATTCTATGTCTATATTCACATATATATCGCTATTTCAGAGCATTTATTCCAATTTCTAATTTCTGCCGGACCGGCAACCGCTCTTTCAAACCAGTTCCTGTACACAGCTAAGTATTCTATAAGTCTCTAGCTGTGTCATTCTCGATAAAAGCACTGGATATGTAGTCCTGATGATTTCTAACAAGAATGAAACGCGTAGATTACTTCCCTTGCTTTTATCGAGAATCTAATTGTAATACGTGACGTATTCTATTCTATAGCGATTAGGTCTTCAAAATGTTTATTATAAACATACAGAATATTTTCGAATATTCTATGTCTATATTCACATATATATCGCTATTTCAGAGCATTTATTCCAATTTCTAATTTCTGCCGGACCGGCAACCGCTCTTTCAAACCAGTTCCTGTACACAGCTAAGTATTCTATAAGTCTCTAGCTGTGTCATTCTCGATAAAAGCACTGGATATGTAGTCCTGATGATTTCTAACAAGAATGAAACGCGTAGATTACTTCCCTTGCTTTTATCGAGAATCTAATTGTAATACGTGACGTATTCTATTCTATAGCGATTAGGTCTTCAAAATGTTTATTATAAACATACAGAATATTTTCGAATATTCTATGTCTATATTCATATATATATATATATATATATATATATATATATATATATATATATATTAGAAAGTGGGTTTTTTTTACAAAATGAAAAATAACCGAGGTGTATAACCTACACGACTGAAAATATACGAAAAAAGATGAAATCGAAAATGCAACTGGAGTCTTTTTTTTTAAATATATATATTTATTTGGTTCCTTTACCGGTTTCGCAGTTCTTCTGCAGAGTTGAGATGGAGGATCAGTGGTTTTTCTCACTGAGAAAAACCACA
>OZ024740.1:272957577-272977577 GCA_964016885.1 Eledone cirrhosa | reverse complement strand
ATGGAGGGAGGTGATGGCTGTGATATTTATTGTATTGTCACTGTTGGTTTTTTGTGTTTTTCTTTATATACCAGGTTAACCTGGTATATAAAGAAACCTATCATAAAATGAATTTATACCGAAACCATCATTTTCTTCTTCAAATGTGCGATATGAGAGAAATTCGCCTCTTATTCCCAACAAATCAATCGACCACATAGAGGCATTCCCATTGTTTGTTGATGGTTATGTTAATGTTGGTAATATTTTGGTTAGATATTTATCATTATTCTGGATTGGCACTATCGGTAGAGGGTCGGACGCCATACTTCACAACAAAGAGTTACGGCCCTTTATGATCTGAGTTCAAATCCCACCGAGGTTAACTTTGCCTTTCGTCCTTACGGGGTCGATAAAATAAAGCACCAGTAATGCACTGGAATAATTGCTGGCCTTGTGCCAAAAGTAGAAACAATTATTCTAATGGCTTGGAATTCAACACGATGAACTCGCAGGATCTAAGAACTCCGGCTAGACTAATTTGCGGTATTTTTCTGGCTCTCTGTTCACTTAATTTTAAAATTCAGTCCAGATCCACTTTCTATTTCATTGTTTCCAGTTAAATAAACACTGAATCATTGTCCTTTGATTAACGGATTTGTTGTCAGTGATGTTTATTAGATCGTCAGACGAGAAGTGAAGGCGCATGACTTAGTGTTTAGAGCATTGGGCATGCAATAGAAAGGTTGTGAGTTCGATTCTCGGATTAGGTGATGTGTTGTGTCTTTGAGCAAGACACTTTATTTCACGTTGCTCCAGTTTACACAGCTGCCAAATCAATGGGTGGCAGTAGTTCCAGCTGCACGTATCGAAAGACTGGTGTTGTGTTTCTGAGAACAATGCGGCTTTGCAGATGATCAATGCAAATTGACAATGGAAAGGCGCTCCCGCTCGAGTTAGAAGAGAACTATTGACCTTCAGGAGAAGCAGCGACCCGTGATTGTATTCAGCAACCGAAACAAATATGAAGTACACCAAATCCAATGCTCCTCGGGGCAGCCCTGGTTCTTCTTATTTGCGAGTGTAAACTCAGCCATGTTAGATTTCAGATGAGATGCTTGTAGTATTTGTTCCAGCTTCTTTGCGTTCTGAGTTCAAACTGAAACATCTAGCTCGCTGTGGTGCTAAACAGGAAAATCCTGACCTCTTGATTTGTAGAATTGGTAGAACATAGAACAACAAGCTGAATGGCATATAGTTACTATCCTTTACGTTCTGAGTTCAAATCCCGCCGAGGTTTTGTTTGCCTTTCATCCTTACGGGGTCAATGAAATAAAGCACCAGTAATGCACTGGGGTCGATTTAATCGTCTTTCCCCTCCCCCCAAATCGCTGGCCTCGTGCCTACATCTGAAACGTATATTCATCTGAAAAGAAATGATAATCAGAACAAGTTAGGGAAGCGTTAGATAAAACTATTTAAATCTTTAAAGAACTGAGTAACCCTGTAATTAGGTGAGACGCTCTTTATATGTCTAATTAGTCATGCTTTCTAGAAGTGTAATATGACACAGTATGAAATATTAGGTAGCGATGACTTGTATGTGTGTAAGTGTGTGTGTGTGCATGTGTGTGTTTTAGGGTGAATGAGTGTGCGTGCATTGTTATTTATGAGGTTGTTGTTTAGCTCCAATGTAGCTTTGACTACACAGACTTAAGATTATAAAGCATTCCAGCTCTAGCTATCACGTCTCATTATGTTATACAGATACTAAGGGTGGTGGATTGGCAGTATCG
Source organism: Eledone cirrhosa (assembly GCA_964016885.1). Lineage (NCBI taxonomy): Eukaryota > Metazoa > Mollusca > Cephalopoda > Octopoda > Eledonidae > Eledone > Eledone cirrhosa. Next base: position 272,975,802 of record OZ024740.1, on the reverse strand, counting down.
GTAGAGAGTCGGACACCATACCTTACAGCCTAGAGTTACGGTCCTTTAGGGTCTGAGTTCAAATTCCGCCGAGGTTAACCTTGCCTTTCATCCTTACGTGGTCGATAAAGTAAAGTACCAGTAACTTACTGGGATTAGATTTAATCGACTTTCGCCTCCTTCCAAATTACTGGTCTTGTGCCTATACTAGAAATCATTTTGTTATACCGATACTACGATCACATTATCTAAAAGATTTCTGTTATTTGAAGGAGATTTCGCTAGCATATTGCTTGCGCATCACAAAACCACGTAGAATGTCCTTCGTTTGCTGAGGTATCTGTGTGTATACTCGCATGTACTTATGCACGTACTCAAACAGACGTATTTGTATGCGTGTTTTCTGTTGTGCTTACGCATGCTTCTCAGCATTTTATTGGTCTTCGGTGGGAAGTTTCAAATGTTTTCAGTCAGACTACTTTTATTCCATTTAAAACAAAACACTTTATTAGGCTCCAAACTTTGGAACATACATCCTAGATGTAGTTATATGTGTAAATATGATTATACTTATTATCATGGTTGTGGTTAGAGTTATAGTGAGGATTCTGTTCCAGATTGTAGTGTTCATAGATGTGGCTATATTTATTTGTTGCTGCCTTTAGGAACTTGTGTTTATTGCTGACGTTCCAATTCTGATTATGGCTATAGATGTGAATGCATTTATAGGCTATAAATGCAGCTTATTTGGAGACGCGTAGCTTAGTGGTTAGACCGTGGGATTCACAATCGTGAGGTTGTGAGTTCGATTCCCGGACTTGGCGATGTGTTGTATTCTTTAGCAAGACACATTATTTCACGTGCTTTAATTTACTCAGCTGTGGAAATGAGTTGCGGCGTCACTGGTTCGAAGCTCTGTTGACCTTAGCCTTTCTATTGGACAACATCGGTGGCTTGGAAAGGGGAGACCAGAATGCTTGGGCAACTGCTCACCTTCCACAAAAACACCTTGCCTAAACGTGTGTCTCGGAAGGGAAACTTTCTAGGTACAAATCCTATGGTCATTTGCGACCGAAGAGGATACGTAAACTTTACCCTTTACTTTACTCTTTTATGGGCAATATGGTATTGTTGTGTTTGGGTCTATGTGGCTATGGTTTGTGGTCATATTTGTGATTATTGTTATATTTAACACTTCGTTGTTGTTACTTGTTTGTCACTAGATGTGTTCGGCTGATAGAGCTCTGCACATCCAACACTGCAGATACACAATAACTTCATCAAGTTAAGTTTTGTTGTTGTTGCCTTTGTTTCTCTTGTTGTTGTTATTGAATGGCTATGACCTCATCAGGCAGTTAGTCAGTTCTTAGATATGCCAGCTCTGTGCTTATAGTGTTGATGGTATCAGAGCCTAGGAACACACACACATATATATATATATATATATATATATATATATATATATATATATATAACGGAGAATTATACATATCCCACCACGAGTCTCGATACAACTATAGATACATACATACAGAGTGTCCAACTTATACAGAGTTTGGTTCTATGAAAGTCTTAACAAAATAATAGATTCAGAGCCTAATGATATCAACTATGGAGAAACCAAACAAGTTAATAAAAAATAAGCTTTACTTACTCACTTTAATGACCCTACTGCAGTTTCATTGGGAAAATAACGAGACTCTGAGTAAAGTATCGCGAGAAATCCCAAATGATCAGGAGACTTTCTCGGTCCAGAAATAAAATTCAAGACAAGAATTCCCAGCTTTTCGTTGTCAGTAAAAATTTCGAATGAAATGACTGTCACGTGACAAGTGTCCAGCAGGAGGGTAGTAAAGTGGACGGTGGCAGGCTACATGCTACTAGAAAGTAGTTCAATACCGCCAAATTGAATTCCTGAACTCTACTAAGAATTTCTTTTTTTTCCTAATGTAACTACAGTAGGAACATTAAAGTGAGTAAGTAAAGATTTTTTTCTTAACTTGTTTGACTGTTGCATAGTTTATATATTTATATATACACACACACATATATACATATATACATATATATATATATATATATATATATATATATATATATATATATATATATATATATATATATATATATATATATATATATATATATATATATAGTTTGGCGAGGTTTTTTATATGAAATCGTGTGTCGAAACAAATATTGTTATACTTGGGGAGGGTCATATTTGTGTAATATTGCCAGAATTAATAACAGAACACGCTCACTGTTTGGTTGGTTTTCGCTTCTCGCTTCTGTGTCTTTTATATCGGTAATCTAATATACTCGGTCCTCAATGTTGCCATTGACTGACCGGCGGTCAAAAATAATACAGATACAATATAGACACAAACACATATATATAGTTTATCATAAATCTTTCGTTGCACATCTGCAAAATAAGAATGGCGTAGACATACAATACAACAGGAGGAAAATATAGCACCACTGACGATGTTGCAGATGTGCAACGAAGGATTTATGATAAACTATATATATATGTGTTTGTGTCTATATTGTATCTGTATTATTTTTGACCGCCGGTCAGTCAATGGCAATATTGAGGACCGAGTATATTAGATTACCGATATAAAAGACACAGAAGCGAGAAGCGAAAACCAACCAAACAGTGAGTGTGTTCTGTTATTAATTCTGTCAATATTACACAAATATGACCCTCCCCAAGTATAACAATATATATATATATATATATTCGGCTGTGCGAGTGATTTTAAGCATTGTCTCTATCTGTTGGTATTTAAACGATAGTTATAGCTCTGGTTTATTCATACTATTGAGCCCTTTGCCACGTATTTCGAAGATTGTGTTTCGTTATTTCGTGGGCCGAGATTCCGATTCTCGATAATTTATTTGTATATATATATGTGTGTGTGTATATACAACAGCAAAAGACAATGTTGTTCTCTTGATACAATGGGTAAACACACACACATATCACAAGACAAATGATTAATTATATCCCCACCTAAACTCACCTTTTGACACAATTGAAACCCTCCTTAATACCAACACACACACATTTAAAATGCCATCTGGCCATTAGTATGAATAGTAAGAACATTTTCTATTTTTAACCAAGTGAATTCAATTGAAATCCTGACCTGTTGAACCCCACCTCATACCTTTATAAAGAACGTAGACATGGGAAGATATTTTGACAGAAAACTCATTTTATTCGATCTGCTCACAGAATGCATGAACAAACTATCTTTTTTTTAATATTTAATATTTAATGTCTAATATTTGATAAGATTGTTATACCAATCGCAAGCGGTTATATTTAATACAATTATAAAATTATTAATTCTGTCGGATTAAAGAAAAAGATGATCTTTAAATATATTTCTATGCATTTTCACCTTCGCTTTTTAACTATAACCTTCGTTTTTTATAGAATTTTACCCCGTGTTCATATATATGTATATATATATATATATATATATATATATATATTGTTATGTAATAAACAACATAAGGCAATTATTTCATTTACCGGTGGTTTCTTGAAAGCAAACAAATTTTGCTTTCAATCATCAGAATGAAAGAATCCTGATGTATTTATTGACATTAGATTTTAAAAACAAAAATATAATCTAAATCTACAAACACATATATATATATATATTCGAATAAAAGTGAGAAAAGCATATATATGTGTGTGTAGATTTCTAGTGAAGTCGGTGGTAAACTCTGTTAAAAATATTTCTCGATTTATTGGGATAATGATTTCATAAGAATACCATTTCTATATATAAAATAATCGTTTCTACAAGGTCAGTAATTAGCCCAGTGCTTTATTTTATCGACCCCATAAGGATGAAAGGCAAAGCTAACCTCTGTGGGATTTGAACTCAGTACGTAAAGAGTCTCATTTCAATTCCAGCTTGCATGTTGCCCGACGCTCTACCGATGCTGCCAATCCACCACCCTCTTTCTATATATAAAATAATTGTTTCTACTTTTGGCACAAGGCCAGCAATTACACAGTACATTACTGGTATTTTATTTTATCGACCCCGTAATGATGAAAGGCAAAGTCAACCTCGGCGGGATTTTAATTCAGATCATACAGGGAGATAACTCTATGCTAATGATATATATATATATATATATATATATATATATATATATATATATAGATATATAGAGAGAGAGAGAGAGAGAGAGAGAGAGAGAGAGAGAGATATTTCTACACTTACCAACGCAAGAGACATACAGATACATATGTATATATTGATGTACAGTGAGGTGACATATATTATATTATTTCTGAATAGCAATTTAAATTCAAAATCAGAATCACATTAAAACAGAATCAAAGCAAAATTAAAATTAAAATACAACATCAATGCAAGATTAAAATACCATCGGCAGTTAACGTAGATAATGCAGGAGGATATTTTGTTAGTCAGTTGTAGTAGTTATTGTATGCATTAGTTACACGTGGGGCGTGCACGTATGTCTTATTAATATATGATTATTGTGCGGCAGGGTGTTACATGTAATACAAGCACTTTAAGCAGGTAATCAAGAGTATTATGGAGGTTGTAGTGGTAAGGTATTTTTTGTATATGATAAAGAAGCTTGTGTGTAGAAAAATACTATAAATGAGAAGCAAAATAATGTTATGGTTTTTATATACACCATCATTTTCACATTCAGGAAACGTAATATATAGTTTATATGTCCTTCACATAATTAACGATGATTCTACTTCGACATAACCATGGGATCTAGTGACTCGGCGCAGGTCACTGATTTGGTCGGCCTATATTTACTAAACGAAATACATAAGGACCTTCCATACCACAACGGTGGTTTGTACCGTGATGATGCACTTCTACTTATAGACTATAACAAATTCAATATAGAAAGAACTAGAAAACTAATTCACAAATCTTTCAAAATCTATAACCTAACTATCACCATAGACAAAAACACTAAAAACGTTAACTTCCTAGACGCCACCCTCTACCTAGACTCAAATATATATACACCATTCCATAAACCTAACGAAAATCTGATTTACGTAGATACCAAGTCTAACCACCCTAGATCAATATTAAACTCTATCTCTAAGGGAATATCCGTAGAATCTCTAATCTATCATATGACGAAAACATATTTAGCAAAAACTCGCAATATTATAATCAGGCATTAGCTAGATCAGGCCACAATAAGGAGATCGAGTTCCTACCTACAAAAACACATAGCTACAACATTATTTCGCACAATATGTCCATGAGGAAAAATAGTAATAAGAATAGCAACCACACACACACTTATACGAGGGATGCCAACAAACGTAACCCACGCCATAGAAGTCATCATAATACCATAAACGGAAGCATCTCACCAGACATAAGAAAACAAAAATAGAAGAAGAAATAATACATTTTTCAACCCCCCTTTCAATCTAAACGTCTCTACCAACCTACCTAAGGCTTTCTTCTCACTCCTGGATAAAAACTTCCCATCTGGCCACAAGTACCATAGCCTTTTAAACAAAAACACAATGAAAATCTCCTATTCTACCACGCCTAACATAGCATACCACATATCTAGTAGCAATAAAAGAAAAAATAATTCTTACTTCCAACAAACTAAATCACAACAGGGGGTAAACCTTCAAAATAACATTATATCAACTAACCCTGATAACAATAGTAATAATAGTAATAGCACTAATGTAAGCAATAACGCTGAGAGCGACAACCCCCATGACCATAATGCAACAACTATCATCCAGACTTCTACACAACATATAACCGGCAGGCTAACATCCAAAATAATTGTAACTGTAGATCTAATAGAACCTGCCATTTAGATAAAAAATGCTTAATCAAGGATATCATATACTCATGCATCACAACTAGCAACTCTTCTGAAACCTATATAGGCTCTACTTCAAACTGCTTCAAAACCAGATACAATTCGCACCTCCATTCTTTCAAAAAACACAGTCTAGCCAACTCCACTTCACTATCTAGCTACATACACTATCTTAAAACTAAAAATAGATCTTATACACTTAAATGGGAAGTGATAGGTAAGGCGGCATCGTACAAACCACCTAATAAATTTTGTAACCTCTGTCTACTAGAGACCCATAACCTCCTTAATAAAAAATCGGAAGTGTTCGCGTCATGCCAGCACCGCTTCCGACACTCCTTCCAAAACTTTAAACCCAATATATAGCAATGTCAGGCTTGAACCTATCACCACTTCTAGCACTACACCTCAAGGGCACACCTTACACCACAACTCCACACACACTGATCCACCCTATCTTGACACAATTCGTTCCATCTATCTATGAACTTTTACCCTAGAAATATCCCCATGTACACCTACTTTTAGTATGATTACTTTCAATTACTTAGACTGTATTATATCACTATACAATTATATGTAAACTTTAAACACCGAATTCAGCAATGAATTATTTGTGCAAATGATGCTGTATGTATGGAGTGCTATCATTAGATAAATAGAGGATTGATTTATTAACATAAGAGAGTTGTATAACCTATATGTTGAGTACAATGAATTATGTACAAGTGGTATGTGAGTTATATATGCATGTATAACTTTATAGATAGATTAATGACATTGTAAGTGAGAAATGTTTTTTGGTCTACCCTAGAGATATTTAGCTTTGGCATGGAGTCAGCCATACGCTGACCCAGAGCTTACCAGGGCTTATATAGACGTGGTTCTAATAGGGCCCCTGACAGGTTCTGTGAGTAGACTACATTTACAAAGAACTTTGATATGAAGATCTGACTCTTCGTATGGAATATTCAGTAGTAGCACTCTATGATATGGAGTAATCATCCTAATATAGATACCTTTAGTACTTCATGGTAGAGTAGACTGTAATTATAGATAGGATACTTATAATTGGAAACTATATATAACCGTCTATATAAGGGACTCAATTGAGACACCTTTTAATGTATGTTGGAATAATAAATTTAGTTATAGAAATCAGCTAGTTACCTCCCCTTACGTATTAACTCCCCTTAATCACACACATACTTCCGGATAATAAAACGATGTAAATTCTCGCAACAGAAACAACCTGCTCTATAAAATTGGATTAAAGAACACTGAGCCGCAACAAGCTATAATAATTTAACCTAATACATCAGACATCCAATACGGAATCATCGTTAATTATGTGAAGGGCATATAAACTATATATTACGTTTCCTGAATGTGAAAATAGTGGTGTATACAAAAACCATTACATTATTTTGCTTCTCATTTATACTATTTTTCTACACATAAGCTTCTTTATCATATACAAAAAATACCTTACCACTACAACCTCCATAATACTCTTGATTACCCGCTTAAAGTAATTGTATTACATGTAACACTCTGCCGCACAATAATCATATATTAATAAGACACACGTGCATGTCCCACGTATAACTAATGCATACAATAACTACTACAACTGACTAACAAACTATCCTCCTGCATTATCTACGTTAACTGCCGATTGTATTTTAATCTTGCATTGATGTTGTATTTTAATTTTAATTTTGCTTTGATTCTGCTTTAATGTGATTCTGATTTTGAATTTAAATTGCCATTCAGAAATAATATAATATATGTCACCCCACTGTACATCAATATATACATATGTATCTGTATGTCTCTTGCGTTGGAAAGGTGGTCATGTAAGTGTACAAACATTGAAAAATTCTCCGAAGATACCAAGCCTTGGTTTGGATGAAACAATTGTAAGCGAATAAATGATTTGAACATAGCTTTGATTCCTGTGAATTCTATATAACTGCTCTGTAGAACAACTGATGTTATTACATTAAGCTATTTATCTTACTGGTAATAAGGTAGTGATACATTACTGACTGTTTGGGGTTTAAAATATATATAACTATAAAAAGTTTTAGTATATACATAACCATAAATAGTATACTTAATACTATATATATATATATATATATATGTGCGTGTGTGTGTGTGTGTGTGTTAATGTGTGTGTGTGTGTGTGTGTGTGTGTGTGTGTGTGTGTGTGTGTGTGTGTGTGTGTGTGTGTGTGTGTGTGTGTACATGTGAGTCAGTATGTACTCTGGCAAGCAAACACTTAGATTGACAAAGAGATAGATAATATCAATTGACTCTCAAATAATACGATATTCCGCAACGATGGGCCGGCAATGTTTTATACGATATTTTATACAATTTACTATTTTATAAAAGATGTATAATAGTGAAAACCTGAACAATCAAAATACTAACAAATAACTGAAATAATATATTTCACAGACAATATTAAGATGTATCATTGTCATCTTTTCGTAAATATTCAAGGAAATTTATATAAGTAGACTTAGTCATAATGGGATGTGACTGTTTTGAATCCAATATAAAACAGATAGAAAAAGAAAATTGTAATTTAATCAATTGAATTTTATGAACAGACACCATGAAATGGTATAAACGCATATATATATATAGATAGATAGATAATTATTTAATATATATATGGCTTTTAAAGGATTCGAACTGTATTATTCCTGTAAAATTATCAGGAATGCCGAGTCACATAGAGAGAGGTTTCCTAGTGGTTGAGGGTCTTATTTAAGGAGTATATATCTAGTAATCTACTATTAGATATCTGCTCTTTTTATATAGCCCCCACCACCACAACGCACACACACGCCATCTTCAACCACTAGGAAGCCTATAAGTATCAACCACTATGTCACTTGGCATTCCTGATGGTTTCACACGAATGGAACAGTAGGATATACGCATATGCACACACACACATATATATATATATATGTATATATATATATATATATATATATATATATATATATACATGAGTATATACATACATGTATATATATATATATATATATAATCATGAACATTTTATATGTACTTGTCTGTGCTTTTATAAGTATGGATAGTAATAATAATAAATTTGAAGACTAAAATCCAAAGATCCCGTTAACGATTGTTTGCTTAAACTTTAAGCTCTTATTTTAATATATATATATATATATATATATATATATATATATATATCCACCTTGATCTACTCATGTGTAAATATATGTGTGGATTCATCCGTAGGTTTACTCTATATATATATACAGGGCCAGATTTAGAGCTTGAGGAACCTGGGGGACGTAAGGTCCGTGGGGGAGCGTCATATATCAAATTAGAATTCACGCCAAAGTCGCAATTTTACACATGAAAGTCGGCTTGACGCTTGTAATTTGAATTAAAAATATCTAAGCATCCTCATTTTATGTCCATTTTCCACATTGGCATGTGTTGGAGGGTTTGCTATAACCCGAACCTGACATATCGTAACGACCTCATTCTTCTCTTGCACATTACAAATTTGGCGTGGTTTCGATGGCTGGATGCCTTACCTAACATAACCACTTAAGAGTGTTTGTTTACTGGGGGCATTGTTTTTGCGATATTAACATAATCTCTTCACACAGTTGACTCGGTATATTATATCAAGGCACCAGCACTAATCATTTACAGGTAAAACTAAAAAACCCAGCAGACGGCACAAATAAAATGGTACGGCCATCGCTGGTGGAGTCTCGTGGTAAATTCCCCCTTTCACCTTGCTCTGCCTGTATATATATATATATAAATATATGTATATATATACAGTTCAAGAGTAACCAATCTTAAAGAGAGAGATGGAGAGAGGAGAGGAGAGATTGGTGAATTAGTTAGGAGCCAAAGCGTAAAGGCTAGTGCTCAATGTGCAATATACAGTGGAAGGCAGCTAGGTGGCTAGGTTCATTCAGAGGTTAGGTGCACAGAGCTGGAAATATTCATTAGTTCAGCAAAACAAGACCACAAATTTCACAAGGAAGACAGTATATATATATATACAGACAGAGCCAGGTCAAAGGGGGCATTTATATATATATATATACAGTATGTATGTAAATATATATATATATTTATATATATATATATGTATGTATATATATATATATATATATATATATATATATATATATATATATATATATATATATATATATATATATATATACAGTATGTATGTATATATATATTTATATATATATATATATCTATCTAAGGCGGGTAAAATTCCCGAGATCCATGGACGAGTTCTCTCCAGCGGTCTCTGTCCCTCATTATCGCTGCCATGTCCTGCATCTCCAACAGACCAGTGTCTGCCCATAGGGCATCAACATACGTTAACCTTGGTCTTCCTCTTCTAGTGTGTCCATGTAGGGGCTCCCAAGGGAGTACTGAGTGCAATGTCAACTCTGGATGTCGGTGAGCATGTCCAGCTAACCCCAGTCTCCTCTGTGTCACTTTTGATATATGTATGTATATATATGTATGTATATATATGTATGTATATATATGTATGTATATATATGTATGTATATATGTATGTATATATATGTATGTATATATATGTATGTGTATATGTATGTATATATGTCAGGTCACCACTGGTGCTACTGGTAACATGTATCCCAGTACAACCTGTCTCATGGTCGGGTCGTTGGCGACTAAACTGGCAACCCCACCAAGGTTTCTTGGTGAGGAGGGTGACTTTGGACATCCTGCAGGACTAAAAACAAAACCTGTCAAAGGGCAAAGGAGCTCTTAAGAGTCAATGGCCATCCAAAATCACTGGGAGAGATGACCCCTTAGCCTTTGTCAAGGCAGAATTCTAGGAGAAGGAAAACTCTGATATAACACCTGCAACCTTGATGGTATCCAATGATGTTGACTTGTTCTTCTTTTTGGTAAATATCATCTTGGTTAAGAGAGTGGGACTGGCTTTGTGCAGTGCCTTTGCTCACTATAAAAGCTTCACGGCACAGGCATTGCTTTATGTCTAGAGATCTCTCTGCATTTGTCGTCACATGGTACCATGGGCCCAGCACTATGTGTCAATAGTTATCACAAGTGTAGTGTTTGTACCAGAGTTTTCATGTCGCAGGCTGGACTAAAAAGTCACTCGTTCAGCCCATCGGTAGGGGTTCTCCTACATGGATATAAAGTAGTGGCCGTACTCGAAAACGAGTTGGCAGCCACCATATATATATGTATATATATATGTATATATATATGTATATGTATGTGTATATATATATGTATGTATGTATGTATGTATATATATATGTATATATATATGTATATGTATGTGTATATATATATGTATGTATGTATGTATGTATATATATATGTATATATGTATGTATGTATGTGTGTATGTATGTATGTATGTATGTATGTATGTATGTATGTATGTATGTATGTATGTATGTGTGTATGTATGTATGTATATATATATGTATATGTATATATATATATATATGTATATATATATGTATATGTGTATGTATGTGTATATATATGTATGTATATATATATGTATATATATATGTGAAGGGCAAGGGAGCTCTTAAGATTCAACAGCCATCCAAAATCAGCGGGAGAGATGACCCCTTAGCCTTTGTCAAGGCAGAATTCTAGGAGAAGGAAAACTCTGATATAACACCTGCAACCCTGATGGTATCCAATGATGTTGACTTGTTCTTCTTTTTGGTAAATATCATCTTGGTTAAGAGAGTGGGACTGGCTTTGTGCAGTGCCTTTGCTCACTATAAAAGCTTCACAGCACAAGCATTGCTTTATATCTGGAGATCTCTCTGCACTTGTCATCACATGGTACCATGGGCCCTGCACTATGTGTCAATAATTGTCACAAGTGTAGTGTTTGTACCAGAGTTTTCAAGTCGCTGGCTGGACTAAAAAGTCACATTCGTTCAGCGCATCGGTAGGGGTTCTCCTACATGGATATAAAGTAGTGGCCGTACTCGAAAACGAGTTGGCAGCCACTATATATGTATGTATATATATGTGTATATATATATATATATATATATATATATATATATGTATATACATATATATATATATATATATATATATATATATATATATATATATATATATATATATATATATATATATATATATATATATATATATATATATGTATGTATATATATGTATAAATATGATAATAATGATGGCTGCGCGTGCAAATGGTGGTGCATATGAAAAAGTAAGTCCTTCATCAGTGACCATCCAACTGTCCCAGGCATTTCATCGCTTTAAGGGCCATATGCCTCAGGTTGGTGCGAACAACGGCTAAAAAAAAGTCGTTGGGACACGTAAATAAAGGGGACGTTAGGGTAACAAACAAAATGGTTTAAACAACGGAAAGTGAGAAGAAATAGACAAGTCCCAGATCTCTATTAATATAAACTCGGTGAAATCGTGAACAAGAGACAAAAGACCATCAAACCTGGTTGAAATGTGAGCAAGGAAGGAATTTCGCACAGGTCTAACGGGGGGGAAGAAGAAGAAGAAGGAGAAGAAGAAGAAGAAGAAGAAGAAGAAGAAGAAGAAGAAGAAGAAGAAGAAGAAGAAGAAGAAGAAGAAGAAGAAGAAGAAGAGGAAGAAGAAGAAGAAGAAGAAGAAGAAGCTGAAGAAGAAGAATATGATGACGGTGATGATGATGATGAGTAGGATGAGGCGGAGGAGGAGGGGAAGGACTATGATGTCGATGATAATGATGATGAACTATATATATAAATCACATCAAAGAGGCAATCGCATTCATATTTGGCTGATGGGTTGTGTGTACAAATATGCATTTTTAGTGGAAAGAAGAGGAAAATGTGTGCCCTGCAAATAAATGACGTGAATAAGGAGGAGGAAATAAACATGGACTAAGTGATAATATAACGCTTTACACTCGGATAAATTGAACAGGATCATAATATAAAATATAAAATACATGAATTGATGTATGACATACCTCAACGGTCTTGATGGTTCAATTCCAGTATTATATAGGTATGACCATTATATTATACAGTATCTTATGTGTATGTAGTATGTATTTTATAGATGCTGAATATTAATCAATATATTTTCCCTACTAGAAAGGGTTGGACTTTCTTTTCTCTAATCTTTTTTTTATATTCTCAAAGTACAACTTAGGCATACATATATGTATAAGTGGAACCCGTTTCTTCTACAACTGGATGATGGACGACAGAAGTGGATGCTTTAAAAGAATGCAAAAAAATCATAGTAACCAGAAAGCTAAACTTACAAGAAACATTTCACTGACATCGTATTTACAACCCCTATGCTGAAACCTACATTTTATTTTCAGAATTGGTAACTACATGATACTACCTTATATAAATGTAAGAATAGGTAGAGAGTCGGGCGCCATGCTTTCCAGCACAGTTACGTCCCTTTACGATCTGAGTTCAAATGCTGCCGAGGTTAACTTTGCCTTTCATCCTTACGGGGTCGATAAAATAAAGTACCAGTAATGCACTGGTGAATTGCTGGCCTTGTGCCAAAAGTAGAAACAATTATATGAATGTAATAATTGTTTCTACTTTAGGCACAAGGCCAGCAATTACCCAATGCATTACTGGTACTTTATTTTATCGACCCCGTAAGGATGAAAGGCAAAGTCAACCTCGGCGGAATTTGAACTCAGGTCATAAAGGGACGTAACTATGCTGGAAAGCATGGCGTCCGACCCTCTACCGATACTGCCAATCCACCGATGTAATAATGTAAATATTTAAGAACAGAGTTGCAATGAGTGACGAAATCATATTTTCCTTAACACAAAGCAGGTAGTTTGTTATAGTCATCTAGAAAATTTAAAGACTGCAATGAGGAAAAGAATTAGATGTATGTACTACGTGGCCTAGTGGTTAGTGGTAAGGCTGTTGAACTTTCGATCATAATGCCGTGCGTTTAATTCCTGGGTTGGATGATGTGTTCTTGAACAAAACACTTCATTTGACGTTGTTCCAGTATACTCAGTTGAAAATGAGTATCAGCAATAGCTGGGGGTTTAACCCTGCGATAGACTGGCGTCCAGTCCTGGGGGAAGTCTTGTATTCTCAGTTGTTTCACACCATGAAACCGGGATAAGCACCGGCCAAATGACTCTTCTGGCTGAAGACAGACCTTAGCTTTTAGACTTGAACACAAATAATCAAACAAATAGCCATGACAAACGCGCGCGCGCACACACACACACACACATACATACACACACACACACACACACACACACACACACACATATATATATATATATATAAGTTGAGGCACATTTTAAATGCATACTATACACAAACATACTTACACTCACACATATATAGGTGTATGTATGTATGTGCCTATATGTGCCTCTATGTGTATGCGTTGAAACATATATATACGTTCATACATGCGTACGTTTATACATACGGTCATACATGCGTACATATATATAAATACACATATAAACAAACATAAATTCATATATACATAAATACATACATAAATGCATATATACATACACACATACACACACTCATATATACATACATAAATACATACATAAATACATACATAAATACATACATAAATACATACATACAAACATACACACACACACACATATATATATATATATATATATATATATATATATATATATATATACATAGATGCATATATACATGCATACATACATACATACATACATACATACATACATACATACATACATACATACATACATACATACATACATACATACAGACATACAGACATGCAGATATACAGAAATACTGACATATATACGTACATACTAAACTCGATAAGGACAAATGCACACACTTTGATAAGAGACAGATCATCTTTGTTTAATGACACCAGAACAGAATTTGGTCAGACTTTTGGTATCGATGGGCCTTGTATTAATATTGATCTTCATGTTGATGCTGATACTGATACCGATGATGGTACATAGTGCCAAGGTTGGCGGCGTTGGAAATGTTGATAATACTGGTAGTGCTGTAACAGCTAGAGATACAATGTTGGCACAGGCGTCGTCAGTGGTTATGCTTCTACTGATTCTAGTGATTCTAGTTATGAAGACGGTGTAGGGGAATGGAGAGGCTGGACAAAAGAAGGGGGTTTGTAAGCGGACTGTTTAAAAGTGATTAAAGTCTGAAGAGATGGATTCCAATTTCATGTGAACAAAATCAACATCGTATGATCAACCAGCATAAAATATTTTATTGTTATATATGTAGTTTTAGAAGTAATTAACTTGTATGATGTCACTCTCTTTACCTTTCACGCAGACAGGTTTGAAGCAATGACGCATAGCTAATATTGTACGTATGTATATATATATGTACATATATATAAATATATATATATATATATACATATATAAATATATATATATATATATATAAATATATATATATATATATATATATATATATATATATATATATATATATATATATATATATATATATATATATATATATATATATATATGTATATATATATATATCTGTATGTATATATATATTTATATATATATATATGTGTGTGTGTGTGTGAGAGAGAGAGAGAGGAAGAGAGAGAGAGAGAGAGTGAGAGAGAGAGAGAGAGAGAGAGAGAGAGAGAGAGAGAGAGAGAGAGAGAGAGAGAGAGAGAGAGAGAGAGATAATATCCATATGTGTATATGTTTGTATTTGTCCCTACGTACAGTGTGTTTTTGCGTGCGTGTATGCACCAACTTTCAATAACGTACTTAATAATGCTTGCAACAATGCTAGAGGATTTCAATGTTGCATGATGGAATCTCTGTGCTTCTGTATGTAGGTAGACATATATATATATATATACATATGTGTGTGTGTGTGTGTGTGTGTGTGTGTGTGTGTGTGTGTGTGTGTGTGTGTGTGTGTGTGTGTGTGTGTGTGTGTGTGTGTGAAACAGTCTGTTTCAGTTAGATTTTACAGATACACAACCAAACATACATTTTATTTTGTTCACAAAATTGTGTTTGTGGGTCGATGTTTGTTTTGTATATTAGCATATATTTGTACACAAGCAATGGGCACGCTTTTAATCTTATTCATGTATATACTCACTATGGGCTTATCAAATTATTCGTTGCGTAGTAGTATGTAAACGTGATAAATTAACACTTCCCGTCAGTGTTTGTTGACCAACTGCTTTAGAATATTTTAGGACTCTAGAAGGCTGAATGAGCATTAAGACTAAACCGGTTTGTACTGATTGGATCAGAAAAAGATTTTTAACGTTAATTTTTAACCATAGGTCAACCCTTGTTGAGCAGACCTATGCTCCAAATTATTACAGCTGTGGGTACCCTGGCTACGACTAAATCTTTCGATGTGTTCGTTCATTTTAGTCATAGAACTTAAATTGCGATTTCTATTTTTGACAGGTCTGACAACAGAATATACGCCCTCATCGCCTTCGTCTCGTGTTTGTCACTGAAAATAAGATGTTTAAAACGATGATGAAGTCCATTTAACAGTACATAGTAAATGTTCTTTAACACTGTCTGCCAACGCAACACATCGTGTATCTAGGAATACATAGTAGGAGGTGGTATGGTGCCAATTTGACTGCTTTTTTCTAGTAGCTGTTAGACGTCACACTGACTTACTTATTGGTACCTATCTGAAACAGATGATAATTTATACAGCGCATCATTATCATATTTGTAGAACTCTATGAAAGGCGACAATTGAATATACACGTGATCATTCAATGTGTTATAAAGAGTAGTCAATTGATTCTCTTAAACCACACAACAACGTCGTAAAACGAAAGAATGCATACGAAGATGTTGTCCTATATATGTTATACCATCAAGTAAATGGGCTGCTAACATTTTTGATGCCTTTGATCCTAGATCTGTCCGCGTAGGGCTGAACTAGGTTTAAACAAATATATCCTGAATTGTTATCTTGAAAACGAAGTGAATTAGCCTTATATTTAACACTTGAAATCTTTCTGGTAGCTTTTACTAGCAAAAAGAATGACCATGTAAAGGCTTCACGCTGGCTGGTTGAGTATAAATTATTAGTGCCGTTATTGTTGATTTTGTTTAGCTCTGAATCAGTCTTAATTCTGAAGATCTATAATGAAAATTGTTCCAGCTTTGAGATAAAGCTACCAATTAATAGATTCGGAATAATGACTGTAATTTCTGGTGCCAAATAATCTTTTATGAAACTGGTTGATTCACCACTACGGGTGACTTTGTGCTGGTAAGAAAGCGAACTTCTTCGCTGTTAGCGGAAAATATGTTAAGACGATGCTGTATCTCAGAAACGTAGCCTTTATTAAAGGTGCTATAATCTGTAGCAGGGACCTGCACGGCATTCCCCATTTGAAATTTGATTTTTCTCTGCAGTAAATATATCTATAGCTTGTTTACTATATTTACCTCATAAATAATATAGTGAGTAAAGTCTGCTTCACTATCAATAGTATATTATTAATCAATGTGCACAATACTTCCTGTCTCTTCCTTTATATTTCTCTCCCCCACATACAAGCAACCATATCCATATATACATATATATAAATATATATATATATATATATATATATATATATATATCAGACAAAGTTGGAATCAGACAAAGTTGGAATTCCTTTTATTATATATATATATATATATATATATATATATATATATATATATATATATATATATATATATATATATATATATATATATATATATATTAATATATATATATATATATATATATATATATATATATATATATATATTAATAAAAGGAATTCCAACTTCGTCTGATTTACTCGTTTTATTTACAATCCTTTAAAATTATAATGGTATTAGATTGAAATAGTATGGTAGAATATTAAATGTTAAGTGTTAATTGAACAAGTATTTTCATGCTTTCGCAATCTTCAGGTTCATATTATGTGGTGAAAGTCAAATTTGCAATATATATATATATATATATATATATATATATATATATATATATAACCGTAGAACGAGTAGAGAATTTCGTAAGCAGAAAAACAGTAGACGGAGACAATTGCTGTAATCAATAGCTCGAGATTTTCCACAGTATTTTTAAGAATTCAAATCCAGACCACTGAACGGTCCGATAGTATATTTACATATATATAAATATATATATATATATATATATATATATGTATAATTCTCTTCACTTATTAATATAACGCTGTAATATCAACACATAT
>OZ024740.1:272937577-272947577 GCA_964016885.1 Eledone cirrhosa | reverse complement strand
CTCATGTGTATACATTTTCATACTCAACTTATCTTTATATATACACACGTATAGACACACACATATATACATACATACTCTAGTCCATGTGTACACACATACACATACATACACATCCATATACACATACATACATACACATATATATATACATATATACATATACATATATATACATATATATATATATATATATACACATACATATATACACAGATATACACACACACACATATATATATATATATATATATATAAGCACTTTAATACATGAATACACTTACATCTAACTATACACATCAAACATATATATATATTTACTTATTTATATACATTTTCACATATATATACATACTTATGGACGTTTTTAGACACATTCATTATCGCATATTTGTACCTATTCTCATCAGCATATCTTTTCATTATTAGTATGGTAATTTAAGGTTATTAATATATGTTGAAAAGAGATTGTTTTTATATTTTTCTAACTAGATTAAGGTTTATATAGTTGGGGGATGTCCCTCTTTTATGTAATATTCGGCTTGTAGTGGGAAAAAAGGGTTTTAGTTCTGTGACGGCAGAATAATGTTCGTTCAATTCTGTTATTCAGCAGTTTCTTCTTGTGTGTGATTATGTAATAAATCTCAAGATTACACAATTTGCAGAAATTTTGGCTCCTGGAAAAGCTTTGGGTTTTAGCTAATTTTTCCCATTTTAGGGTAAACTTTTGATTGCTATCCCTGAGCGTCCAAGCTTGCTCTGCTAAAGTTGTTACATTTCTTTGGCTCTGGTGTTTTATTGAGTAAGAATGCCTATACAATCGAGATTTAAACGATGTTGCCGTTGATCCCACGTAATACCACTCGTTGCCTCCGGATTTAATGGTACACTTATAAATAATATTTTTTTCCAGGCAGTTATTGCCGAGGGGGCAGTTGTCAGGATAGGTGCAGTTACAGTTGTGTACGTTGGGTTTTCTCTGGAGTAGTATTGCGGACGAACTTAGGTGTGGTTTATTTATGTTCTGTAGTGTATTGTCTACTGTTTTTTTGGGGTTCTTTGTACTTAAGTTCTTAGTGTTTTCGTTTAACCTTCTAGTATTGATCTTTTTTATGTGTTGTTCAAGGTTTAACGCTGTAGAGTATGACAGTCTTATAGTGGTAGGGTTTAGGATTTTGTGGTATTTGTGTGATGTGGGAAAATGTCTTTTAATTATTTTAAAGAAGAGTACTGGTAAATTTGTACTAATGGAGCTATTGTATTCGGGGTTATACCATAAGTACTCTTTGCATCGCTTTCTATTAGTTTTGTTTGTTGGTTTACTGGTGTGCATACTATGGTAGTAAGTGTGGTTTGGTGTTGTGTTATTATATCTACCTATGTGGGATTTATTTTGGGTGTTTTGATTGTTCCCATCTATGTACTCTATTTTGTTGAGGTAGCCTGCTTTACTAAGGGCGTTATCGTAGTACTCGGCGTGTTCCTTAAATACTTGTATGTTAGAAGATAGACCCGAGATTCTAAGGGAAATATTTTTAGGACTAACTATAACATATGAATACAACCTTAAAGTAGTTAACTTCCTGGATGTCACACTCAATTTAAACTCTGGTTTGATTAAACCGTTTCATAAATTGAATGAAAATCTGAAATACGTAAATGTTGGGTCTAACCACCCCATCTCTATAATTAAATCTATCCCTAAAAATATTTCCCTTAGAATCTCGGGTCTATCTTCTAACATACAAGTATTTAAGGAACACGCCGAGTACTACGATAACGCCCTTAGTAAAGCAGGCTACCTCAACAAAATAGAGTACATAGATGGGAACAATCAAAACACCCAAAATAAATCCCACATAGGTAGATATAATAACACAACACCAAACCACACTTACTACCATAGTATGCACACCAGTAAACCAACAAACAAAACTAATAGAAAGCGATGCAAAGAGTACTTATGGTATAACCCCGAATACAATAGCTCCATTAGTACAAATTTACCAGTACTCTTCTTTAAAATAATTAAAAGACATTTTCCCACATCACACAAATACCACAAAATCCTAAACCCTACCACTATAAGACTGTCATACTCTACAGCGTTAAACCTTGAACAACACATAAAAAAGATCAATACTAGAAGGTTAAACGAAAACACTAAGAACTTAAGTACAAAGAACCCCAAAAAAACAGTAGACAATACACTACAGAACATAAATAAACCACACCTAAGTTCGTCCGCAATACTACTCCAGAGAAAACCCAACGTACACAACTGTAACTGCACCTATCCTGACAACTGCCCCCTCGGCAATAACTGCCTGGAAAAAAATATTATTTATAAGTGTACCATTAAATCCGGAGGCAACGAGTGGTATTACGTGGGATCAACGGCAACATCGTTTAAATCTCGATTGTATAGGCATTCTTACTCAATAAAACACCAGAGCCAAAGAAATGTAACAACTTTAGCAGAGCAAGCTTGGACGCTCAGGGATAGCAATCAAAAGTTTACCCTAAAATGGGAAAAATTAGCTAAAACCCAAAGCTTTTCCAGGAGCCAAAATTTCTGCAAATTGTGTAATCTTGAGATTTATTACATAATCACACACAAGAAGAAACTGCTGAATAACAGAATTGAACGAACATTATTCTGCCGTCACAGAACTAAAACCCTTTTTTCCCACTACAAGCCGAATATTACATAAAAGAGGGACATCCCCCAACTATATAAACCTTAATCTAGTTAGAAAAATATAAAAACAATCTCTTTTCAACATATATTAATAACCTTAAATTACCATACTAATAATGAAAAGATATGCTGATGAGAATAGGTACAAATATGCGATAATGAATGTGTCTAAAAACGTCCATAAGTATGTATATATATGTGAAAATGTATATAAATAAGTAAATATATATATATGTTTGATGTGTATAGTTAGATGTAAGTGTATTCATGTATTAAAGTGCTTATATATATATATATATATATATGTGTGTGTGTGTATATCTGTGTATATATGTATGTGTATATATATATATATATATATGTATATATATGTATATGTATATATGTATATATATATGTGTATGTATGTATGTGTATATGGATGTGTATGTATGTGTATGTGTGTACACATGGACTAGAGTATGTATGTATATATGTGTGTGTCTATACGTGTGTATATATAAAGATAAGTTGAGTATGAAAATGTATACACATGAGCGCGTATGTATGTACATGAATACATGTGTGTATATATATGTGTATGCATGTGTATATATATGTAAGTATGAATATGTGAATTGTGAGTATATGTATTTTGTAGAGGTGTGCAAATATATTTGTGTGTGAATGCGTGGGTGAAAGAATACGTACACTTGAAAGAAAAATTTAAGTCTGAATGTTAAGTGCAAACACAAAACCAACCACGCATATCTTTACTATCTCTAATCCTTCTATAGATTTAGAAAAATAACCAATAATATATTCTATAAAAGAAAATGTCAAAACAACAGATGGGAATCTAATTAATCACTGCCACCAAGAATTCTCACTGCTATCGAAAAACCACTCCTTCAACTATTCTTCTAACAACTTCACCCCTTCCTCCTAATATTCTCTATAAAAACTAAATAGGTCCTCAGTAATATTATTCTGATGAAATGACAGTAAATAATAACATTGAAATATTGAATGTCTGCATAACTAAAAGTTTGTAGATAGCTGTTTTAGGTTATGTAACTGTTATAGAAACACGTGTCAATAAATTCCTTTCAACTAAACTGTATCCATTCAAATCTTTCTATATATATATATATATATATATATATATATATGAAATTTTAGTAAGTAAGTTAATTTTATAATTTTCTTATTTTACGTCTCTCGTATTATTGTTCTGCAACCCCATGCATTGAACCACAAAGTTACTAAGACAAAACCTATATATTTGCTAGCATTGATATGCATCTGTATGTATATATATGTTACTAGATATTAATTCTTTATAATTATCTCCAAATTATTTGTCGAGCAATATTGGCCATGACTGCTGCTATGGTAGCAGGCAGGCCGCTGTCTTATTAGCAAACCACTTTCCACTGATTGACCTCGATGTCACGTGATTGATTCTTTTTGAATTTGCCACCGACGCAGAGGCAGTGATTTTCTCAATGTCTAGGAATTCAGTCCACGCTTTGCTATTTTCTATCCACTGAATTATTTTTGTATAAGTTTCCAGAGTCCACGCTTTGCCTGGATACTTAGCTGAGAATAGTCTTCCCTGTCGACGAAATGCTTCTTCATATTTTCTTCGGAAAGTATATTTATTCCATTTCAGAAACTAATTAGTTGGGAGTGAAATTTTAGTAAGTAAGTTAATTTTATAATTTTCTTATTTTACGTCTCTCATATTATAGTTCTGCAACCCCATGCATTGAACCACAAAGTTACTTAAACAAAACCTATATATTTGCTAGCATTGATATGTGTATGTATGTATGTATATATATGTTACTAGATATTAATTATTTATATATATATATATATATATATATATATATATATATATATATATATATATATATATACGGTGAAATGTTGTGGTTCACCACTAGGTAGAATTGGTCGTTCTGCAATGTTAACCATGATGTAATAGTAGGAAAGTACTGAATGTTTGGCAACACATCCATATAGGATGTTGAATCCTACTGGTGGTGACGAGTCAAGCTGAGAACAACAGGCTACCACGATCGCTTTTAAGTCAAAATTAAAAATAACATGTTCTGTTCTGTTTTTTTTCTTCTCTGCTGTTTTCCCTTAGAGCCTCTTGGAATGTGTTTACCATCATTCCGTTGGTATACAACTAATATGCAATGTATACCTGATGATGTCACCAGGTTCATACGTAATCTCGCCACGGATATGTGTAAAGTGTTTGCAGAAATAAATAATTGAGGGAATTCAACCTTTTTGGCCTCCTCTCATTTTTGTCTAGAAAATTATATACATATCGGTGCCCCAGCGTGGCCTCAGCCGGATGGCTGAAACAGGTAAAAGAGTGAAAGAGTATATATATATATATATATATATATATATATATATATATATATATATATATATATATATATATATATATGTATCTACCATGTTGTTGTAATGTAAATGTTTTGTGGGTGATGACATCTTCAGTTTTAAAGTGTTTATTGATGATATTGTTCTTTCGCTTCGTTTTCCTTTTAGGTTTTACTTTATCATGATACGATATATTTTCACGGTTCATTGACTTTCGGCCGGAGAGAAAAGATTAACAGAATTGATATTCATGCTGTAATTGTTCTTCACATTGTGTGTGTATGTTTATATGTATATATATATATATATTGTCTTTGTCGTAGTAGTAGTAGTAGTAGTAGTAGTAGTAGTAGTAGTAGTAGTAGTAGTAGTAGTAGTAGTAGTAGTAGTAGTAGTAGCAGCAGTAGCAGCAGGAAACAGCAGCAGTAGTAGTAGTAGTAGTAGTAGTAGTAGTAGTAGTAGCAACAGCAGCAGCAGCAGCAGTAGAGTAGTAGTAGTAGTAGTAGTAGTAGTAGTAGTAGTAGTAGTAGAAGAAGTTCTAATACCAGCGCTTATCTTCTCAATTATCAAATGTTTACGTTAAGCGAACAATGAATAAGAGCAAATAAATTGTTATGCCATTTTTTCAAACCTTTGGTGTTGATATGTTTTGTATTTTATTTGAGGTATGGCATTGTGTGGTTCCGTATATTATCACTAAGTATGCCACACTTCTTTGTTTTCATCCCACGCCCTTTATTCCACTTTTTATGTATTCTGCCTTCTTTTATTTGTTTGTCTATCTCTGTGTCCTTTATTTCGTTCATTCGTTTTTTCCTGCTTTTTGTATCTACATTCTGTCACATTTGTGCATTTTTTTACTGCTTGCTTCTCTAAATTTCTATCGTTCCCATCTTCATACTATAGTATTGATATTTCTTCAAATATTTATCTATTCATATATCTACTTTGGCAGTCTGTCAAATAATTTATGACCTTACACACACACACACACATACTCTAACACAGAACCAGACACAGACACACACACGCACAGATATATATATATATACATATATATATATATATATATATATATATATATATATATATATATATATATATATATATATACTTACGTATATATTATATGTAGTATACACATATATATGTACATATATGTGTGTGAATATATATATATATATGTATATATGTATATACATAAATATTTATATATATAAATATATATATATATATATATATATATATATATATATATATATATATATATATATATATATATATATATATATATACACATATATGTACACATATATGTGTATACTACATATAATATATACGTAAGTATTAATATGAAATAATGGAAGGTATATAATTTAGTAAACACCCTTTGTTTTCTATAAAACTCAAAAGTAATTATCTCTTGAATCTTAATGAAAGATGAACATCTTTACCCTTCATTTACTGAATTTTTTATTTTACTTTATTTTTTAAACATTGTCTAATGTTTATATTTTATTTATATATATACACATCATCTTTGCTTTGTTTGTTTTCACTCGAAATTTCAATATCTAGAAAAGTTTGTTTACGTACATTCTTTTTTTCAAAAATGGTTTGATTTTGTCTGTTATTTCCCTTATGCTTGGATTCCATCTTTGTTTTTCTATATAATTTGATGACTGTTGTTTAATTTGGAATACAACGTTAGTTACATTAGATGAATGTTTGTTTACCAATAAATAATGTTTGCTCTTTTTCATAGCCTTGTTCTTTTGGACGATATTTTTTCGTCCGTCATTTTTTTTATTTTGTTTATCTTTTCAATGTTTATATTTTAAATTTTGCAAAAAATATATATGACCTAACATTGACCATCTTATATTTAACTTTAGTTTTCGTACATTGCCTTCCTGCTATTCTCCCCGCACCATTTTGTAAAACTAAATATCTATAATTATTCTGGTTACAGCTATTTCAATCTCGTTCATTTACTAAAACAAGGGTTTTTTTCTAGTAATTCAAATCATAGGAATCACAGTAATGTTTATATGACTACATATTGTCATACATAGTTCCCAAGTCCTTTCGTTATGCTCACCATACGCCTCTTCACCAACGTTTATTAACACTTAATATTTCTCTATTCGATGGAGATTTCATAAATCATAGGATTGTGAGGTTGCAAATGATTATTATTTATAACGTATCATGGAAAACCAGCTATCTTTCCTCAACAATACGCCAGTGGAAGAAATAAAAGCCCCGCCTTTAAGGTACTATTCTATCTCACCGACCTCGGCATTTTGATTTTCAAGTCTGGTATTTATTTTATTGATAATTATTTGTCGGACCGCTAAGTCATAGTACTTAAACACAAACAAGGCTATTTATGTATGTATATTAGCGAAGACGCGTGACTGAATGGTTAGAGAATTGGATTCGCAATCGTGGGGTTGTGAGTTCGATTCCTGGACCAGGTGATGCCTTATTTCATGCTGCTCTTTCTGCCTGGATTTGCATGCGGTAGATAGTATTAGCAATTGGAAAGATCAATGGAAACATTGTTTCTTCGTTCCGATTTGACGAGCGCTGATAGCTGTTGTGGTAGTAGTGATAATGGTGGTGGTGATGATAGCTGTAGTGGTAATGATAGCTGTAGTGGTAGTAGTAGTGGTGATAGCTGTAGTGATACTCACATAGATATAAACACACACAAACACATATACATGCATTAAATATATATGTAAATGCTTCAAGTGTTACGGCATATACGGGTATACACTATGGAGAATTTAGTCACTTAATTGAGCAACGGCATTCAAGGGGTTCCTTCCTATGTATATAGATCCTTGAGAAACTACGATTAGTGAAAGATTTAACAAAATACCGAAATGTTAAATATGGTGGAAGGGCGGGTTATATTGGGTCAAATATGGCTTCAAAAGAAACGACTGATGGTGAGATGAATTAGAATCCTCTCTCCCACAAAATAATTGTTTCTACTTTTGACACAAGGCCAGCAATTACCCCAGTGCATTATTGGTTCTTTATTTTATCGAGCCCATAAAGGTGAAAGGCAAAGTTAGCCTCAGCGGGATTTGAATTCAGACCCTAAAGGGCCGTAACTCTATGTGGCAAAGCATAACTTCCAACCCTCTACCGATACTGTCAATCCACCGTCCTTGCCAATAACAATAATAATAAACTACTGGAATAAATCGAAATAAGGACAAGAGGAATGTAGATAAAACGAGATGAAATGCAGTAAAGCTTAACACTTGCAAGTAGAGGGCTTCACCAACTGATAGTGTAGAGTCGGTTCCGGTTAATCGAAAAAAAAATTTTAATAAAAGCGAATCAATCTATATTACAGAATACATATTAAAGCAAATTCCATTCAAGTCCTAATTATATGAAAATATTGATAAGTGACCACTTAGCTAGAAGCACACAAATTTACTTGTTTATAAAGCATTATTAATTATATGCCATATATAAATAGACGTATCCCTCAATCTCTCTCTCTATATATATATATATATTTACACAGACACACATACACACACACAGACACACACAGGCAGACACGCACACACACACACACACACACACACACACACACACACACAGACACACATACACACACACACACATATATATAAATATATATATTTATATATATATATATAAAAGAGTTAATCAGACTACCTAAATTATCCATATCACCATTGATAGATGTCGCAGTATGTCGCAACAAGTAGTAGGTGTTATAAAATTATGTTTACGTGAATAAAACAAACTGGTCGAATGGACATCAAATATACCAAATTAATAAAATATAGAAAGATTACCACAATTTACCGCGCAAGACACGTATCGGTTCAGCATGTCAACTATTTTAAAACTAAAGATAGTTACTCCTTTAATCACAAAAGTTATGCCAGGTTTTGTCACTACGAATGACCGATATGAATATCGCCGATGATTAAACAAAGAAACTGTAGAAATACTACATATAAATGGAAAATATATATATATATACATATAAATGGAATATATATATATATATATATATATATATATACATTTTCGAAATAATTAATATGTAAGCTCGGTGTTATCCGTTATCCAACAGAAATCCAGTCTAGGTATACATTTTTTTGACAGCAGTAAAACATTTTGTATCAAGTACAAAGAGTAAAATAAAATCCGAATGAGCCGAATTGTAATAATCAAAATCCCAAAACAAAATTTTTGACATCAAAAATGAGTTCCTATTGTATTGACGTAAGATAACTCTTGTCTTACTTAATCACGAAAATTGACACAAATAACCGAAACTTTTTTAAAGTCTCCAAAGGCCCCAATATCGATTTATGAAAGCCTGTGCAGATCATGTACAGGGTTTGTGCAGGGAGAAACACTGTAAAAAATTTCAAAGAAATCGCATGAATGGTTTATAATATATGAGCCCTCATTAAAAAGTGTCCACAAACACACACAAAACTTCAGCTTTATATATATATATATATATATATATATATATATATATATATATATATATATATATATATATATATATATATACACGTGTATATATATATACAGAGAGCGAGAAAGAGAGAGAGAGATTCTCATATATACATATATAAATACACAAACATACACGCATACACAATTACACACACACATATATATATATATATATATATATATATACTGCCTATGGAAGCATCTTAGCTAACATTAGACATATATATATGTCTGATGGTAGCTACGATGCTTCCATAGGCAGTATGCCGATTGAGCACTCTATGGTCTTACGGAGCATAGTATTATAGAATGGGAAAGGAAAAATCAGTGATGCATCGGAACTCAATTTATTGTGCGTTACAATTGTTTCCCCTG
>OZ024740.1:272912577-272932577 GCA_964016885.1 Eledone cirrhosa | reverse complement strand
AGGCTAGATCCTACGCAAATCATTATCAATTCAATAGTACAACTCAACTAGAAAATACTTCACACACGACGCATCTTCAATAAGCAATTAATAAAAAGCAAATCAACTGACAAAAATGTATTCTTCAAAATTAATACCCGGTAAAGTAACACGACATTATACAAACCATACACAACAAAAAAACTCTCAAATAACACACTAAGAAAACATTGGAATAACATAAGTAAAGAGGTCTTATGCAGTTAATTAACATGGATAGTCTATAATCCTCAACCCTCACACACATATAAACACACTGCTGTCTACACCCCAGGAATACGGAGCAGACTCTGAAAAGGTCACAAGCAAAGAAACTGCATGCCTTTTGCTTGATGTGGAACAGGTACGAGATGCGGTGGAAGCCATACGTAGTTCAGAAAGAACTGTCCATCACTATCGATTGTCATCAAATTGAAGACGTTGAGTTACGTTTGAGATGAGCTGGAGTTGCGAAATATCCACCAGGAAAAGTTGGATACCACTTTATGGCTGAATGTGTTAACATCTACCTTAGTTTCATCTAATAGTTTCTAACTCTATTTATCGCTCTCTCTCTCTCTCTCTTGCTCGCTTTCTTTCTCTCTCGATATAATAATTGTTTCTACTTTAGGCACAAGGCCAGCAATAACTCAGTACATTACCGGTTACTTTATTTTATCGACCCCGTAAAGATGAAAGGCAAAGTTAACTTCGGCGGGATGAGAACTCAGACTGTAAAGGGACGTAACTATGCTAGAAAGCATGGCGTCCAACCCTCTAACGATACTGCCTTAATAATGCCTAAGATAAACAGGTGGAATTCCAGCGTAACATGACTCACTTTCTAGATTTAATATAAATGAATAATAAAATATTATAACTTTACTGCCGTATTGAGTACTCTCTTCTCTCTCCGTCTACCATACACCCCCCCCCCCATATATATATATATATATATATATATATATATATATATATACACACAGCTTGGAAAAATACAGACATTATTATTACGCTGCGGTTTTTGTTGTCGGTGTTAATGATAAGTATGTGTATAATGATGATTACTGAACTATCAGAAATTCCATAAAGTATGAACAGTTTGAACTTTAGACGTTAATAATAAATAAATCATCATTTGAAAAGCTGGTGTAATACTGTGAAAAACTAATTTATTATACCAATTGAATAGCTGATATGAAAGCTTGTCATTTTTTTGTTTATCTATTAGTTATATATGATTTTATGAATACTGCGGTATCCTGTGCCTAACTCTCTACTAGGAACGAAACGCCATTGAATTAAATTGGAAAATACTTCAAAATTGAAGCATCAAATAGAAAAAAAATAATAGATGCAATGTATTTTATATATATATATATATATATATATATATATATATATATATATATATATATATAAGCAAAAGGGATATTTAATGTGTTGGTAATTCAACAAATATAAATGTTTATAACTGATTCAGAGCACTCGACAGATTTCTGGAGTATTTATAAAACCATATTTATTCTATAAATATCGTTTGATAAATATAGTTTCCATTTATTAAATATCATTGTATATATATATATATGAGTTGAAAAAAATGAAAACGAAATTTCATTTCTCACTCTTAGTACGGCACTTACTTAAATGTAAGTATGTGTGTATACGTACATACATATATGTATACAGACGTACAGTAGCATGCATATATATATATATATATATATATATATATATATACATACAGGTACACATACATATATGCACATATCAGTTTAGCAGTATATATATATATATATATATATGCATGCTACTGTACGTCTGTATGTACGTATACACACATACTTACATATA
The DNA here is from genome assembly GCA_964016885.1 of Eledone cirrhosa. NCBI lineage: Eukaryota > Metazoa > Mollusca > Cephalopoda > Octopoda > Eledonidae > Eledone > Eledone cirrhosa. Next base: position 272,930,702 of record OZ024740.1, on the reverse strand, counting down.
TATATATAGTTATATACAAAAACACACTCTGTCCTGTAATATTAACTATGCTTCCGGGGCATCGCCAGATGCTTTACCTCCATGTTATATATGTTTCAAAATCAAGTCAACTTGATCGTGTGCATCCATCTTACACAAGTAAAGCAATTTCAGGTATAGCTGATACGTAGGATGAAACGAATTGGCTGGGACTCAAATCCATCTTACTAATTTTTCCACCTGGATCTTATCAATGTTCCGTACCATTCAATCAACTACCAATACCAGGACAAAATGGACGTCGATCCAATAACCAACCTCTACATAGTTGTTCTAACGTCTAGAAATATCAGTCAAATCTCACTTAAATCAGTAAGGGCCCAGCTTTATAGAGTATGTGTTTACTCTGAGGTAGGGCAGTAAGACTTTCGGTAAAAAATTGCATTTTATATATTTAGTAGCGTATGTCTGAAAGTGACCTTGGTTGTCAATGTGCTACACATTTAATTGTGCCTCACCTTAGATATATAAGGGGTCAGTAATTTGGGGTGGGGGAAGTAATCTCTGGATTTGCAGAAACCGGTCTAGTCATTGAGATATGTCCTAGTTATTCTATGAATATGCATTTGCTCTGGGAGATCTTCAATGCCTGTAAGGCCTAGAATTTGGTGACATTACATCGGTTCTATTGACATACCCACCACGCTTGCCGGGCCTCGTCTGCGATGAATTTGTTTTCATATGTTCAGTGCTCATTTCTTTTTTCTTTGTTATTTTAGGGGTTGGAAGAAACAAAGTTGGTATGAACCCATGAAATATTACATTCGAGATCTCTGTACATGTGGTCTGCGCAGGTTTGTATTGTCTTTGCGGTTGCATCTAGATGATGCTTGTTTGTGGAAGGTTAGGAAAGAATGAAAATTGGTATAGTGAACCGAAAGTCTTTGATAGTAGAATTCTTTGAGCATTAAACAAGATACTTTATGGTGGTTCTTCTAACTCTTTACATGGTGAGTACACAGAGAGGTTTGGTTAAATAATGTGTATTTAGTCTTTTATTGAGTCTTTTAAGACACAAATACCCGTAAGATAAACAACAAGGAGACACTTTTCAAGTCTCACAACGAAAGTTTATAAAAAGCACATAGCACATAGCACATGATCGTTCAGTGAAATTATAGGGTTTGAGGAAATAGTATATTGTCCATTGTGTCTCGCGGTGTTTAAGGTGGTGGTGGTAGAGCAAATACTTGGCCTCTCTCAAAGCAATTTTGTCTAGTAAGTGTTTCTAAATCCCGACAAAGCTGTAAATTTTCTTATCTGTAGAAGACTATATTTTCCAAATTTATACCTTTGTAAATGTTATCAATGGTGAATGCTCTCCATTATTCTAATAAACTGATACCTATATTGATATGCTTTCTCTTGGATGATTGATGACAATAGTTCTCTTAAGCAATATTATCTCATCTATCTGTTCATTATCGTAATGGTGATTTCACTGATTGGTCACACTGTACAGTCATGATGCCTGTATGGTCTATTCTTCCACACTCATCTACATTTTCGATGATTGATTAACGTTTATATATTAAGCCAATTGTTTCATTTCCATAGCTTGTTTGGTTTATTTCTGTTTTAATTTTAGTGTTTTTGTTTTAGCTTTTACTTTCCTACTTTTGCTTTCATATAATTGGTTTTCCTGCTTGAATATGATGATGTTGTTATTGTTATACTTGTTAGTTGTGGTTATTATTGTTATCGAAGTGAAGTAGATTCTCGCTATTATGAATAATGTTACAACAGTCTTTCTGGCTACACCATTGTTGTTATTACTACTAAATTTGTTACTGTTTTGGTAGCTGAAAGGAATTATTGTTGTTATGTTTAGGGGTAATGCTTTAACAGCGTATTTGGCTCAAAATCTGTGTTGTTATTGTTATTGGCTATTGCTACTGTTGTTCTTATAGTTGAAGGCGCATGGCTTAGTGGTTAGAGCATTGGGCTTGCAAACGAAAGGTTGTGAGTTCAATTTTCGGACCGGGTGATGTGTTGTTTCCTTGAGCAAGACACCTTATTTCACGTTGATCCAGTTTACTCAGCTGTAGAAATGAGTTGCGATCCTGCCAAATCAATGGGTGACAGTAGTTTCAGCTGCACGCATCGAACGACTGGTGTAGTGGCCCTGAGAACAATGCGGCTTTGCAGGTGATCAATGCAAATTGACAATGGAAAGGCGCTCCTGCTCGAGTTAGAAGAGAACTATTGACCTTCAGGAGAAGCAAGGATCCCAGATTGTATTCAGCAACCTAAACAAATATGAAGTACACCAAATCCAATGCTCCCAGGGGCAGCCCTGGTTCTTCTAATTTGCGAGTGTAAACTCGGCCAGATTAGATTAGATATAGCTGACGTTAATGAGGCAAATGTTGTTATTGTTATGGGTTAATAATACAATAGGTGTTTTAGCGTAAACTTGTTGCTTTTCTTGTTAAGACACAAGTCACTCTGCTTTAAAAAAGTCTGTTATCAAAATTCATTACAACCATGGCCGGCCCGCTTTGGTTTTTCAACAATAACGTATGTATGATCGCATAATCTAATTCATCACTTATGTATGATGGTATGATGAAATTTGTGAGAGAACTGCTAATTATAATATATCACATCACCCAGGATTTAGTCAGTGGTTTGAACTTGCTGTATGTGCTATATATATATATATATATATATATATATATATATATATATATATATATATATATATATATATATATATAAGTTGTAATAAAATGAAAACGAAATTTCATTTCTCACTCTTAGTACGGCACTTACTTAAATGTAAGTATGTATGTATACGTACATACACATATGTATACAGACGTATAGTAGCATGCATATATATATATATATATACATACAGGTACACATACATATATGCACGTATCAGTTTAGCGGACGCTTATTATAGCGCCCGCTTTGTTCGTTTGTAAACAAACTGAACAGCCTGAATTTATGCCGTACGGTGTTAAGGCAACCACGTCACCTTTTTGTTCAACACTGACACAGGAAGTAAGTGCCGTACTAAGAGTGAGAAATGAAATTTCGTTTTCATTTTATTACAACTTATCGTTCTCGGTACTCACTCGATATGCAAATTAGGCTGCTCAGCCGTTAATTTTCATAAGGAAAGTATATACTTTCGAACGTTCAACCATCTGGCAGAAGGGTATACGGTGCTGATGATAGCTAACAAGCTTGAAACTAGTACATCGTTCCTGTGTCAGTGTTGAACAAAAAGGTGACGTGGTTGCCTTAACACCGTACGGCATAAATTCAGGCTGTTAAGTTTGTTTACAAACGAACAAAGCGGGCGCTATAATAAGCGTCCGCTAAACTGATACGTGCATATATGTATGTGTACCTGTATGTATATATATATATATATATATATATATATATATATATATATATATATATATGCATGCTACTATACGTCTGTATACATATGTGTATGTACGTATACATACATACTTACATTTAAGTAAGTGCCGTACTAAGAGTGAGAAATGAAATTTCGTTTTCATTTTATTACAACTTATCGTTCTCGGTACGCCTGGCCGAACTCACTCGATATGCAAATTAGGCTGCTCAGCCGTTAATTTTCATAAGGAAAGTATATACTTTCGAACGTTCAACCATCTGGCAGAAGGGTATACGGTGCTGATGATAGCTAACAAGCTTGAAACTAGTACATCGTTCCTGTGTCAGTGTTGAACAAAAAGGTGACGTGGTTGCCTTAACACCGTACGGCATAAATTCAGGCTGTTCAGTTTGTTTATAAACGAACAAACCGGGCGCTATAATAAGCGTCCGCTAAACTGATACGTGCATATATGTATGTGTACATGTATGTATATATATATATATATATATATATATGCATGCTACTATACGTCTGTATACATATGTGTATGTACGTATACATACATACTTACATATATATATATATATATATATATATATATATATATATATATATATATATATATATATATTGAAAACAATGAAATTAAACAAAAAAACGGTTAATTCATAGAAAAACTCATTATTTTACGATCGTTTCTTGGGGGAGGAGGTAGTTACCCGTATGTCCATTCTATTATTGATCTATGTAAAATATATTACAAAATATCATAGTAAGAAAATATACATACGTCTTCACTACCCGCCGTTTTCAGAAATAAATATTCAGAAAGATTATTTCTGAAGACGGCCGGTAGAGAAGACGTATGTATATTTTCTTACTATGATATTTTGTAATATATTTTACATAGATCAATATTAGAATGGACATACGAGGAACTACCCCCCAAAAAAACGATCGTAAAATAATGAGTTTTACTATGAATTAACTGTTTTCTGTTTAACTTCATTGTTTTCACTATTTGTATTTTTGACTCTGTATCCAATGAATTATAACGTTGAACATTTTGTATTTTAAACTCTGCTTCACGACATCTTCTACATACGCATTACATTGAGTTCTTCATACGGCTTAGACCCTACCATTAATTGGTGGATTTATCTGTGTATATATATATATATATATATATATATATATATATATATATATATATATATATATAATATATATAGAAATGGCTTCTACGGGAGTAGAACTGTTTCATTTGAAGGAAATCCTCAGAAAGGGCTTTCGTGATGATTTCCTTCGAATGAAACAGTTCAAGTCTTGTAGAAGCCACTTCTATATTAAATATTTATACTCTGCTATGTATTGAGTACCTTACTTATTGTGGTTACTCCGTATTGAACCCGGGATACACACACTCACATATATATATGTGTGTGTGTGTGTGTGCGTGAGTGTGTGTATGTGTGTGTGTGTGTGCGTGTGTGGGAGTGTGTGTGAGTGTGTGTGTGTGTGTGCGTGTGTGTGTGTGTATGTGTGTGAGAGAGAGAGAGTGAGAGTTTGTGCACATACATGCGTGTCTATGTATGTATGTACGTAATGTTAATACAGTTGCGCACCCATTAGTATGCTTCTGTCCTGCCTGAAAGCACTATACTGCAAAAGCAACGTAACAATTATTTACTTCATAGCAGTTCGAGTTTATCTCTTGTCCTGATAGTATACCCCTTGTTTCTCAAGAAACCCCTGACGTTCCTAAAGGAAACATTCTTAAACATATTTCCGAAAACCAGGTTTGATATTCTACCTACCACTTTCTCAACAAAATCCAGTTGCAAACCAGTGAATAGTCTGGAGAAATGTTATTATACTTTTATTATACTTACTATCAGAAAAACCACCCATCGGGTCGTTTTTCTGCTGCATGTGTAGTGTGTCTATTGATATTATACGCAAGTATATATATACATGTAGATATGATACATCAAATAAAATCGTAATTGACAATATACACATGAATTGAACGAAGACTGTGTTACACTGTCTTATGTAATCAGTAACGTAATCCCTGATACATTAAAAAAGACGATATTATATATAAGCTGTATTAGAAGAAAATTAATGACAGAAAATTAATGTTTATTTAAGCGATCGCCACCGGAAGTGTTGACATTTGAAAATTTTAAGGAAGTGAATCTTTAAATAAATAATGAAATATATTTAATGAACAGCCACGAAATTTAGTAGATAAATTATGTAATATTCATTCTTTATTTATTCAAAATAATCCAACCTATTTTACTAATGGGATAAAAAATTATCTTCTTACTTTATTATAGTTTAGATGCACGTGCGTTGCTTTTATTATATTTATTCTGTCCAATCTATTCAAAGATTTATTAGTAAATCCTACGCTCTAATTCATATTCATTGAACCAAATTTCTTGGAGAAATTAAAAACAGTAGATGAATCATGTGTCGTTGAGTACGATCCAGAAACAAAATGGCAAATGTAGAAGTGGTACACGAAAAATACTCCGCGTCCAAAGAAAGCCCGCATGAGCTGATCCAGAAGGAAAACGCTGTTTATCGTTTGTTCACCAAAAATGTTTACACTCAGGACAAAACGTTAATCGCACATTCTACACAGATGTTTTGGAATGACTTCAAAAGATGGTCCAACGAATCTGATAAGGCCTTGCAAGGGATTGGGCACTGTACCTTGATAATGATCCTGCTAATACAGCACTTTCAATTAGAGAATTCCTGGCGAAGACAAACATTCCCATGCTTCCACATCCTCCCGACAGACAGATCTAGCTTCGTACGATTTCTCACTCTCCCCTAAATTGAAATCAAAGTTGAAGGGGTATCATTTGGAGCCTGACAAAAATATAAAGAATTGTAACCGATACACACATAAAAAGTTGAAATCGCTGTGGGACTTTTCAAGGGTTGTATTTTGAAGGAGATAACTTGTAATTTCACGTACGTCTAATATGCATTTGAATAAGATATAAATACGCTTACTTTTGGAACAAACTTCGCACATTATGCATAAAATAGGATAGGGCTGTTGTTGTTTTTCTTGGTTACTATCCTAGTTAGCCAGCATCCAGCTAACCGTTGATCATATGCGCCCGGTGGCAATCATTCAGATTAGAGACTCCAAAGTGTCCGTTCAATTTTAAGACGGTAGAACGTGATTTGAGGGAATCATATGATCCACTAGTATCCACCCTATAACAATATCACTACGGAAATAAGTATGTAGATTACCAATAGCACAAAGCTCATCATAGATTATCATCCAACTACTTGTTTACTCCATTCGCTTACAACATTGGGTGAGCCCTAATGGAGGCAGGTGTGATAATGGTGGTGTTGGTCTTAAACAATACGATATGTGAGGCGTGGCATCCAGAATTACATATACAGAATCCATAGATTCTACCTATTATATCAGTACCATGTACGATGTAGAGCTGAAACGTCCATAGGCTGACTATGAAGCATTGATGCGAGAGCTGTCAAATCTTGCATGCATTAATTTAAACTCTCATTATTTTTAACTGTATTGTTTTTGTCCAGGGACTACCGTATTTCCCCCGAACAGGCTTCGTCCCCGAGGATGCACCAAAAATTTGAAAAAAAATAATAAACAACCTTCAGCCTCCAGGGCGCATGGTAAAGTTTTGAGACTTATTTTAGGGAAAAAGTAGCGTCTTCGACACCGGGAATTACTGTATGTTGAGAAATAAACCTTATTTGGTCATATTCCCTGGGAGTATCTTCGTCAGCCTATGAACGTGTCAGCCAACCCCCGTACATGTTACTACCTAATTATATAACTGTTTCTACTTTAGGCACAAGGCCAGCAATTATCCAGTGCATTACTGGTACTTTATTTTATCGACCCCGTAAGGATGAAAGGCAAAGTCAACCTCGGTGGGATTTGAACTCGGATCATAAAGGGACGTAACTATGCTGGAAAGCATGGCGTCCGACCCTCTACCGATACTGCCAATCTACCGAATTATATAACGACAGCCTCTTTGCAGTTGTTAGGCATGTTTGAAATAATGGCCGAATTTTACTTTAACTCTATCTAACTATATAGATTATTTATTCTTAGATACACTGCATCGTTGAAACAAAAAAAAAACTGGATGTAGAGATAGTCATTGTTAAATTGTTGTTTTGTTGATATTTCTTCCAAAACTACTACTATGTTGCTGCTACTGTTGTTGCTGCTACTGCTACCTTTGCTGCTGTAGTTGCTGCTGCTGTTGCTGCTGCTACTGTTGTTGCTGTTGCTGCTGTTGCTATTGTTGTTGGTGCTGCGGTTGTTGCTTTTCTTCTTGTTGTTTATCCCAACACAGCTTCGATTAAGCAAACCTATAAAAAGTTTCTATGTTGGTGATGTTATTGTCCTGTGTTTTACTCATATGAATGTGTTTGTTGTTGCTGTAAATGTTAATGTCAAAATTACATTTTACTACATTTTTTTACATCGTTATTGTCCTCGTGACCATTTGATTGCTGCTATGAGATTTGCTGTTGCTGTTATCGCTTTTGCAGTGATTGTTGAGGCTGCAATTAAATGTGTAATTTTTTTTATTTTCATTTATTTTCTTCGTTCCTGTGACTTATTTATTTATTATTTGTTGTTGTTATTGTTGTTATAGTTAGTTGGTAACGATGTTGGTCATTTCATGTCTGTTTTCATTGTTGCTGATACGATTTCTGCAGTTTCGGTTATGATTGTTTTGTTGTTGTAATTGCATATTAATGTGCTGATTACTGTTACTGATGTTCTGTGTCAGCGTTGTAGTTGCTTTTCTTGTTGCTGATTTGGCCGTTGTTGTTGTTGTTGTTGTTGTTGTTGTTGTTGTTGTTGTTGATTTGGTTTTTGTTGATTTGGTTGTTGTTGTTATTGTTGTTGGTGCTGTTGTCATTGTTTCTAAAACTGCTGCTATGGCTGCTGCTGTTGTGATTGCTTTTGTGATTGAAATGGTTTCATTTCCTACTTTCCCTGTTTAATATTTCATCATTTTATATTCTCATTCTCATGACTTGTGGTGAAATCAATCCATCCTACAATTGATTTCTCTTAGTTTCACTTTCACTTCCACATCACTTTGCCTTACCTCCTCTCATCCCACAGCAGGGCGGCCGCATTCACTGTTAAAATTATTTTACAGCTGAGTAGATCTTAATGCTTACTTAAGTGATGAATTGAACATGCTTTGTTGGGCAATTCATAGAGCTAGGAATTGCTGTTGATGGATCAGTATGATCTATGGACTCAGTTCACAGATAATAAATGCGTCTAGTTTACAGATTACTGTTTACTGTTAGCTAGAAACTGGTTGTTTGAAATTCTAGTGTTACTTATCTCTATATTCATTGCCTTGAGACATAAAGAAAAAATCAATCTTCTTGGGTTAATCTTTTTCTATGTATTATTAAGATCTAGACGCGCCAATTCTTTACTAGAGTTTCCTCGGTATTAAGCAAATGAAAGATAAAATATTTTCCTTATATGAAGACAGTCAGTTGAAAATAAATTTCTGAAAATATCTGAAAACTATTCGTAAAATGGGACAATTTAGAATAAATATTTCTGTTGAGAAATATGACCAAGATTTTGTAATGCATTTGGACTCATATTCCATGCGCTGGTAATATAAACATTTCTCATTCATATATTCTAAGTAAACTTAAAATAATAGTTTGTGAGAATGTAATAAGATATATTACCTTTTCTCCAATATGCGCCCCAGTAAGCACCAACGCCTTAGGAATAATATAATATTTTATCACTATAACTATTACTTTAATTTTATACAAAGCGGAATCTTATTTGTTCCCTAACTCATGGAACATACTAAACATTGCTTTAGTTGCTGACGAACAACAGAGCCACAACAAAAATCCTTCATTCTCTTTTTATGTGTGTTATGTTAATCACAAGGGACAGATATATGTCGACACGGGTGTATAAAAATGGGTACTAAGCTTTAATTATAAACGATAAGAAAAGGGTAATAGTTTTTAATTTTGTAAAGGAAACAAGTTGCCGAAGATTTGGAGCTGTAATGTACTTTGCCAATGATTTTTATGCTAGGCATTGTGCTAGAGGTGAGATAATCTGATACGAAATGTGACATGCAAGTATGTTCCTTGGTCGCTTTGCTATAGCTACAACGCAATGAATCAACACGGTAACACAATGAGGTATCTATTATCGTGGTAAAGATATTTAATAAATAGACATTGACCTCAGGACTGGAGACATACGAGCGTGGGCTGAAAAGGTAATTGTCTAACGATGGAAGAGTAGTGCTAGAGCTGTGAGATTCTTGAATGTATGAATTTCAATTCATCTTACTAATAACTGCATTGTTTCTCTCCAGGTTCTATGTCGAAAAATAAACATTACTTTTGTCAGCCTATAAACTTTTATGTAGGAAAGAACAGCTATCTTGTTGGGCAGGAGTAGTAGGTAGAAAGTCGTAGAAAACAGGATTTTAAAGAGGTCCTGGCTACAATGTGGTGAGTGAGAATACGTCCAAATTATGCTATGCATGAAAGTAATCTCTACTCATATGTTATTTCTGTTTTATCCTACGTCAGCCATTATTAAATAGATAACTACGTATTAGACTGGTCCTCCTGTCTTGTTCTCAGATGTCCGCGAAGACAGATGTCCAAAATGACAATGAAGATTATTTAGATAACGAAAGCAGGAAAATGAAATGTGTTGGATAGGTCTTTGTGGAAAAGGATCACCCTAGTAGACATTGTTTAGACAGAAGATTAAGAAAGAACATCTACGAGAGGGATGTGTTCAGAAAAATGGGGAAACTCATTAAAATGAAGTTTGCAGTTAAGTGTGTGTCAGTATTATAGGCAAAGTTGTGTACTATTTGTAGAACTGCAGATTTGCGAATGAAGGATTTTGCGCCCATGTTTCTGTTACTACTAGCTGACCCGGTGGAGATTCCTTGGCTTAATTAGAAACATACACCAAATGTTAAAGATCAAGATGACATTTATATATATATATATATATATATATATATATATATATATATATATATATATATATATATATATAAATGTCATCTTGATCTTTAACATCTGCCACTACCTCTCCGCCTCCTCTTTCCTCCTCCTGTTTCGTTCCTTGTATCTTTACCCTTTCTAGCAGTCTCTCTCTCTGTTAGCCTCCTCCTCAACTTTCACTCACTCATTCTCTGCCACTACCTCTCCTCCTCCTCTTTCCTCCTCCTCCTTCAAGTTTGACCTGTGTGTAATTCTTTTCTCGCGCGGTCTTGACCAAGCTGGTATGGAATTTTTTTCTCTCTCTCTCTTTCGTCTGCGACTTCACAAAACTTACGTTAACCGAATTCGTAGACCAGACCCCTTTATCTTCTGCTTCTTCTTCTTCTTCTTCTTCTTCTTCTTCTTCTTCTTCTTCTTCTTCTTCTTCTTCTTCTTCTTCTTCTTCTTCTTCTTCCTCTTCTCTCCTTTCTATCTCTCTTTTTTCCCCCCCGTCAAACTTGGGCGAAATTCTTTCCTTGCTCACATTTCAACCAGGTTTGATGGTCTTTTGTCTCTTGTTCAAGATTTCACCGAGTTTATATTCATAGAGATCTGGGACTTGTCTATTTCTTCTCACTTTCCGTTGCTTAAACTTTTTTGTTGTTACCCTGGCGTCCCCTTTGTTTACGTGTCCCAACGACTTTTTTTAGCCGTTGTTCGCACCAACGTGAGGCATATGTCCCTTAAAGCGATGAAATGCCTAGGACGGTTGGAGGGTCACTGATGAAGGACTCACCTTTTCATATGTATCCCATTTGCAACGCCGCAGCTCCATTATTATCATATATATATATATATATATATATATATATATATATATATATATATATATATATATATATATATATATATAACAGTCTTACTGTCTCATTTCCAACGTTTTGCTACGAGATATGCAACAGAATCTGTATAGTAAATTGCCCTCCTATTTTGAGTGATTGCATAAGAATATCGAGTTCTTAATTTCCAGATAGGAATTCTTTATATGCCCAGTAGAAATCTTATAAGTATGGATTGTAATGTTTTCCTATTAGAATCAGTTCTAGAATGAAAGGGTACGCTGAATAAGGTGTGGCAATGCATGTAGATTGTTTATTAGACTGTTATTGTTCACGAAATGAACAATAACAGTCTAATAATAATACATTGTAATAAGTTGCAGTTGATAAGGCATATAATAACTACCACCGAAAGTACTATATTTTACTACACCACATTATTCCGGGAAGAGAATAAAATCTTATATTTTACACATAACATACATGCTTCATATTTATTTAATAGTTTATAAAGCTATTGAAAACACCAAAAAAAGAAGTGAAAACATCGGTACAGAAAGGAAGAGTAAAGTGATGTAAGAAAATAATAACGATGATGCTACTGTCTAAACCTAGTAAAAATAATTGTTTCTACTTTTGGCACAAGGCCAGCAATTATCTCAGTGCATTACTGGTACTTTAAGGCTGAAAAGCAAAGTTAACCATGGTGGTATTTGAACTCAGAACGTAAAGGGGCGTAACTATGCTGCAAAGCATGGCATCCGATCCTCTACATATACTGCCAATCCACCGCCTTAGTAAATTAATTGTTTCTACTTTAGGCACAAGGCCAGCAATTATCTCAGTGCATTACTGGTACTTTATTTTATCGACCCCTTAAGGCTGAAAAGCAAAGTTAACCATGGTGGTATTTGAACTCAGAACGTAAAGGGGCGTAACTATGCTCCAAAGCATGGCATCCGATCCTCTACAGATACTGCCAATCGACCGCCTTAGTAAAATAATGGTTTCTGATTTAGGCACAAGGACAACATTTTTAGGGGAGGGGAAAGTCGATCAATTCGACCTCAGTATATTATTGGTACATTATTTTTATCGACTCCAGGAATTGAGCTCAGAACTAAAAGGTCATAAATATATGCCAGAAAAATCTTGTCCTACGCTTTATCGATACTGCTTATCCACCAAAGATAGAAAATAATTGTTTCTAATTTAGGCACAAGGCCAGCAATTACCCAGTACATTATTACTGGTACTTTATTTTATCGACCCCGTAAGGATGAAAGGCAAAGTTAACCTCGGCGGGATTTGAACTCAGACTGTAAAGGGACGTAACTATGCTAGAAAGCATGGCGTCCAACCCTCTACCGATACTGCCAGAAAATAATGAAATAATATAAATGTCTTCTACGCAACTTGCTAGAATCTTTTACGGGCAGTTTTGCATTTCTAGAGTTTCATAATATTAAGTGGACAACAGATTAGTCTTTACCTGTTAAATCATTGGCTATGGAATCGTAAGTATGTTAATTAAATACTCTTGTGTCTAGAATAATCTTCCCCTCCCCCGCTTATTAATTTTCCTCAATTTTTGCACACAACGCCATTCTTATTTCAACCACCCGCTTATTAGAACTTGCTAATCTATCTCTGGCAAACTTTTATTTTAAGTGGTAGCGTTCCTGCGACAATTAATTTTCCTTAGACATTAAACAAAATGTATACATGACAACAATATTACATTACAAGAAATCCCATAAGTTATAAAATAAATAGGATTTGTTGGGGGTCTCAATGTGTAAACTAAGCGACTAATTCTGTGTTGTTTTTTAAATCACCGGAGACAACCTAGAAGATTTACCTATTTTCCACCCCCATCCCTGCTTATACCAATCTCCCCGCATATTTCACCACCCCACCTATTATTTTGGTCCCGAGAGTACATAGAAAAACTCCAACAGGAAAGATTGAACACAAGAAAGCTTAGTTAGAAGCCTATTAGCAATCCCACGTATTGGCTAATCACCAAAGATTTGCAGTAAAATGAACTAATAACTTCTAGAAATATCTAGTGTGAATCTCTTTAACAACTACTGAAGAAAACTAGCAGCTTTTAGAACTTGCACACGCCATCTCCATACCTAATGTTGCCAAGACGCACATACACAGGATAAGAGCTTCCGGCATTCAGCCATTAGCATTTAGAACAATCTTCCGGAAACTGCTGTCAGAAACATTTCAGCCAACAGAATACACTCGCAGAGTCGAGTGCACCACCACCTCCTTTCTCTTACTCCATTAAAAATACAGTAAACCACTGATTAGCCATTTCGTCCTCTATTTGAAATCAAATATCCAATGTGGCTATTGTTCACGAATGCATGTTTATAAGAAAACTAGGAAAAAAAATCTGGTAAATATTATAAACATAATTTCAGTGAGAACGTGACAAACTTGTTTTTTATGCTTGAATCAAGATAAAGGGACAATGTGCATGATTTTCTCGCCGACACTGGTAAGAATGATAAGTGTAGTGGTCAACTTGAATGAAGATATATGTACAGTCAAAGTTAAATTGGTATATATTAGGAAAAACCTAAAAAGAAACGAAAACAACATACATCAGAACAATGAGTAATTGTTTCTACTTTTGGCACATGGGAAACAATGCAAAGTTAAGAAGAACTTCGATTAAATAGATCCCAGTGCATTTCTTGTACTTATTTTTTTCGACCGCCGTAAGAATAAAAGACAAAGCTCATCTCGGTGAGATTTGAACTTAGGACGTAAAACGGAGTAATTATTTTCCACAGAACATATTGTTCGGTGCTCTACTGATACATTCTGGCAATCCCCTGCCCGTATTTCAATAAATCCTTTCTGATTTAGGCACAGGTTCAACATTTTTTTTCGGGGGTGGGGGGCAATTTGATGAAACCAACCCCAGTGCATTACTGGTACGACTCTACAAGGATGTAAGATGAATGTAACCTCAGTGGTATTTGAACTCAAGACGTAAATAACCGGAACTATATCCCGCAAAGCATATTGTCTGACACTCTACCGATACTACCAATCCATTTCCCTCAGCACTAAATATTAAATATTGTTTTAGAATAACAAATAATTGAAATAGTAAAAATCATAAATCATTATACACATGAATGAATTGCAGCAGAGTTACATTAGGGCTTGGGGAGTATTGAATGAGATTCATCTTGTAAGATATGAAATTTATAATATAGTGCCAAGAATCCAAAGTCCCTACCTCGATCGGATGGAGAGATAGAATAACAGATGAGAAGATGGTAAAAAAAAAAGAGATCTGTACATCATGGAGTATAGTGACAAATGCTTGTACAACACGAGTGTCACTCTCTAAGTCTCAGCGGTTATTTTCTGATGACAAGCTTTAAAAAGATGACCAGTAATCACGTAAACTGCAGGTTTCACTTCAGAGTTTCCCTCACGTTGAAGAATGCCGTAACAACAGCTCAGAGTCCATCACTCCACCAGGAGGATTTCTGAGTTCCCGTGCACAGATGTGTTACGATAATTAGGATCAAGGAGTCCCATCTACAGAGATTTTGAAATCAGAGTGACCCTTCTCCTAGACAGACTGTCACCCAGGGTTTTATGGGAGATATCGGAAGATAGACAGAGAGAGAAAGAGAAAGATGAGGAGGGGATAGAAACAGAGAGAGAGAGAGAGAGTGAGAGAGGGCGAGAGAGAAAGACTAAGAGAGCTGTTAGGGCATTGAATTAAATGCCATGTGTCCTAGTCTACTACATATATAAGATGCACCGTTTCTGAATGATGGATTTGAAGAATTGTTAGAACGTCTGTTGTGGGGTATTACGATGATCGGGCTCTGTGGAATCAGATCGGTCTGTGGTGTTCGCCCTCGTGATAAGACTTGAATATTTCATCAAAAAAACCTTATCGAATTAACTTTGGATGGCGTCTCTCAGCGAAAGTTTCAAATCGCTCCTAGAGATTTATAAATGATAAATGATAAATGATAAACATTTGGCACTACTTCATATATTGCGACCTCTATTCAGTTAATGTTTGTTGTTCTTATTTAAAACAAGGTGTTATTAATTTATTAATGAGGTATGTATATATATATATATATATATCTACATCATATTATCATGTATACATATATATCCATATATATATATATATTTATATATAAATATATATATATATATATATATATATATATATATATATATATATATATATATATATATACGCACATACATACATACATACATACATACATACATACATACATACATACATACGTACATACATACATGATGGCTGCCCCCTCGTTATCGAGTAGGGCATTGCACGATATAACATTATTAATAATTATCAATTAATGCTATCATACAATGCCTGTGCGTGAAGATTTTTTTTAAAGTGAGGAAAGACCGTGCACTGAGCCAACCCCACTCTCTGAGCAACAGTAGCTATAACCCAAAAAGAAGAAAAGATCAACATCATCGGTAACTACTGAGCCACAGGTTTTATGCCAGAGTTATCCCAGTTTTTTTAGTTGCCTTCTCCTAGAAGAATTACCTGACAAAGGCTAGGGGTCCTTCACTCCCAGTGGTTTAATCGTGCGATTGGGTATCCAGCCCGACTATTTCTATGTCCCCGCGCATATACATACACATGTATACATGTATATTCATATATACATATGCACATATATACACATGCATACATGTATATGCATGTACATACATACATACATACATACATACATATATACATACATTATGCAGAACTGATGAGTAATCTGCAGATACTCCACCCTGATTACACCTTCAGATTTATGCCTGTGATTATTGGAGCACTGGGATATGTTAGTAACTGCCTCAATACAAATCTTGAGAAGCTAGACTTCACAGGAAAAGAAAGAACAAAATTAGTTAGGAAATTACAAGTACAATCCGTTAATGGAACAGTAAAGATATGTAACACATTCCAAAAATGTTGCATCTAATAACTGCATATACACTTGTACAGATACAAAGCATATATACATGCACATATACAACTCAAAACATACACATCCACACATACAATAACATCCATATCTACACATGCATGCATACATATCTACCTAGTTGATGTTGTGTAAATTTCAATGAGAGAGTCTTGTGTCTATGTTAGAAACCGACTCTCTCTTTATTGGGAAAAAATTTGTGAAATTATAAAACCAGTAGAACATACATACATACATACATATATACATACATACATACATACATACATACATACATCAATGTTCTAACTGTTTAACCGATATCTGATGAGGACTGCTACAGATACCTGGGGATAGATGAGAACATATCCTATAATGGTATCTGTAATAAAGAACGCGTAACCAGGGAATACTACACCCGATTAAGAAAGATCTGGTCATCGGAACTCTCTGCGCAAAACAAAACAGTGGCTCACAATGTGTTTGCTGTGCCTGTCCTAACACCAACGTTGATGTTGGAACTCGAAAAGTACTGAACAACACCAGAAACTTCCACATCACCAGTGACATAGACCGCCTTTACTTGAAACGTAAGCAGGGAGGCAGAAGCCTAACATCAGTCCAGACAACATTTGAATGTCGCATCATATCTCTCCGACAACATCTACGAGTCTCGAAGCGTAGGATCCCGTTTCTCGAGCAAGTCTATCTGCATGAAACAGATAAGATCATGAGAGTTGGGAAGGAACTCCTCGAGAGATATTCCTGTGTGATAATCAAAAACTCACACCCGGGGATGTCGCTCAGCAGTATCGCAGTGAATCCGTGGACGAAAAACTGCATGCCTATCAGCAAAAAATCATGCATGGATATGTTGCCAGGAAGCTCCAGAGTAAGAGTAATATAGATAAGGAAAGTAGTCTATCTTGGACCAACAACCGCTATATTGGCTCCCACTTTGAAAGATACGCTTTTGCAATCCAAGAACAGGAGATTAGCACGAAATACCTTATTCACAAAAGAGATAGGGATGCAGGCAAAACACCTAGATGTGATAACAAGTGCAGACTCTGCCGAACTAACATCGAGGATATCACCCATGTCATCAGCAGCTGTCCAAAGATTTCATCGCAGTATTATATACCTATGAGGCATGATGTACTGGCCAAAACACTGTACGATGCAGTTCGTAAAAAAAGATAGCCCCGATAATAAACACATTAAAAGCTACAACAATGTGGAAGACATCCATGTACATAATATGAAAGAGTACTGGTGGAATGTTTCAGTAAAAACCCTAATAAAATGCAGGCATAACAGACCAGATATTATGATATGGGTCAGGGATAAGAAAACATGCACAGTAGTGGAAATTAGCTACCCAGCAGATGCCAATATAATATCAAAGATTAGTGAAAAGGAGAATATTTATGCAGAACTGATGAGTAATCTGCAGATACTCCACCCTGATTATACCTTCAGATTTATGCTTGTAATTATTGGGGCACTGGGGTATGCTAGTAACTGCCTCAATACAAATCTTGAGCAGCTAGGCTTCACAGGAACAGAAAGAATACAACTAGTTAGGAAATTACAAGTACAATCCATTAATGGAACAGTAAAAATATGTACAGATAGAAAGCATTTACACATGCACACATACAACTCAAAACATACACATCCACACATACAATAACAACCATATCTACACATGCATGCATGCATACATACATATCTACCTAGTTGATATTGTGTAAATTCCAATGAGAGAGTATTGTGTCTATATTAGAAACCGACTCTCTCTCTTTATTGGTAAAA
>OZ024740.1:272905077-272907577 GCA_964016885.1 Eledone cirrhosa | reverse complement strand
GATGTGATAAGGAGACTCACAAAAACCCGTAGTACACAAACGTTGGAACTATTGTGGGACTTCCCAATTAGTGTATTATGAAGGAGATAACTTGTAATTTCATGGGACAAACCTCGTACATATATATATGATGTCAACATGAATGGACCTGTTTTAGACATTTTTTGAAATTCCACCCCACGCGTCCCTTCATAATATATAATATTTCTCATTCTTTCTTCTGAAGGTCTAGCGTCCGATACTTTAAGACTCTCTTCCTGTTGCTTCAAGCGAAAACCTAATATATTCCTTCCATATACCAACAACACAACTGTACCGATTGTGTTGTTATTTCTGTATACCTTTTACATACATATATATATATATATATATATATATATATATATATATATATGTATGTAAAAGGTATACAGAAATAACAACACAATCGGTACAGTTGTGTTGTTGGTATATGGAAGGAATATATTAGGTTTTCGCTTGAAGCAACAGGAAGAGATGTATGTATGTATGTATGTATGTATGTATGTATGTATGTATGTATGTATGTATGTATGTATGTATGTATGTATGCTACTGTACGTCTGTATACATATATGTATGTACGTATACATACTCATACTTATATTTAAGTATCAGCCGTACTAAGAGTGAGAAAGGAAATTTCAATTTCATTTTTTCCATTTATATATATATATATATATATATATTGTTATACTTTGGGAGGGTCATGTTGCCAATAAGAAACACACGCACCAGTTGCTTTCACTTCAATTTAATTTATTAAATATTTATAAATTTACAAATTTATAAATTTCTGGTTGGTTGGTTGGTTGGTTCCACAATCAGATAGTTGTTTATATATATATAGTCATAGTTCTTTCGTCACACACTCTGTGACCTCTTCAGTGACTGGGGATTTCGTTCTTCGTTTCTGTGTCTTTCCTTTCTTCTATCCTACGACAAACAAAATGGCGTAGGATAGAAGAAAGGAAAGACACAGAAACGAAGAACGAAATCCCCAGTCACTGAAGAGGTCACAGAGTGTGTGACGAAAGAACTATGACTATATATATATAAACAACTATCTGGTTGTGGAACCAACCAACCAACCAGAAATTTATAAATTTGTAAATTTATAAATATTTAATAAATTAAATTGAAGTGAAAGCAACTGGTGCGTGTGTTTCTTATTGGCAACATGACCCTCCCAAAGTATAACAATATCGGTTTCAACACACGATTTCAGATAAAGAATCTTGCTAAACAAATTCAGAAACGAAATATATATATATATATATATATATATATATATATATATATATATGTATAACTCTCTCTATTGACACATACACATATATGCACTCACTCATATATACTTATATATATACATATATATATCTATATATATATATATATATAAGTATATATGAGTGAGTGCATATATGTGTATGTGTCAATAGAGAGAGTTATACATATATATATATATATATATATATAAATGGAAACATTTGAAATTGAAATTTCCTTTCTCACTGTTAGTACGGCTGATACTTAAATATAAGTATGAGTATGTATACGTACATACATATATGTATACGGACGTACAGTAGTATACATACATACATGGTGGCTGCCAACTCGTCTTCGAGTACGGCCACTACTTTATATCCATGTAGGAGAACCCCTACCGATGCGCTGAACGAGTGTGACTTTTTAGTCCAGCCAGCGACTTGAAAACTCTGGTACAAACACTACACTTGTGACAATTACTGACACATAGTGCTGGGCCCATGGTACCATGTGACGACAAGTGCAGAGAGATCTCCAGATATAAAGCAATGCCTGTGCCGTGAAGCTTTTATAGTGAGCAAAGGCACTGCACAAAGCCAGTCCCACTCTCTTAACCAAGATGATATTTACCAAAAAGAAGAACAAGTCAACATCATTGGATACCATCAGGGTTGCAGGTGTTATATCAGAGTTTTCCTTCTCCTAGAATTCTGCCTTGACAAAGGCTAAGGGGTCATCTCTCCCGGTGATTTTGGATGGCCATTGACTCTTAAGAGCTCCTTTGCCCTTTGACAGGTTTTGTTTTTAGTCCTGCAGGATGTCCAAAGTCACCCTCCTCACCAAGAAACCTTGGTGGGGTTGCCAGTTTAGTCGCCAACGACCCGACCATGGGACAGGTTGTACTGGGATACATGTTACCAGTAGCACCAACTGGTGACCTGACATAAACATACATACATACATACATACATACATACATACATACATACATACATACATACATACATACATATATGTACGTATGGGTTTACCGAACATTTATTATAATGTTCGGTTTGTTTGTAAACAAACAGCCCGAATTAAGCTGTACGGTGTTCGGCAACCATCGTGGCCCTTTTGTTCAACACTGACAAAGGAACGATGAACTAGTTTCTAGCTTCTTAGCTGTCATCAACACCGTATACCTTCCTGTCAATCGATTGAACGTTTA
>OZ024740.1:272897577-272900077 GCA_964016885.1 Eledone cirrhosa | reverse complement strand
GTGTGTGTGTGTGTGTGTGTGTGTGTGTGTGTGTGTGTGTGTGTGTGTGTGTGCGTGTGTGTGTATGTGTGTGTGTGTCTGTAAATGATTTTAGTAAGGACAGACGCGAGTCTAAAGTCCCT
Organism: Eledone cirrhosa; assembly: GCA_964016885.1. NCBI lineage: Eukaryota > Metazoa > Mollusca > Cephalopoda > Octopoda > Eledonidae > Eledone > Eledone cirrhosa. The sequence goes on along the minus strand of OZ024740.1, from coordinate 272,899,955 downwards.
GTGTGTTTACAGGAGAAAGTACAGAGAAACAAGACTCAAAGTTGGCCTCAATAAACGATATATATATATATATATTTGGAGGGGGGGTCACTTGTCTGGTTTATATGTGTTTGGGGTAGAAGTGCTAATTACTATCTGGTTGAATTCATACGTAGATGTTGTCTATCAATTTGTTTGTGTATCAACTATTGATTAAATTCTGTTTTATGTGCGTATCTACAACAATAGATATAGGGAAAATACAAACATACACAGACTCATAATTTCTGTATATATATATATATATATATATATATATATATATATATATATATATATATTCAAATATACATACATATATATGCATATGTATATATGTATATATACATATGCATATTTATGTATGTATGTTTATATACTATCAATTATATACATTTATATATATATATATATATATATATATATATATATATGTGTGTGAGTGTGTGTGTGTTTGTGTGTATTTATATATATATATATATATTTATATATGTCCGTGCGTATTTGTGTATGCGCTATTATATGTACAATATATACGCATCCAAATACTAACATAGAAACATCCATCTGGTGGCTACATTGTGCCTAATATGAACAGAGATAATGTGATATTATATATAACAAAACAGCCTGAAATCTATCTATTTTTACATATATATATGTGTGTGTGTGTGTGTGTATAAAGGTTAATTCTATAGGATTAGAACTGTTTCGTTCATATAAAATCATCGGCATATTCCTGATGTTTCCATACGAATGATTATCCTCATTTGCATACCGAGCGATTTTAAGGCCGGCTTTGCTTGCCGAAAATTGAAAACAAAATTAGAATTTCATTCCTCGTTCTCACAAAGCTGGTTACATAAATGTATGTATGAGTTTTATATCGAATAATGATTATAATATTCGATTCATTTGTAATTATATTATAAGCAAATGTGGTTAATCAGCCGATGTACAATATTATATATTTTCAAAAGTTCAAGCGAGTGGCAGAAGAGTACACAGTCTTGACGAAGGATAATAACCCAGAAATGTGTTGCCTATTCATCAATGCCACTTCTAGAACAAACGGATATATATATATATATATATATATATATACATAACTGTATAACCAACATAAATTGACTTCAAACCTATTTCATTATAGACTTACCTTACAGAATTACAGTCAACATATTTGAATCAAACCGATGCTACTATAAACCATATCATACAACGTACAGTAAAATGTTTACAACCAAAACATACTATCGTATAATATCAATAATGATACTAAAAACAAAACCTACACCAATCACTGGTACGGATATGGCGAAATTCGTAAATAGATGTGTTTTCATGCAAAAATGTTTATAAACACACACACTTCTGACACCCTCGGCTTTCGACCTGTACTGTTTGTACATATATATATATAGTTCAACTGCTTAGTACACAGTTTAATGTATGAAATTGTACAAATTAATAAGTCTGGTTCTCTTGCATTGCCATATTTGATGAATATAAAACTCATCTTTGCGTATTTCTTATTTGATGTAGACACAATCTGATGTACATCTCAACAAGGAACGGTTTTATATGCATGAATATTTTTATTGACACAGCATTGATGATATACTTGAGCTGCTTAGTGTACAGTCTAATATACAATTGAATTGACTACCACCTTAAGCACTAACATCATGCAAGTTTGTAGGAGCAATAGAGATCGACGCTCTAGTTCAACTGTTCATATTTTAATCTACGAAAATATACGTAGATAGGTATATATACTTGATCTATATAAATGTGTGTTTACACTTCGGGATAAACACTTTTACTGTTTTACAAATTTTAACTTTTACTATTCTATAATTACTTAGTGCACAGTTCAATATGTCGTATGTAATATATATATATATATATATGCATATATATATATCTAGATATATATGCATATATACATACATATATATATATATATATATGAATGCATATATATATATATATATATATATATATATATATATATATATATATATATATATATATATATATATGCATATATATATAGAGTGAGATATATATGCAGATATACATACATACATATATATATATATATATATATATATATATATATATATATATATATATATATATATAGGTATATAGATATAGATATATATGAATGCATATATATATATATATATATATATATATAGATAGATAGATAGATATAGATATAGATATATGCATATATATATATATATATAGGAACCAGTAAGACCCCGACAGCTGAGCTCAAGCCGTTTCGAAACGGCTTGAGCTCAGCTGTCGGGGTCTTACTGGTTCCTATTACCCACTCTACTACCTCA
>OZ024740.1:272870077-272895077 GCA_964016885.1 Eledone cirrhosa | reverse complement strand
TATGTGTGTGTGTGCTTGTGTGTGTGTGTATGTATGCATGTATGTATCTATATACGCGTATATACACATTTATAAAATGGTTATCAAAGTTAAACAGACAGTTGGAGACATATAAATTAATTATTATTTAAATATCGAATTGTGTTTGTTTATCTGTTTATCTATTTATCTATTTATGTTTGTCTAATTTTCTTTTTTGCTTCTGGTTATGTTACTTTATTGTTTTAATTACATTGACTGATTTCTTTGTTTTATTTCATTATGTTTGTTTTGTATTGCTTTGTTTTAAAGTTTCAATCATTATCTATTCTGTCATGGCGAATAATTTTATGTTATTATTCGTTTAGAATAATTACACTGTAAATTAATTGATTGCTGTGAATGATTGCAGTAACTTTATGCTTTATGGACTCATATCGAAAGTTATATATTTGTCTACCAAACTTTGGAAAATGTATGAAATGTATGCAGGTGACGACTTCAGAATTCAGATAATCGATAAGAAGTGGCGAACATTTCCTTGAACACAGGATTATATTTGATTGTAATATTATAACATTAAATACTAAAGAGATACTGATCATTTCATTAGAGGTAAAATTACTTGGTTTGAAATCTGCGCCTAATATGATGTAGTTTCACTTAGAAAAGTATTTATTTATACAGTTCAAACATCCTTTAGGAATATGTACTAGATTTTCTCAATATGTTACATGTTACATGTGCGATAAATACTGGTAATGTATCCAGGAGTAGATTTAACCATCAATCACGTTACTTAAAATTGAATTCAACGTCAGGGAAATATTTGAAACCGTATTTAGACTTACATCACAAAGTTCTACCTTAAAAAAAAATTCTACTCGATTGTCTTCGGTTCTCATCTGTTTGATAATAGGAGTGCCATTCACCTATTTAGTACAATGTGTTGGAACATTTCCGTTCCATACAAATGCTCGATGTTGTATAAGTGATAAGTATTTTTATTAAGACGTCCACCATCATAGGCATTACAGCTGTAGACATGGTGTCCAATACATTAACCTCCAACACTATTAGTAAAAGAACCTCAATTGATAGTGCAACAGATATACAGGGTTGTTCAGTTCATTGAGGATATTTTAAGCTTTAGCCTTTTTCTAACTAGTTCTGATTATCATTTCTTTTCAGATAAATGATGATAAACGTCACGCTAACCCAGCAATTCAAAGGGTACGCTTTAATAACAGGGCATAGTGATTTAGTGATTGTTCTCTTCCTCAAATTTGCATAGTTGTTTTGTTTTCAAATTTACAAAGTTTACAAAGCCGCTACCAGAGATACTACAGCAGCACTAAAACGTAAAACGTCTGCTAAGGGTTCTAATACAACCAGAACAACCAAAGGAAAATTGCAGAAAATCATCGATAAAAACGCCAGAAGGTCAATCATAGCCATGAACGACTTCGATACAAAATATACGTGATGTAGAGAGTCTAATTCATGTCTGCGAAGCCATGAGTTAGCTTCTCCACATCGCATATGATATGTATCGACGATCCTCATGCACAATGCACAGCACTAAGCGTTTGTTGGGCAAGCTGAAACACTAAGATCCCAGAATTCTTTTGTTTTTCGCCAATGAGAAAAACTTTAACCAAAGCATCAACATAAAAAATGACAGATGGTTATGCAGAGACTCAAAGAGGTTCCAACGGTTATGTACACAAGGTTTCCAGCTACGTTGATGGTTATGTGAGTCGTGACCAACGAGGGGATATCACATCTCCTCGCTTCTTTCTTTGGGGCTTAATGGTCAATTCTTCTGACTATAAAGAGGCATTGGAGAGGCTATGAGTTTGTGAGGCCATGTATAGAAGGCGTGAGCAAAGGAAGACAGCACACATACCAACAAAGATCTAAGCCGTCTTATGAGGTGAAGCCGCTCAAGGTATAGATGTGTTACATTCGCCAATATCCCGACACTCCAAATATATGACCTCCTAGCTCTCTAGATTTGAATCCGTTGAACTACTACATATGGGGCGTAGTCCAGGGGATAGTCAATCAATCCCCTGTAACGTTATAACATATCTGAAATCCGCCATTACTAGCACAGTATCCAAAATAGATAAAGATCATCTGACTCCAGCATGTCCACATTTCAGATGACGTTTTGAAGCAGTCATCTATGCTAAAATCGGCTTCCTTCAAATGCGTCAAGAAGAGCCTCAAGAGTATGCATGCCATTTTTCTCAAACAAAGCCTTTCTTTCTTGTCCTAGGTGTCTTTTTCTAAATCCATTTAAACGTCTTTAAATAACTGCATAACTATATAACTGCAATTTCGCTCTTCTGTGAAATGAACACACTCACTTTAAAACTGAATAGCATCATATCCCATAGCTTCAACTCCATCACAGACACCATTAAGTATATTACTATTTTTTTGTATTCTCATTCCAATACATTTACTTAAAAACATTATGAATTTGAAGTAAATACATTATTATTCAAAATACTCAATTATATTTCTAGGACAGAATTACATTAAAATAATAAAGTATTTAATATTTAGTCAAACATATAGAAAAAGAAAGTAGTATTGGAAAGGACTATACATGCTATAGACGAGAGGAAAAGGAGGCAAAAGGCAAATATTATTAGGCAACGAAAGAAGGAAATGAGGAAGTGGAAAGGGTTGCCGACTCTACACCTAAGACAGGGCGGTGTTTCAGGTGCACCCAGTGGACAAAATTAGTAAGGACCAATCCTGTAAACATAACTCTTGGCAAACAAATGTTATAAGACACTTTTGCAACTCTCCTGTTTCTGTGAGATTGTATGCAAGCAGGAGAGGGAAAAAATAAGGGTAAAACAAACTTTAAATTATTTTCTTGCTTGGATACTATGATCAATTATTTAAAAATTATGGTTATCGTCGAGACGACTAAAGCCATTATATTCTTGTTCATATTTACCACAAGGGTTAAGTTCTAAAGGTGCAGAGTTATCCAAATCTATGCAGTCCAGTGAGTCGTTAGAATATGGGACAGAATGGTTTGTGGTATTCGTTTCGGCTCTCTGCTCTCTTAGTTCAAATCTCACCGTGGTCAACTTTGCTTTCATTCTTGATAGGTCGCTAAAACAGTACCAGTCTAATACTGAGGTCGATTCTTCCTCTATATCTCTTTCCAACTTTCTCTTTCTTCTCTGTATATCTCTTTCTCTCTCTCTCTCTCTCTCTCTCTCTCTTTCTCTCTTTCTCTCTCTCTCTCTCTCTATCAATCCTTCTCTGGAAGAAATCTACTGTGCTCCGACATGGTGAGGGTTGGGCTCTGCCAGGCTTAAAATGCTTGAGAAACGACCCTACGACTCCAACAGTAGGTACGACACTAGAAGAGAGAGAAAGAGGGGGAGATGTAGTCCAGTGCTTTACATCTTGTAAAAGCTAATCTTTACTTGAAATCTTCATTATTATTGAAAGCAACATGGCATTTTTTTCTTTGTATTATGTTATTGTAGCTTGCACCACCCTCAGTATATGATTGTTAGAATAGACACAGATATTGTGGGAAGGGTACAATTGTTTAGATCTGTTTGTTTGGTTTTTTTTTTACATTATTAACGAAGAAATTCAGATGTTGACTGTAGTGAGATTTGAACCCGGAATGAAACTTAAAATTACTGGTCAATCGATATTACATCTAACTGATTAAAAGCTAAAGTTATAACTCCTGGAGTAAGATTTGAACTCATATACTAAGTATAGAACTCTACCATGTATACTAAATTCATAATTATATTTGGTACAAAACAAAATATTATAAAAACGAAAGAGATAATGAAACGACTTACTGAAGAAAGTGTTTTGCCACACCCCATTATGTCTCTTTTGAAGTTTAACAATAGCTGATACTTTCTATTGGACACGTCACGCAGACATTATTGCATTAAGTTTACTGTCAATAACGATGGAGACAGAGCTGTAGACAAGTCAATTATAAAGCGTAAGCAAATACATCGTAAGAGTCATTTGCAAATCTGACCCATTCATTGACAGGTATATTATGACTGGGAAATGAGGCCGTATACATTGAGAGTTCACAATCTGCTTCTTAATGTCGACTTTATTAGGCGAAAAGGGGAAACAAAAGTTCGACTCCATCTTGTCCATTCTCATTTATGGCTCGACTGCCTGTTATGGATGGATATCACTTGGTCGATTGTCTTTATCAAAGATGTTTCCATTTGATTAAACTTCATGTTTCTTCCGTTATCTTTCTGATAGCAAACATAACAAATGACTGAGAGATTTTGGATTTACTACAGCTAGCAGTTTGTTGAATCGTCTGCCCGTTCACACATATTCATATATGCGTACATATACAAGTACACATTCACACATAAACACACGGAAACATACATATGTATACACACTCCTCCACACACAAATATACAATCATAAAGAGTCGACACATATCGACCAATGTTAGTAGTAGATAGATCGAATTTGTAGCAAATTATAGGTCATTCTAGTCAATCAGACAGACAACGAAAATATTCTTCCGCTGCTAATTGGAAACATTTCTGCACATTTTATGAAGATTCTTTCCCTTAGACTACTCACACACAGCATGATTTAACCCTTCCTTTTACGATATACGCTTCTAAACTAGGTGGCGAGGGCTGTAGATTAAGATGCAAGCCGAGGCTGCAACATTTTCATTTTTCTGTTAAAGTGTATTCACTTCATTTACTCACTTGTGAATACCTTCAAAACTGCATGAATATCATTTCTTTCCTTTTATTCCCATTCTAAAATATGCAATGTTTCTGCTTAATCAAAGTAAAACCAATACATATCTCAAGATCTTAAAGTATGTGAAGATGTTTGAGACAACAGAGTGCCAAACTAAATACATTACATTATTTAGTTTTGGCGGTAGAAACAATTATTTAGTTTTGGCCGTGGATTGGCAGTATAGGTAGAGGGTCGGACGCCATGATTTGCAGCATAGTTACGTCCCTTTACGGTCTGAGTTCAAATCCCGCCGAGGTTGACTTTGCCTTTCATCCTTACGGGGTCGATAAAATAAAGTACCAGTAATGCACTGGGTAATTGCTGGCCTTGTGCCTAAAGTAGGAACAAGTATTTAGTTTTGGCGGTGAATTGGCAGTATCGGTAGAGGGTTGGACGCCATGCTTTGCTGCGAAGAGTTACAGCCCTTTTAATGGTCTGAGTTCAAATATATGTTCATATATGTGTGCGTGTGTGTATGTGTGTTTGTGTGTGTGTGTGAACGCGCATGAGTTTATAGCTTCATTATTTTATGACGTCCGACCCTCTGGCAGTATCGGTAGAGGGTCGGACGCCATGCTTTCCAGCATAGTTACGTCCCTTTACGGTGTGAATTCAAATCCCGTCGAGGTTAACTTTGCCTTTCATCCTTACGGGGTCGATAAAATAAAGTACCAGTAATACACTGGAATAATTGCTGGCCTTGGGCCCAATGTAGAAACAATTATTTAGTTTTGAATAACTTTCACCTTTGACCTTTAATTGACGACAAGGAAAAGAAAAAACGTAAAACACTATAAATCCTTTCCTACAGAGCTCCAACGAATACTGTTGGTAAAACTGATAGAATCACATAAGACTGGTAGTTATGTTTTCTATAAGATATCGTAACTTTTGGTAGAATTATATAAGACTGGTACTTATCTTGTCTATAAAGTATCGTAGCTTTTGCTAGAATTATATAAGGCTGGTATTTATGTTGTCTATAAAGTACCTTAACTTTTGGTAGAATTATATAAGGCTGGTAATTAAGTTGTCTATGAGGTATCGTATTTTAGTTCACACATTACTCCTCTGATATTCAAAAGCAGTAGATGTTTTTCAAAGCTTGATTCAACTAAATTTTTCCACTAACATACATTTTAAGGCTTCGTGTAAAACATTAAAATGGTTGTCGGTGGCAACATTTCAACAGGGAGGTTAAAGATGATTACGAGTAAGCCGTTATGTCCTGTTTGGTACATGTTTATACAAGTTCTTGTTAACTTTGCCTTTCATCCTTAAGGGGTCGATAAAATAAAATACCAGTAATGTATTGGGGTAATTGCTGGCCTTGTGACGAAATTAGAAACAATTATTATTAGGGAAGCAGATTGGCAGTATCGGTAGTGCGTCTGACATCATGCTTTGTAGCATAGAGTTACGGCTCTTTATGATCTGAGTTCAAATCCCGCCGAGGTTAACTTTGCCTTTCATCCTTAGGGGGGTCGATAAAATAAAGTACCAGTCACGCACTGGGGTCGATTTAATCGACTTTTCTCTCCCCCAAAGTTGCTGGCCTTGTGCCTATATAAGAAACCATTATTATTAGGGCAACAGATTGGCAATATCGGTAGAGTGTCGGACACCATGCTTTGCAGCATATAATTACGCCCTTTTATGATCTGAGTTCAAATCCCGTTAACTTTGCCTTTCATCCTTACGGGGTCGATAAAATAAAGTACCCGACACGCACTGGGGTCGATTTAATCGAATTTCCCCTCCCCCAAAATTACTGGCCTTGTGCCTATATAAGAAACAATTATTATTATTGCTGTTGCGGTAGATTGGCAGTGTCGGTAGAGGGTCGGACGCCATGCTTTGACGCATGGAGTTACGGCCCTTGCTATTCTGAGTTCAAATTCTGCCGAGGTTAACTTTGCCCTTCATCCTTACGGGGCCGATAAAATAAAGTACCAGTAATGTATTGGGTAATTGATGGCATTGTGCCAAAAGTAGAAACAATTATTATTGCTATTGATGTTATTGTTGTTGCTGAGTCACTCGATACTTGGTACACTTCCGTAGAGTAAGTTCATTGTTTGCTAACGTATTTTTAAAACATTTTTGTCTAAACATTAATATTATTTCGTACCTAAATCAACGATCTTCTTAGAAAGGTGGTAGGTTTTCTATATCTCCAGACCTGAGAGGCTACATTTTTGTGTGTCGTTTCACCTACACGCTCTTTGTTTAAAAAAATAGATACGGCTCATGAGAAAAATTCTTCTGTTGAATTGAACAGCTGGCTGTCCCCAAAATGCAACAGCTTAAGTTAAAAAATCAACGATAGCAAAAACCAGCATCAGCAACAACTCTACACGGGAAAGTTTGACCCCAACTTCTCGCTTTTAGAACCTTTGACACCGTCCTGACACCCACAAGAACAGAATCGCTAACACGAACACTGCCTCTACCAAAACCCTCACCGCCACACCCACCACTGCAACAACAAAAACATAAGAGAAGCAGACAAAAAAACTGACTGTAACACGTACAAGACAAATGGCAACAACAACATGAACAACAAGTTATTTGCAGTAACGGCTGTAAAAGCCACACAAAACTTTAATATACACCTAATAGACAAAGTGTTGTGTTTTATTATCTAGGTTTGGAAAAATACTTCTATGACTTAGCACTTACAAACCTTCCGAGAACAATGAGATTTGATATCCTTAATGTTCAGTTTAATTTGTGGAATTTGTGTCCAATGGGACGCCGTTCTGGTGCGTAACATATGAGCTTAGTTGGTAATACAGAGCATGTATGTTGGACACCTTATAAGTGATGAAGGGGAAGAGTGATGAGTGAAGTGAGAGTGCTTGGGTGGATGTTGCAGGAGATTAGCCGCCTCTGAGGAGCAGTGGCCATAGTTAACGGGTTTGTTATGTGTTGTTGGGGCATTTATTTAATTGTTTTATTGTTTCAGGTTTCGCTTCAATGTTTGGTCTGTTTGTTGTTTTGCATAAATGCTAAAAAAATTGAATTTTTTGGTGAATGAGTTTGGCATGTATTGTCTCAGTTGCTATAGGATGTATTGTAAGTGTGGTGCAGAAATAGCCTTGGTTATAACGTGTTAGTTGAGCCTATTTCAAAGTGAGTACATATCACTTTAAAATGAGACCCAATACTTCAAAGTAAGAAACGCGGTTTCATAGTAAGTTCATGTCACTTAAACACGATTTCATAGTAAGTTCATGTCACTTAACTTGTTTGATTTAATTAGATTAATGTATTTTCTCAGAGAGAAAATGTGGCATGGAAGATTTATCAGCAGCGGAATACGATATCATAAACAAATCGAAACAGAAAGACCGATTGTTTTTAATCACAATGGTAATAGCTCCTTTTCAACGGAACTCTTACATAACTGCATGTAAAATTATTTAATCATTGCACAAACAGATTTGCTCGGTCACAATGCGCTAGCAAATCGAGGAAAAATTAAACATTGAGCATAGAGGATACATGTTTCTAATATTGCTAGTTTTAAGCTCATAGATTATTATGATCCCGGATCATGGCCATTACCCTAGGTATTACAACTACATAATGGATTAATTGCTCCATTAAAAACCTGTAATTAACGAAGTGAGTTCCTATTGTTGACATTAAGAATAATCTTACGATATTGTTTCATTCCCTTTCGAAGTATCACAGCCAGTTAATCTGGAGATAATCCAATACCGAAATCGCTATTATCACATTAAAATCCCTAATCTCATCCTAAATTGGCAATGTCTTATTTTTGAACTGATATTTCCTCTCTAAGGCTTACAAATACTATGTTTTAGGTGAGCTATTGAATTTAAAATGTATTGCATAAGATTTAGACTGCGAATAGCAAGACCAATTTGTTTAAAGTGTGGTACATTTGATATTATCATTATAATTATTTATAATATATCATTTAACTATTGACATTAACAATTAAGCACATTTTTTTATCTGACTTGTTTCATCACAATGTTTCTTACGTTTGATGTATTCCAACATTCCAGTGTTTACGTACACACCTTACTTGAATAAATTCTGATTGTTACTTTACTTCATTACAAAATCATTAATGTTTGGCAATGTTGACATTAATGCTAGGGGTAAATAGAATTTTCTCGGAGATTCTAATCAAAGGGTTTTCTATATAACCTAACCTGACCCAATCATATTACTCAATTGGATGAAATTAATTCTGTAAAGAAGCATCTAATACGTCTTCAAGGCTATCGAAGAGGCCCCTGCAAGATATTAAAGGAAGGGAAAGGTAACAAATGTAAAAGAAAGAAAATAAATACTCTCAGTTGCAGTGAACAGTTTATGTGTATGTATATACACATAACATGTGTGCGTATGATCAAATATACATACGTTTATATAATGTATAAGTCAGTGAGTGTGTCTGTGTATTTACATTTGAATACATTGGTATGTACATACTTTAACTATACAATATGAAGGTGCAACTGTGTGCGCGTGTGTGTATGTGTGTGTGGGTGTATGTGTGCATGTGTGTGTGTGCATGTGTGTGTGCGTGTGTGTGTGTGTGTGTGTGTGTATGTGTATGTGTGTGTGTGTGTTAATGTAAGGTTTAGGAACATTCTTGAAGGAGGTTGATTACGGAATGGCAAAAATGTGGCCTGACTCAATATACTAACTTTATATGAATGGGGGTTGATATAAGGAAAAGAAACTAACAATATAACTCCCATCTACAACAACACCAACTACAACAACAAGGACAATAACAAAATATCTAACTATGATAAGAGCAACTTCTCCAGAAGGCTCGAATCTCTCGTTATAACAGCAATTACATATAAAAACAACAACAGCAACAAGAACATCTATTACAAGAATATGAATGTCCTTTCGTACAGCTGAACAGACTACCAAAAATGAAAGCAGAACTCTATTTAATTGCAAACATGCCTCAGGAAAATGTGTCGTTTGCTTTGCAGCTTAGCACTAAATTCTGAAAGCACTCCAGCCCGCCGATCTCAACATAGAGTTGTACTTGGTCCCGTGCAATATAAGCTTCTATTTAGAAGGAATGGGGAAATGGCAGAATTAGTAGAATAAAAAGCTCTGATTGAAAGATATAGTTCATGTTGAGTGAGAGGGATATAGTGAAAAGAGGGGAACTGCCTGTGAGAAATAGACAGAGGTAGATAGAGAGGCAGAAAAAGAGAGAGAAGAAGACGGGCAGACAAACCTATAGATGACGCCAGAGAAAAGAGAGTATCAAAGAGAAAAAAGAATGAAAAAGAAATTTAAGTGTATGGAAAATTACTAGGTCTTATTTCATTCTGCTGTTAGGTTTTCTATCTATCATTCTATCTATCTATGTCTACATAACTATTTATCGATCTACCTCATTTTACTAATAATCCAACTATATAAGTGCCTGCACATGTATATTATAAGATCACTTCATGCAAACGTATATATATATATATATACATATACATAAATATATATAAATGTATGTATATATATATATATATATATGTGTATATATATATTGTTATACTTGGGGAGGGTCATATTTGTGTAATATTGTCAGAATTAATAACAGAACACACTCACTGTTTGGTTGGTTTTCGTTTTTCGCTTCTGTGTCTTTTATATCGATTAATTTAATTTATTCGGTCCTCAATGTTGCCATTGACTGACCAACGGTCAAAAATACAGATACAATATAGAGACAAACACATATATATAGTTTATCAAAGTTCTTTCGTTGCACATCTGCAACATCGTCAGTGGTGCTATTGTTTCCTCCCGTTGCATTGTAGTTTCTACGCCATCTTTATTTAGTCTGTTTATATATGTTTATTTATTTGTTTATTTTTTTGTCTTCTTTGCGCATGTGTTTGCGTGTGTGTATAGTGTTTTGTTTGATGTGTGTTTGTGATTGGATGACTGTGTATTGGTTAATAGCATAAGGTCTTCGAAATGCTTTTAATTAAGCATACAGTGTATTGCAAAATACACTATATATACATTCATATATATATATAGCTATTTCAGAGCACCAATTCTAATTTTATATGTATATATATATATATATATATATATATATATATATGAATGTATGTATAGTATATTTGGCATTATACCGTATGTTTAATTAAAAACATTTAGTTTTAAAGTAGTGACTATGTCACTTACTTCTTTTCGGCGAAAGAAGGGAGAGAAGCTGTCAATCTGGTTGGCGTTCATCTGAGCCACGTACTCCGCTGCTTTCGCCGAAAATTATAGCACCTGTATTGTTATAGAATTCCAGTAATAATCAGGAGCTGATTGTATATATATATATATAATACCACTCTAAAATACTGGTCCAGTTTAACGACTACTTGTACTCAAATTGTTGTGCGGTTACCTAATCTTGAAATGTGGATGGTGGAACATTTGCTCGACAACATGCTTTGTAGTCTTTATATATGAACCATTAGCTTCTGCTTTCAAATCTCGTGGAGGTCAACTTTCCCTTCCGTCCTTATAGGGTAGATAAGTTAAAGTACTTATAACGCATTGCGTCCAATTAATCCCCTTTACCCTCCCTCAAAATATGTTGGTCTTGTACTTAAATCAGAAACTATTATTATCATTATTATTAGATACACTCCAGTACGTGACTGGTACTTTATTTTAAGGCTAAAATGCAAAGTTGACGCGGTGGTATTTGAACTCAAAACATAGAGAGCCGAAATATATACAGTTTGTTCAACACTCTAACTAATGTGTATAATTTATAATAATTATACTTTCTATACTTGGCACAAAGCCAGAAATTTAAAGGGAGGGTGAAAAGTCGATTCAATCAACCCTATTGCTTTAAATAATAATGAAATTATTGTGTACAGTGCTCAGGTGCGCAACAACTCATCAAATATGCAGGTATAGTACATAGAATAATGTACAAATGTCAGGAAAGTGAACAGTGTATGAGTCATGATAAACATGTGTGCGTGTGTATGGAGGGGGGATATCAGGTATAGTGTTGGCGAATTTCAGGAAGCATGGACGTTTTAAAGGATGCAGTGTGTCGGCAGTTAACAACTGATGCAGGTAGTTTGTTCCATGGGAGCCGTGCAGTTTTCTGACTTTGTTGGCATGCCCTGGTTTATTTTATTGCTTTATTTTATTGACCGTGTATGGATGAAAGGCAAAGCTAGCCTCGGTGGGATTTGAAATAAGAACATAAAGAGCCGAAATATATACAGAAAAGCATTTTGTTCAACACTAACTAATCTGTGAAATAATAATAATAATGTAAGAATAAATGGTATTGCCAGAAAGAAAACAGGAAAAAGAAAAGGAATGGGAAATTTCGCCTGAAGCTTTTTGTACAAAGTAATTCTGTTTCAATCACAAAAAAAGGACAATAATCTTCAGGGAGAGATTGTTTCATTTTGTCATTGTTTTACCATTAATTTGTTTTTATTTCAATTTGTATTTTTTTATTTATTTTATTTCATTCTTTTCTTTAGGTCGTTTTTGTTAGATATTTTCTCCTCATTTTAAAATGTTTTTCGTTTTCTTTCCTAATTTTTTTTCCTGATTTTTACTTATATGTGGTTTATAAGTGGTTGAATCACATTATAGTTGTCAATTTATATAGGTTTTTGTCTGTAAATTTTAAGTGTGTACCCGCATGTGAAAATATGCGTTATTGTAACTACAGCGCTATATCTACGTATGTATATTCGTGTATATATATATATATATATATATATATATATATATATATATATATATATGGATGTCTGTTGCTGTATCGTCTGAAAGAGTACATATAATGGTGTGTCTGGAAAGTTTCCCTTTCCTCCTTTTCGCCTTCTCTACCGTTCTTTCACACACCAACTCTATCTCTCTCTATATATATATGTATATATATATATATATATATGGGTTTTGTTTGTGTGTGTTTCTCTCTCTCTCTCTCTGTATGTGAACACATATGCAAATATACATAGATATATATAAAGCTGGAACTTCAAACAAAAACTCAAAAACGTAATGGCTAAAATGATATACACACATATTCAAATACGAAATATTTAATATTATAATTACAATAATAGCTCATTTCCACAAGATAATTCCAAATTCAGTTTTTAATGTTGTGTTCGGTAATTCAACCACTCTTTCAATGTTTTTCTATACAAATTGAACCTATGTCTATTTTCTTAGGTTTTTTTTCCATGGCAGACTCTGTAGTGCGTTGGATAACATACTTCGTAGCATAGAGTTACATCCCTTTACTTCTGAGTTCAAATCCCACAGAGGTTAGCTTTGTCTTCTATTCTTAAAGTCACGCAGTGGGGTCGATTTAATCGATCTTCCCCTCCCCCATAGTTGCTGGCCTTGTGCCTATAGTAAAAACAGTTATTATTATGAATATAGGAGAGGAATGTGTAAAAGCCTCGGAAACCTGCTCAGACACTTCCAACTCTGTGACAGATACTGACTGGATTTCTTGAATAAGCCAATGTGGACATGGACAAATCGCATCGGATCATCCAGATCGTATTTGGATAGAGTATACTCTCAGGAAGAAGATAAGGCTAGCATTGGCTAATCCTAATTCAAAGTAGTGGACTACTGAGATCACAAATTTGGAACCTGTGCAGGGATCTTATAAAGGCGTCATAGTTATTGGTTACTGGAAGCTAGACATGTCCGTAACGCCTTTAGAGACCCGTTTAGTGAATTAGTTAAGCGGACGTTGACGGGAACAATCAACAACAAATGTTTGTTAGCCGTGAAAAGGGTGATTAGAATAGAATCGATAAAGTTTAGTAAAGGAGTAGTGATGGATTAAAACGAGATTAGAGGGTGATCTATTGAGGAAGTTCTCTAGCTCGGGATTGGGAAAGGCAGTGGGCCAGATGTCGATATAGACTTTATTGCTTACATCGACGGCCAGTCCGCGGCCTCGGCCACGGAGGTGGAGTGTTGCGAATAGTCGATAACAGCCGGCGAAATACGGGAGCCGATGAGTAACTACATGATGGGTAAAGTCACCTGGTTTAGATGGTCTGACTATATGCCAAACTTGTTCGTTGTTCTCTAGGGAGACGTCTACTGCAACTGGCAGCAGAACGGGGAAATTGTCAGTTCCGGAGCTGATGAGTGGTGGAGCTGGCGAGTGAGAGCCCGAACATGTTGGACTCTATTCATAATTTTAATCCCTTAACTTTGCTAAATGCAGAGTTCAGATTTTTGGACAAGGTATTAGCGATGAAGCTGGCGTTTGTTGTCGACGATCTGGTGGGGGAGGCGCAAACATGCCCTACTCTGAACAGCTTTATCTACGACTACCCACACCTCATACGATACATCATACAGAGGATGACTAAAAAACCTGGCGCGACTAAGGCCCTGATGAATGTATATCAATCGAAATGTGTGTGTTTGTGTGAATTACGGTGGCCTCCTGGTAAGGTGTATCGAAATGTCACAGATGTTGCTCGGATATACATTTATTTACTGTGATGAACTTCCGTAATTATTGTAAACATTAAACAAATTTTCGATGGATTTTTGCCACACTAATACTCAGCTAACAACACAAAAGCGGATTATAATAAATTCTAAAATCCTGATGATGCTACGGGTAATGAATTACTGAATCAAGACTAACACAGTTTAATTTAAATCTGTTTATAGCCTGAACTGGCTGGGATAAATTATTGTGTATTATGTGACATCATTGTAATCATAACATTTGAAAGGTTTTCTATATCCTAAAACAATTCAGGTTTGTTCATGTGAAGATTTAAATTGCGTTGTTGGAAAATAATTAAACTTTAAGAAAGCTTTAGAAATTTGCAACTAATCAAGACTAACTGTGAAACGGTATTCGCATAAAGCACAATGCTTTTGTTTCTTTATGTAAATTTTCAGCAAACAAACATAACCCAGATATACTTCATATGAAACGGTTTCTTTTTTAATTACTTGAATAATTTGATGCATCCCGGAACTAGTTAATTTTGTAATGATGTAACGAGGGAGGACATTTCCTCGTGGAACAGTCATAAAGATGAGTTATAATACAGAATAATGTTTTGGTTAATCGATGCAAACATTCTGAAAAGTAAATGGTGTTACTAACTATATGAGTATTTACTAATAATGGTTTCTGATTTAGGCACAAGACCAGCAATTTCTGGGGAAGGGGAAAGTTCATTAAATAGATCCCATCCATAAGGATGAAAAGCACCGATAACCTCACCGGGATTTGAACTCAAAACGTAAAAGAATGTTGTCCGATGTTCTGCTGATAGTGCCAATCCACCACCACTGAGTCTTAGTATATTTACTAATAATTGATTTTACTTTATGTACAAGGCCAGCAATTTGCATTACTGATGCTTTATTTTATCGACCCCGTAAGGATGAAAGCCAAAGCTTACCTCGGCAGGATTTGAAATCAGAGCCTAACTCTTTGCCGCGAAACATTTGGTCCGACGCTCTACTGATTCTGAAATTCCACAGCCCTAGTATATTTACTAATAATAATTCTAAATTTGAGTACCGAATACTATTAAACATGAATTCTGCTCCGGCCACCCTGCACATAGAAAAGGACATTGAAAATTAACATTAAAATGGGCATTATAAATCCTTGTCAATTGGCAATATATTTCCAACTGATTTAGTGCGAAAGAAAATGGTGAATTAAAATTATGAGGCTATTATAAAATAGATTTAAATGACACGTTTCAAACTTGTTCACATACAACTTCTCATCTTGAAGCATTGTTTATTGATACGCAAGGTGCAAAGTTTTTTCTCAGTTGACTTAAGAATGCCTCCTGGTAGATTGGTTTGTATAAGGATTCTAATAGATTGTGTGCAATAAACACAACCAATTTTGTTTACATTGTCAATAGACTTCAGACCGATCTCAGAATAGCACCTCCATTCTCAAGCAGTGTATAGAGTCTATATAGAATGAAATTAATGGCATAATTATCTATCAGGATGACAAACTAATCTTAGCAATAACCCAGAATAAAGTGAAGAATCGAGAAAATGCAGTTATTGCTAGATTTCAAGGAGCCAATGTATCTATTAAACCAAATAAATACATTAATCATACATATTCCATAAATTTCATAGGAACGCTTATTTCAAAGGATGGGATCAACCCATTATTGAGAGAATAAATAGGAAAAATATTAGAAGTTAATAAACTATGATCCCCAGTTTAAACCCAAATATGCAAACATAGTTGAGCCTGTCTCTTCTTGCAGATACAATAGTTTTTGCTCGAAACAGGCCTTTAATCGGGCCATAGGTAAGGGTTGGCACGAATACTGAATTATGATATATAAAATTACAGGCCGTATGGTTAATATTTTTTGTTCAGCACTGAGGCCAAGCGGAAGATTATCATACACAATCCCTGCCTGTCAATGGATTCCGGTGACTTGTCCGTAGTATTTGAGATATATTTTTATGAGGAGAAACACCGAGGATTAATTTTCGATTCAGTTTCTGGTCGTAAATTTGAATCGTGATGACTGAAACACAAACTCATAACTCACAAAGCTCCAGAACAAGGTGAATAAATTCTGCAGCCATTGACAATTATTATAGGTTGAATTAATAAAAAATTGGGGGGAGGGGAAGGTCGATTAAATCGACCGCAGTACGTGACTGGTACTTTATTTTATCGACCCTGTAACGATGAAAGGCAAAGTTAACCTCGGCGGGATATTAATAATAAAATATAATCATATGTTGTAGCAATAAAATCTATAAGCAGAATCGGTAGAGTGTCGGACAGCATGCTTTGCGTCATAGAGTTGCGGCCCTTTACGTTCTGAGTTCAAATCCGGTCGAGGTTAGCTACGCCTTTCATCCTTACGGGGACGATAAGTAGAAATAACGCATTGGGATCGATTTAATTGAATTACCCCTCACCCAAAATTGCTGGCCTTGTGCCTATAGTAGAATTATTACTTTCCTAATATATTTTGTAGTCAGTGTAGAGTAGAAAATTATATAAATTATAATTTCTACATCAGATTGCTACTAAAGTATGAGATTTCCACCTGAACCCTTTATCCAGCACAGAAAATGTTCGCCGTTCCGGGTATATCTTAGGGCATGTGCTGTACATTTATAGCTTATTTTAAATGAGAAATTAATTTTCTCGGCAACACCCGATACAATTGCCATGCCAAGGATGTTTGGAAGTTGAATATAGTTTCCGACTTCCATGTTCCACGGATCCCAACGTGCTCAGAATAAATCATAGAAATTCGTCGCTTGATCCCCATTGAATACCATACACATTGACTGAGAATGTTCTTATGCATTGACTGAGAATGTTCTTATAAAGATAGTGATGATAATAATAATTGTTTCTAATTTTGGCACAAGGCCAGCAATTACCTAGTGCATTACTGGTACTTTATTTTATCGACCCCCGTCAGGAAAAGTTAACCTCGCCGGGATTTGAACTCAAAACGGCAAGGGTCGTAACTCTATGCGTCAAAGCATGGCGTCCGACCCTCTACCGATACTGCCAATCTACCGCCCTAAGTGATGATAATAATAATGGTGATGATAATAATGATAATAATAATGGTTTCTTATTTGGGTACAAGGCCAACAATTTTGGGGAAGGAGGAAAGTCGATTAAATCGACCCCAGTGTGCCACTGGTACTTTATTTTATCGACCTCGTAAGGATGAAAGGCAAAACTAACCTTAATAATAATTGTTTTTACTCTTGGTACAAGGCCAGCAATACCCCAATGCATTACTTCTACTTTATTTTATCGACCCCATAAGGATGAAAGGCAAAGTTAACCTTGGCGGGATTTGAACTCAGAACGAAAAGGACCATAATTCTATGCTGTAAAGAATGTCATCTGATGTCCTACTGATTTCGAATTTTGGCACAAGTACAACAATTTACTGGAGAAAGAAGAAAGTCGAGTAAATCGAATCCAGTTCATGATTGGTACTTTACTTTCTCGCGAGAGCAAGGTTCAGAAACAACGTAGGCCAAGTTGAAACTTGAACGCAGTACATAAACAACCGGATCAAATACAGCATGCCATTTTCCCTCACGTTTTCTCGAGCCAATATTTGTTATAAAATTCAATACAAATATAAAATATACTATTTCTTTCAATGGAACTTGGCTATAAATTTGAACTCAGAACGTAGAAAAATTGGAATAACTCAAGTAAAGCCAGTTAGTACGGTGGTCTAGAATATCTGCTAAAGAAGAAACAAAATAATAATAATGTGTCCCGATTTGACAGATCACGAGCGAATAGAATTTTATTATCTTTCTTAGTCAGTGACTTTGAAATTTATGTAGAGGCTCCCATACATATTTTATTTTTATTTATATTTAATTTTCAATTTCATAGTATTTATGGTTTATTTTTCTTTCTTTAGTCTTGTTGCTCTCGCATAATTCTTTTTTCATCATTTACTTTTTATACAGTAATTTTCATATATTTTTCTAATTCCTTCGAATTTCTGAATGAATGTATGTATGTTCCTTGTTCCCTTTTTAGTATTTTTGCTGCTTATATTACTATCATTATTATTATTAGTTATAGTAGTAGTAGCAGCAGCAGCAGCAGCAGCAGCAGTAGTAGTAGTAGTAGTAGTAGTAGTAGTAGTAGTAGTAGTAGTAGTAGTAGTAGTAGTAGTAGAAGTAGTAGTGGTAGTAGTAGTAGTAGTAGTAGTAGTAGTAGTAGTATCATAGCCGTTTTACAGGGTACTCATCATTTTTTAAAATTGTGGTTTTCTTGAGTTTATTTTTATTGATTGTTTTGGATATTTTTGTTTGCAAGGAAATTTAATAAATTAAAGAAGTATTAGAAAAATATGAACTTTCACTCCACAAAAAACTCACGCATGTGCATACGAATTTTCACAAAATATAGCAACAAAAAAAACAACTAACAGTAATAACAATGAAATGAGAAAATCATAGTAAAATAGAAGCATACACACGTGTGATTATATGTGTATGTATATGTGCGTGTGATATATATATATATATATATATATATATATATATATATATATATATATATATATATATATATATATATATATATATATATATATATATATATATATATATATATGTATGTATATATATATATATGTATGTATATATATATATGTATGTATATATATATATATATATATATGTATATATATATATATATATATATATACATATAACAGATATTTATATTTATATGCATAGATATATAGATATATATACATATATATATATATATATTTATATATGTATATATATATATATGCACACATTAATACATACATGCATACATACATGCATATATAAATGCGTACATACATACATACATACATACATACATAGTGTATATATAATATATAAATGTGTATATATGTATGTATGAATGTGTATATGAATATATATATGTATATATATATACATATATATATGTGCGTATATATATATATATATATATACGCACATATGTATATATATAATATATAACATACATATATACACATATATACACATATATACACATTTATATATTATATATACACTATGTATGTACGCATTTATTTATGCATGTATGTATGCATGTATGTATTAATTTATGTGTGTGTATGATGTTTAGCAAACAATGAGATGGTCAATAACTGAATATTTTGCACATATGAAAGGTTTTCATCATAAATTTTGATTATGTGATATAATGTTATTGGAAATATGCACAGGAATTACATTGACAACATTTTTATGGCAATAAAATGTATTTAGACACTCATAAAAAGAAAAGAAAATCAACTTCCTTTCCTTTACTATGAACCCAACCCACAGTCACCACAAGCGTGCATCTTCCTTGACATTTTAATCATCAACATTAGTTGCAGCACCATCACCAACATCTTTGCTAAAATAAATATCATCCGAACACTAACTTATCCAAGATAAAAGGGTTTTAAACATACTTGAAAATCAAGTCTTCTCTTGATTAGTTGAAATGTAGCGTTAATCAAGTGTTGCTATTAATGTGGCTGTTGTTGCTTTTGTTTTTTCTTACTGTGTTGCTGTGGTGATGATGATGATGGTGGTGGTGGTGGTGGTGGTTGTGGTGGTGCTGGTGTTTCTGGTGCTGGTGGTTGTGATGGTAGTGGTGGTGGTTATGTTAATGCCTCCGTGTTGTTGATAGTGCTAATTCTGCTGCCGTGTTTCGTTGCTATATTTGTTGTTATTTTGGTTTAGGAAGAGGCGGTGGAATTTGAGTTTCGTTAGATCGTCGGACAAGTCCTTAGCAGTATTTGTTCTGTGGGTCCTTTCATAAAAGCTGTTTTATTATACAATTAAAATAATTTTTCTCTATTACTGCAACTTTCCTTACTCCCTATATCTGCGATTCTCTGCGGATTGATTTTTTCTAGGTGTATTTTAAACCTGACGTCCCTTCCAAAACAAAAGGAAACCATTATCTAGTAACATTAGCCTTTCATTCTTTCATGGTCGATAAAACATGTTTAAGATAAAGTGCTGACCTCAATATAATGGACAAATTCTTTTAACTTGGTGACACAGGACAATGAGAAATGACTGAAAAAAAGTAACAAAATAAAGGAATATGTTTAGTTTTTGTGTGTTTTTTTTATTTTCTATTAGTGTTGATGCAAATACAATGGTTTCGGATTTAGACACAAGGGTATCAATTTTGGCGGAGCGGGAGTCGATTAAATCAACCCCAGTGCGTTACTGATGCTGTATTTGATCGACCCCGCAAAGCATGTCGTCTGATGTTCAACCAATACAACATTTCTTCCATCGCATAGTACGTTTATTTTTAATGGCTGCATGACCCTCCCAAAGTATATCTTATCACAAGAATATAATGAATATAGAAATTTATATTTATTAATGATGGGGACAGTCGTGGTGAATAGGAGTTAAAACGAGTATCGTGATGCTGGTGTTTGTGTTGGAAATATTGATATCGCAGGCTGTGGTGGTATGTCCTATATACCGCTCTAAACTAATAATTTAATAACCCACAGCCACCGCAGCCAGCCTAACGAAATAATCAACACAAGAGAGAAGGATATCCGCACTGCCTTCATAAATTTAGCGTGATTGTAACATTACTATTATATTTAATATATCATAGAGTATCATCATGACTAATTTATCATGGCAGACTGGATATTAATATGTACTATATATTAATACTTATCAAATAGGACAAGATACTAATAGTATAATATTGACAGAAGTCGTAAAATTACCATTACTATCAATTTATCATATAGGAAAAAATATTAGTTTCACTATTGATTTATCATGAGGGAATTAATATTCATATTATCAATAGCTTATGATTGGATATCTAATACCAATTAATATTACGGGAGTATAGAAGTGGATGATTCTCTACATTGTGAGCGCAGGTCTATTTAAGGTAACTCGTATGCAAAATATGCGTTATTGCATTTGAACATCTTAACGATATGTACTTTTCTTAAAAGGATCTATAGTTCTTTCGTGGAGAAAGCTTTCCTCGTGGGTTTCCTCTTTATTTTGTCATTCATCCCACCTCTTACACCAACGCCAAAGAATATAGCAGCTTCAAGGAGAGGTGGATAGCCAGTATCGTGGACTGTTCTGGTCTACCATTGCTGATAGGTTATTCTCCATGTGATTTTAGACTACTTGCGTTTTTCTATGTTTTATATCTTAAATTATAAACTTTTTATTAATGTGCGGTCACGCGTAATTAACCATTTATTCTATTTGAATAATATCACATTTTGAAATATCTCTACTTATCGTATAACGTTACTGAGACTTCCCTAACGTTTTACAGAACTTTATAAAGAACCTATCTCCACACGTTTCTATTTCTTGTGTAAAATAACCCTGGCTAATCCAACTAATGAAATAAAGAAAAATCATCATCATCATCATCATCATCATCATCATCATCATCATCATCATTATTATCATCATCATCATCGTCACCACCACCACCTCTATCATCATCATCATCGTCGTCTTCGTCATCATCATCATCATCATCATTACGACCATCATCATTCTCATTATTATTATTGTAGTGGATTGGCAGTATCGGTAGAGGGTCGGACGCTATGCTTTGCAACATACAGTTACGTCCCTTTACGGTCTGATTTCAAATCCCACCGAGGTTAACTTTGCCTTTCATCCTTACGAGGACAATAAAATAAAGTACCAGTAATACATTGGGATAATTGCTGGCCTTGTGCCAAAAATAGAAACAATTATTATTATTATTGATGTCGTCATCATCATCATCATCATTGGCGTCATTATTATTTACGTTTTAATGGCGGTGGATTGGCAGTATTGGTAGAGGGTCGGACGCCATGCTTTGACGCATAGAGTTACGGCCCTTGCCATTCTGAGTTCAAATCCCGCCGAGGTTAACTTTGCCTTTCATCCTTACGGGGTCGATAAAATAAAGTACCAGTAATGCACTGGGTAATTGCTGGCCTTGTGCCTAACGTAGAAACAATTATTATTTACGTTTTGCTTGCTTTTAAGATATTTTCTTTCCATCATATGTGAGTTATATGTGATAGTATTTAATAAAACTATGAAGTGCTTCCGCATAAATCGGTAATATGCTTTGTGGTGTGGAAAAGCTCTAAATCAATCTTGGCAAATGGTACGCTTCATAATGCATAAATACGAAATTACATTTGATGCAATTTTTGTATGTACACCATTTTGTATGTGTAATAATATACATGTGTATATATATATGTGTGTGTGTGTGTGTGTGTGTGTGTGTGTGTGTGTGTGTGTGTGTGTGTGTGTGTGTGTGTGTGTGTGTGTGTCTGTCTGTTTGTGTGTGTATGTGTGTGTAGGTGGATATGTGTGCGTGTGTGTGAATGTGTGGGTGTGCGTACGTACATATGTGATAGAGAAATAGACGAAAAAGATATTGTTATTCCTGATGGAATAGATCTATGATACAGGGTACTCCAGTGCTAAAAATGCAGCTGTTTTTTTTTATTTTGTTTTTCGCGTATTTTTCTGACATAACGAATAGATTATGCCACAACTGCGTTATAGTAACTATTCCTTGTCGTTTTAAAGACTGTATGACATGATATGAGGTCGGCACATCTGCTATTTCGAGTAAGTAAAGCTTCCACATTGATTTCTCCCCATTACTTTGCGGGGAGAAAGGGTGGTGGATTGGCAGTTTAGAGAAAGCCTTGGACAACATCGGCGATCTTTTTCAAGAAGCGGGCCGCATGAGATATGGCTCATCATCAAGCGGGCCGCAAGCGCTAATTTACATTCGTGTCCTCATTAAAAAAAGGGGCGGTAACTCAGGTTGTTTTGATTTGTTTCTTCAGAATTCGTACACGTTGTTTTCCTCGATCGTAAAAATGACAGATAGATAGATTCCGACTGAAGAGTTGGGGTAAGAAAAATCGGAAAGATTATACTTAGGTGACTTAGTCGAACTATTCAGAAAACATCGTGGACCGCAGGTTGCTCAGGACTGCTTTATATTTTAGAATTACGGCACTTTGCGTTCTGAGTTCAAATCCCACCAAAGTTATCTTTGCCTTTATTGCTTACGGGGTCGATAAAATAAAGTACCAGTCGCGGACTGTGGTCGATTTAATCGGCTTTTCCCTCCCCAAATTTGCTAGCCTTGTGCCTAAATCAGAATGTATTGTATGAAAAAGTGTGCTTTATAAAGAAATCACCTGAAACATTTTCAGTCAGCTTTCCAGATTGATGAATATTTCTAGGCTAGAGCTGTCCTCGCAGAGGTATATTGCTTATTATATCCATTCCTATTTCCGGAATTATACTGTGCACTTTTTTTTCTTTTTTATTTTGAGACGGTAGGGTGTAATTGGATGGAGATTTAACTATTATTTTTAGGGATCTCGCGAGACCATGCAATAGAATCTTGTTATTTGGCGCATACGTTCGCGCTTTGGCATCTCATACCACGTATCTAAGTTTCATATAGGAATTCTTTATATTTAGATGGTTTCTAAACTTTGTGTCAAATCCAGGAGCTCATCAGGCCGGTGCTTATCCCGGTTTTCATGGCGAGTGAGATTACAGGGCTTTCCCCTGGACATGGCTAGAGTCCCCCCCCCCCAGCTATTGCTGGTTCACATTTTCAGTTGAGTGTACAGTAATAACGTAAAAATGAAGTGTTTTGCTCAAGGGCGCAACACACAACAATCGAACGCACGACATTATGATCGTAGGTCCAACACCCTTACCCCTAGACCACACTCGACGACATTTTTTTAATATATTTTGCTTACTGTTATTATTATAAAAAAGTTAATCAAGCCTTAGCCTCCATAAGTCATTTTTTTCAGTCATTCTACATTTACCACTAAAATTATTCAATGCCAATGATATATCATGAGCATTGTAATTTGATGCTGTTATTTCTGTCAGTAATAGCGACCATTACAATTTAAACAAGACCCTTCCTCAAGTATATCTTTGATAAATAATCCTTACATAAGACGTGATTATCGTTATCATTGTCATTATTTTAACACCTCAAGGGCGGTGGATTGGCAGTATCGATAGAGGGATGGACACCATTCTTTGTATTATACAGTTATGGCCCTTTACGGTTTTAAGTTCAAATACTGTCCAGGTTAACTTTGCCTTTCATCCTTACAGGGTCGATCAAATAAAGTACCAGTAATGTACTGAGATTGCTGGCCTTGTACCAAAAGTAGAAACAATTATTTTAACACCTCATCAGCCATTTAAACCAACAACATTACCATCACAAGCAATCCCTTCAAATTTTCCTCGTCACCATCATCACCATCATTGTCACCATCATCATCAGTATCATCATCATTATCATCACCATCCTCATCATCATCACCATTGTCACCATCATTAGCATCATCAACTTCACCATCGTCATCATTATCATCATCATCCTCATCATCATCACCACCTTCATCATCATCATCATCATCATCACCATCATCATCATCATCATTAGCATCATCACCTTCACCATCCTCATCGTCATCAGCATTGCCACCATCATTAGCATCATCACTTTCACCAACCGCCATCGCCCTCGCCTTCGCCATCGCCATCGCCATCA
>OZ024740.1:272862577-272865077 GCA_964016885.1 Eledone cirrhosa | reverse complement strand
ATCCAGACAGCACGTTGTTTTCTACCAGTCAAATACACACACACAGATAATGGCGGTTTCACAGCGAGGGATGTAATCTGTTTATTAGCTGTTGTGCTTGGCTTTGTATATGGTGTACAGAAGAGCAAGAAATATTCAATACGCGTTTACTAGTGCTTCTAAAACTAAATGAGCTGCTTGAGCTCTAGAGCTATCCAAAAATGAACCTTTGTAAATAAAAGGTTATGATATATGTGTAGATAAATACTTTACGTTACAGTGTTGCTGAGAATTAAGTATACTACCATGGAAAATGTTTTGGTGTAGCGAGACTACGTGATTAATTATATAAAACGGTGAGAGGAAAATGTCTTGTGAATTAAACGTAATTTCTTTAGTGTCATTAGTCAGTCTCTCTACATATTATTTCTGTAGCACAACAGTGAAATGAAGGCTTCATCAGTGATGGAGCTAAAATATTAAAGTCTACAATAGTCGATTCAAATACAACTTTGATAGTCGATACTGTATGGAAAAAACCGCAAGTATCCATTATATGCATGTGAATTATTTACAGAGCAAAAGCATTTAGCAGTCTGCTTGAACTAAAAGAAATCCTTATTTACATGTATGAGTCCTTCAAGAAACCATATACCATTCTATCGATTATCAACACAAAATTATCCACAAACCGAACGTCATCAAGTACGTTGCAATAATTATTAGCAAGTGAAGAGGCCACAGAAAGCCCCTTCAGCAAGACTACAGAGTACTGTATCAATACACAAAAATATCGCCAGCACCAAGAAATAAGAAGGTAAACACAAACACTAACTGTCATTCATACAAATAATTGTTTCTACTTTAGGCACAAGGCCAGCAATCACCCAGTGCATTACTGGTACTTTATTTTATCGACCCCGTAAGGATGAAAGGTAAAGTCAACCTCGGCGGGATTTGAACTCAGATCATAAAGGGACGTAACTATGCTGGAAAGCATGGCGTCCGACCCTCTACCGATACTCCCAATAATGGTTTCTCATATAGGCAAAAGGTCATCAATATTTTTAGGGAATCGGAAAGTCGATTAAATCGACCGCAGTATGTTACTGGTACTTTATTAACCCAGTAAGGATGAAAGGCAAGGGTAATTTCGGCAGGATTTGAAATGCGAATGTAAAGGGCCGTAATGTTATGCCACCAAGCATGTCCGACGTTTTACCGATACTACTGATTTATTACCCTTCAACATTCACACAAGTAATGATTTCTGATTTAGGCACAAGACCAACAATATTCGGGGAAAGGGGATATCGATTAAATCGACTCCAGTGTATTATTGGTACTTTATTTTATCGACCCCGTAAGGATGAAAGGCGAGGCTAATTTCGGCTGGATCTGAACTCAGAACGTAGTGTCGTAATGTTATGCCGACAAGGATATTGTCCGACGCTTTAATGGTACTACTAATTTACTACCATACATCATTCACACAAATAATGCAAGTAACATTGTTACATGATGTAATCCCCCATACTATATTATGAAACTAATATTTAAACCCTATTCAGAAAACCCTTCCTTAACATCTACAAAGTCCACAAGTTATTAAACAGAACAAATGTACTACAAGTTTGTTATGGTTTCATGCGCTACGAAGCAAAAATACTACAGCAAGACGCGAAACAAAGGGAGGTAACAAGCAATATATGGAAGAAAAATCTTTAATCCTAAAGGTTGTTACTAGAAAGAAACAATGTATACCTGACTTATGTCTTCACAGATAACCCATAAAAAGCAACATGGGGCTTAGATAGCTACTTTTAAGGAGTCACCTGCATCTGCACAAATCTTGTCCTATCGTCATCTGCTGGAAAATATTGCAAACATTTCAAACTACATTTGGAAACCGAGAAGCATATTTGAAACACCCAGTCCCAAGGACAGTGTTATATAAAACAAATACAGATAAATTATTATCATGTATCATCAGTATATAATATATGTTTGTGTGGTGGCCCACGCCGCTTACACCGCTAAAAAATTAACTGAGCTACACACAAACGGCGAACAACAGAGGCCACGTACCGTTCCTCTCCGACAGATAACTTTCCCCCTCGGAAAACCCCCCAGTTGATGTATGCGAAATCCGAAATTTAGGGACAATTAAATCTCTCCCAAGGTAACTCTATCTCGTGTTATTATTTTTACGCTCTTTCCTACGTTCCTCTACACACTATACATGTCATTCTACATTTCCTCTTACATCTCTCTCTTCACCACTGGATTCTGTTACCCGGAGACTTACCCATCTGCATTTTTGAGGCTTCCAAAACGACCAAATATATATATATATACATATATATATAATATGGAAAACGAAGAATCACTCTTTGTTTTCCATATTTTCCATATTATCATACCCTGCTGCGAAGGAACATAGAGTGCTCAACCGGCATACCGCCTATGGGCGCATCCTAGCAACCATACTACATAAATATTCAATTATTTTGTTTGACCT
>OZ024740.1:272845077-272857577 GCA_964016885.1 Eledone cirrhosa | reverse complement strand
ATATTAAAGCTAACTGCATCAGCTAATGAAGCTTCATGGTTTCTAGAAACATCATCATTCTACTAAATCTAAGATTCCTCAGAGACATCCAAAGTGTAATGCATGTTTACATTAATGCATATGTGTGTGTGTGCGTGTGTGCGTGTGTGCGTGTGTGTGTGTGTATGTGTGTATGTGTGTATGTATGCATGTATGTATGTCAGGTCGTTCTCGTGTGCTACTGGTAACATGTAACCCAGTACAACCTGTCTCATGGTCAGGTCGTCCGTGACTAAACCGGCAACCCCACCAAGCTTGCTTGGTGAGGGGAGGTGATATTTGGACACCCTGCGGGATGAAATACAAGACCGGCAAAGGGCGGAGGAACTCAGCAGAATAAACGGCCATCTGAATAGTACTTTTTTTTTCACCTGGGAGTGAAAGGCCCCAGTTGTTGTCACAACACCTTTCAAGGAGAGGAAAACTCTGGAAGAAAAACTGCTGCTTCGGAAGCATCCGATAATGTTAACCAGTTCTCCTTTTTGGGTAGTGTTTTCGATGCTCAGAGAGTGGGATTGGTCGAGTATAATGTCTTTCCCCACTTAAAAAACTTTCAAAGCACAGGCATTGCTTGTTCAGGATATGTTGCAGGTTCGTGTGGTTGGCCGTAGCCTAAACGTACACCAAACTCTATAATCTGACAGGCGATTGCAATACTCATAGCAGAGTTTGCAGCCATCGTGTATGTAAAGATGTATGTAAGTATGTATATATATATATGTGTGTGCATTTCTATGTATGTATCATCATCATGTTCCCAGAACTGTGAAGCCAGTCGTTGGGGTGCTACTCTAGACACTTTTGCTGTCAGTTGTCGCCATTGGTCTCTATTCTCCGTCATGCGTAGAAGGGCCTCTGTGTTGTGACTAATCCAGTCTTTGATGTTGTCGGGCCAAGATTTTCTTTGACTGCCTCTTCTTCTCCCTCCCTTGACTGTGCTCTGAAGGATGGTTTCGGATAAGGACTTATGGCGGGATATATGACAATTTCAGGCAAGCTTCCGTCTTTTCACTGTTGTAATGAGTGTTTCTTGTCTGCCAGCATATTTGTTAACTTGTTGCCTGACAAAACTGATTGTTTTGTGCTCTGTGTATGGGATGTGTAGTACCTTACTGAAGCACTTGTGTTCAAATGACTTATGGATATTATGTCCATAAATTCAACACTAGGCCCCACCGGGGTCTATGGAAAAGAAAGGCTGCCGTCTCAGTGTTTTCCTTACTGATATATGTGTGTGTATGTTGAAAGGATCGAAGGTACGGTCTCTTAGTGACCTATTTACTCTGTGTTGGAAATCTACTGACACTCAAAATATTCCCAACAGGAATCAAACTGAAAAAATTTACATTTGATACTTTAAATAAAATCTATTTTTCTAGATGTTCTCGTAACTTGTAATAAATTCGTGTCACTGATTATGATCATCAACCACAATAATTATTTCTACGTTTGGCACAAGGCCAACAATTATCCCAGTGCTTTACAGTTACTTTATTTTATCGACTCAGTGAGGATGAAAGGCAATGTTAATCTCGGTGGAACTTAAACTCAGATCATAAAAGGGCCGTAACTCTATGCTGCAAAGCATGGCGTCCCACCCTCTACCAATACTGCCAATCCACCGGCCTCACCAACCTCAACAATTATAATGAGCCGAACTGATGAACCCTGTCCTATGATGTGTTAATGTAACAAACTTACATAGCCGTCAAACATCTGAAAGTTAAGATGCTCAGTATCTTTTCAATAGCATTTCACATAAAATAGATATCTCCGATTTGAAATTTCCAAAATTTAGAATTATTTTTATATATATTATTACTATTATATTACATGCATATATATATATATATATATACACACGCACGTGTGTGTGTGTTTGTACGTACGCATGTAAGTGTGTATGTCTATTTCTGTGTCTGTGTTTACATAAATAAATAAATATATGTGTGTGTGTGTGTGTGTGTGTGTGTGTGTGTGTGTGTGTGTGTGTGTGTGTGTGTGTGTGTGTGTGTGTGTGTGTGTGTTTAATATAATAGATATGCATATATTGGTCTGTCATTTTTAATATATTAAATTTGATTGTATTAAAGATAAACAGTTCATTGTATTTCCAATATACATACCCACACATATACAAGTGAGCACAACCACACATACACATATACATGTTCTTACATTTAGTGAAACACTTATGTTTATATAAATAGTTAAATAGAATACATGCACAAACACACGTATATATATATATATATATATATGTATGTATATATATATGTATGTATATATATATATGTATATATATATATATGTATATATATATATATATGTATATATATGTATGTATGTATATATATATATATATATATGTATATATATATATATTATATGTATGTATGTATATATATATATATGTATGTATATAAATATATATGTATATATATATATATGTATGTATATATATATATACATTCATATATATAAATGTATATATATATATATATACATGTATGTATGTATATATATATATGTATGTATATATATGTATATATATATGTATATATGTATATATTTATATATGTGTGTATGTATATATGTATATATATGTATATATATACATAGGTATATATATGTATATATGTATATATGTATATATGTATATATATATGTATATATATATATACATATATATGTATATATATATATACATATATGTGTATATATATATATATATATATATATATATATATATATATATATATATATATATATATGCCGTATTAAATTGCAATCTTAATACATTACGAAATTTAAGAAATTGTCAAAATACACCCAGACGTTTATGTTAAAATATAAAGAAAAAGTTTGATTTAAATTTTCTTCATAAGCGTGTTTAGTAGTTAGATTTTTGTTATTACTTACTCTTGACAGCAACCGATGTACTTTACACTGATTAGTTGATGGTCATCTAAAGCCATTCCGAAATTGATTTTTGTGTAGTCAGAAAGCTCATGTGCATTCATACAAAAATCACTACTCCAATATGAAATCTTGGGCTGCCAAAACATGCCTTGTCAAATTATCCATGCAGATAATATGTAATTTTTTCGAGTGTACGCTTGTGTGTGTATGTATGTATATGTGTGTATATGTGTGTATATGTGTGTATGTGGTTGTGTATGAAAGTGAGTGCGTGTCACCTATCATAACACTTAGTAATTCTATATGCCTCAATTTACTACGCTACCACTCTTCATTACCAAGTGTCTTTTGAGGCAAGTATTCTGTTATTGAATAGCGACCTATCCAGTGGGCTAAGCTACATACTCATGAGACTTAAAGAGAATATACAGTAAGATTTTAAATATTTGAATTTCTTGAGATGTCCTCATTTTGACTTTTGACTTTTGACTTATTTCTTAATATTAAAACCGTTGTTTCGTTATGTGTATTATTCATACATCCATCATTTTCTACTAGCATACATGGAATGCTTTCCTATTATTTCTTTAGGTAAATGTGTGGTTTAGTCACTGGTAAACTATAATTATGTGAACCTATAATCAAATACTTCCACTTATGATTATCGTGTCTTTTATTTGCACACACATAGTGTTTTACAACTACAACCTCGAATTAATTTTATTTTTCTGAAGAGACAAGAATGATTGAGGGGAATTTGACAGCCGTTTCTTTCACATCAACGGATCATTTAGAGGATGTTTCATTCACTTTGTAGAAGCAGTTGTTTTTTCTACTGGATGATTTTCCTACAACTAACCAATCAACAATGACTTAAGAGGCCAACTTTTATTGATTCGTTTCTATTCAGACAAACTAATACCCTGCTGTGTGGGAATTATCCAGGATCACAACACTATACATGTTATGAGGCTTGATATATCATTGTCAAGATTCTTGAATCACATTTAACGTAAATTTTCATAATCATTTAATTGTCTAAATGATATATATGACATATTTTCCACTTTGTATAACCCATGTGAAATTATGACTATTCTTTAATATCATAGCAATACCAAGAGAGAAAGAGGGAAATTTCAGCCTAGTAACACAGTGTTAAAATTTCATTTGAAGTTGTTTAACTTCACTTATATCTCAAATGCCCTTTAGAAACGGATTAACATGAACAGACGTTTCACATGCACTCTAAACTATTGGTCAATCTGCTGAATACAGTGAATACGATGAGAAGAAACAATAAAAGAGGCTGCAGCACAATAAAAATTACAAGTGTTTTCTCAGCTTGTATTTCTGAGATCAACTCCTCGTTTGAGTTTCGACTGTAGATATGGGAATTTAGCGTTTATAGTATTTAGAAATTCATAATAAGATTCGTTCTTTCCTTCCCAATTATCTTGTTCTATCTTGCCATTGGAATCACAGCCTCTAATGGAAATACATTTTGATTCTCATTATAAATTTGAGCGGATGGTATTTAACCTTATTGAGTAAGCGTTTGATATGTTAGAAATAACAGCGAAGTCTTCCTCCAATCATATCATGCTATATGAAAAAAAAATTTGGATAATATGATCCTAGGTTCCCTGAATAGAGGAGGGAAATGAGATGGTGTCTGTTTG
Source organism: Eledone cirrhosa (assembly GCA_964016885.1). NCBI lineage: Eukaryota > Metazoa > Mollusca > Cephalopoda > Octopoda > Eledonidae > Eledone > Eledone cirrhosa. The sequence goes on along the minus strand of OZ024740.1, from coordinate 272,852,934 downwards.
TATAGGGTAAACCAGAGACGAAGCTACACCAACAACAAGCTGACTCCCATTACACAGGCTAATAAAGAAACTTATAAGTGGTCTATGCACCAGCTAGAAATGGCACACAAATCTACAGAGAATTACGCACTGCTAGTCGTCGAAAATACTGTCATGGAATAAGATTGAATAATGTAAACCAAAGAATAGACCGAATTTTCTTAGGTATAAAAAGACCCAGAGATAGAGCACTAATGTTTTACGTTATTATGAAGGAATGTTCAAATCCCGCCGAGATTAGCTTTGCCCTTACGGGATCGTTAAAATAGAGGGTCGATTTAATCAATTTTCTTTGTCCTTCCCAAAAATTGCTGGCCTTGTGCCTACAGTAAAAACAGTTATTATGAAGGAATGTATGACATTAATGGTTTCTACTAGCCAGAAATTTAGGAGGAGGGAAGTTGATTAAATCGATTCCAGTGTATTACTGGTACATTATTTTATTAGGGCGGTGAATTGACAGTATCGGTAGAGAGTTGGACGCCATGCTTTCCAGCATAGTTACGTCCCCTTACGGTCTGAGTTCCAATCACATCGAGGTTAACTTTGCCTTTCATCCTTACGGGGTCGATAAATTAAGGTACCAGTAATGTACTTTGTAAGTGTTGTCCTTGTTCCAAAAGTAGAAACAATTATTTTATCGACCCCGTAAGGATGAAAGCTAACCTCGGCGGAATTTGAACTCAGATCATGAAGGGACATTAATGTCAATGCATAAAACTAGTAGTTTGCATACATATACATTCATATTAGTCTTTATTGTGTTGTATCCGTTGAAAGAATGGTATTTAACCAATGTATTGGTACGCGATGGGGCCCACCCACAGCCCCGGCGGACAGAATGGAGAAGGCGTTTCCCCGGAGGAAAGCAAGGGAGACGCGCTGGAAAAGCCACTCCAACTCACGGGGCTCACACCTGCGGCTGGCCAGCTCAGCGCCTATGGTGGTGAGTAAGGAGGTAGCCTTCGGGCCGAGTACACCAGAAGTCTCTACTGCCAGGGGAACGACCGCAAACCTATCGAAGAGCGACCGGTATTTGAGGAGTTTGGCCCACTCAGTACGACGTGCAGCAGGATCTGGGTCAGTCGCAGACAGCACCAGGCTGCGGCTGCAGAAAGTGTCGGTGCAAGTGGGCATCCCAGACGAGGGGTTTGCCACCGCGGAACGGGAAGATGGTCATGTCATCTGGCCTTTTGCCGTCCCCTCGATCCAGCCACACCGGCTAGAGCTGGGAAGGGAAGCCTGCAGCGTCCAAGCCATGCTTAATGACTTCGTTGAGGTAGCATGGCGTGGAATGCGGCCGACACTGTGGCGGCCGAAAGAGTCCACGGTGGAACCGCAGCGATATTTGTGTGGCTGGCAGATCCGGACGCCAAAGCCTCAGGGAAACGCCGATTCGCAGGCTATGGTTGTCTAGCTGTATGCTAGTAGAGAAGGAGGGCAGTCAACCGACATTATAACCATCTCCACCACCAACATCACCACCACACAGTCCACTCTCATTATAACCACCGCCAACACTACCAGCACCACCACACAGTCCACGCTCATTATAACCACCACCACCGCCACCACAATCACAACCACACAGTCCACAATCATTATAACCACCAGCACCACCACGAAATAGTCCACCTCATTATCACCACCACCATCACCACCGCCACCTCCACCACCTCCACCACACAGTCCACCCTCATTACCACCACAACCACCACCACCACACAGTCCACCTCATTATCACCAGCACCGACACCACCACCACCACCACCACACAGTTGACCCTCATTATCACCAGCACCACCACCACCACCACCACCACCACACAGTCCACCCTCATTATCACCACCACCACCACCACCACCACCACACAGTCCTACCTCTTTATCACCACCACCACCACACAGTCCACCCTCATTATCACAACCACCGCCACCACCACTACACAGTTCACCCTCATTATCACCACCACCGCCACCACCACCACCACACAGTTCACCCTCATTATCACCACCACCACCACCACCACACAGTCCTACCTCATTATCACCACTACCACCACCACCACCACCACACAGTTCACCCTCATTATCAGCACCACCGCCACCACCACAACACAGTTCACCCTCATTATCACCACCACCGCCACCACCACCACACAGTCCACCCTCATTATCACAATCACCACCACCACCACCACCACACAGTCCACCCTCATTATCACCACCACCACCACCACCACCACCACACAGTCCACCCTCTTTATCACCAGCACCACCACCACCACCACCACACAGTCCACCCTCATTATCACCACCACCACCAGCACCACCACCACACAGTCCACCCTCATTATCACCACCACCACCACCACCACCACAACAACCACCACTACCACCACCACCACACAGTCCACCCTCATTATCACCACCACCACCACCACTACCACCACACAGTCCACCCTCATTATCAACACAACTACCACCACCACCACCACTACCACCACACAGTCCACCCTCATTATCAACACAACCACCACCACTACCACCACCACCACACAGTCCACCCTCATTATCACCACAACCACCACCACCACCACCACACAGTCCACCCTCATTATCACCACAACCACCACCACCACCACCACCACACAGTCCACCCTCATTATCACCACAACCACCACCACCACCACCACCACACAGTCCACCCTCATTATCACCACAACCACCACCACCAACACCACACAGTCCACCCTCATTATCACCACAACCACCACCACCACCACCACCACACAGTCCACCCTCATTATCACCACAACCACCACCACCACCACCAACACCACACAGTCCACCCTCATTATCACCACAGCCACCACCACCACCACCACCACACAGTCCAATCTCACTATCACCACAACCACCACCACCACCACCACACAGTCCACCCTCATTATCACCACAACCACCACCACCACCAACAACACCACACAGTCCACCCTCATTATCACCACAACCACCACCATCACCACCACACAGTCCAATCTCATTATCACCACCACCACTACCACCACACAGTCCACCCTCATTATCAACACAACCACCACCACCATCACCACCACACAGTCCACCCTCATTATCACCACAACCACCACCACCACCACCACCACACAGTCCACCCTCATTATCACCACAATCACCAACACCACCACCAACACCACACAGTCCACCCTCATTATCACCACAACCACCACCATCACCACCACACAGTCCACCCTCATTATCACCACAACCACCACTACCACCACCACCACACAGTCCACCCTCATTATCACCACAACCACCACCACCACCACCACCACCACCACACAGTCCACCCTCATTATCACCACAACCACCACCACCACCAACACCACACAGTCCACCCTCATTATCACCACAACCACCACCACCACCAACACCACACAGTCCACCCTCATTATCACCACCACCACCACTACCACCACACAGTCCAATCTCACTATCACCACAACCACCACCACCACCACCACACAGTCCACCCTCATTATCACCACAACCACCACCACCACCACCACACAGTCCACCCTCATTATCAACACAACCACCACCACCATCACCACCACACAGTCCACCCTCATTATCAACACAGCCACCACCACCATCACCACCACACAGTCCACCCTCATTATCACCACAACCACCACCACCACCAACAACACCACACAGTCCACCTTCATTATCACCACAACCACCACCACCACACAGTCCACCCTCATTATCACCACAACCACCACCACCACCAACACCACACAGTCCACCCTCATTATCACCACAACCACCACCACCACCACCACACAGTCCACCCTCATTATCACCACAACCACCACCACCACCACCACCACACAGTCCACCCTCATTATCACCACAACCACCACCACCACCACCACCACACAGTCCACCCTCATTATCACCACAACCACCACCACCACCACCACCACCACACAGTCCACCCTCATTATCACCACAACCACCACCACCACCAACACCACACAGTCCACCCTCATTATCACCACAACCACCACCACCACCACCACACAGTCCAATCTCATTATCACCACCACCACCACCACTACCACCACACAGTCCACCCTCATTATCAACACAACCACCACCACCACCACCACCACCACCACACAGTCCACCCTCATTATCACCACAACCACCACTACCACTACCACCACACAGTCCAATCTCATTATCACCACCACCACCACCACTACCACCACACAGTCCACCCTCATTATCACCACAACCACCACCACCACCAACACCACACAGTCCACCTTCATTATCACCACAACCACCACCACCACCACTAACACCACACAGTCCACTCTCATTATCAACACAACCACCACCACCACCACCAACACCACACAGTCCACCCTCATTATCACCACAACCACCACCATCACCACCACACAGTCCACCCTCATTATCACCACAACCACCACTACCACCACCACCACACAGTCCACCCTCATTATCACCACAACCACCACCACCACCACCACCACCACCACACAGTCCACCCTCATTATCACCACAACCACCACCACCACCAACACCACACAGTCCACCCTCATTATCACCACAACCACCACCACCACCAACACCACACAGTCCACCCTCATTATCACCACCACCACCACTACCACCACACAGTCCAATCTCACTATCACCACAACCACCACCACCACCACCACACAGTCCACCCTCATTATCACCACAACCACCACCACCACCACCACACAGTCCACCCTCATTATCAACACAACCACCACCACCATCACCACCACACAGTCCACCCTCATTATCAACACAGCCACCACCACCATCACCACCACACGGTCCACCCTCATTATCACCACAACCACCACCACCACCACCACCACACAGTCCACCCTCATTATCACCACAACCACCACCACCACCACCAACACCACACAGTCCACCCTCATTATCACCACAGCCACCACCACCACCACCACCACACAGTCCAATCTCACTATCACCACAACCACCACCACCACCACCACACAGTCCACCCTCATTATCACCACAGCCACCACCACCACCACCACCACACAGTCCAATCTCACTATCACCACAACCACCACCACCACCACCACACAGTCCACCCTCATTATCACCACAACCACCACCATCACCACCACACAGTCCAATCTCATTATCACCACCACCACTACCACCACACAGTCCACCCTCATTATCAACACAACCACCACCACCATCACCACCACACAGTCCACCCTCATTATCACCACAACCACCACCACCACCACCACCACACAGTCCACCCTCATTATCACCACAATCACCAACACCACCACCAACACCACACAGTCCACCCTCATTATCACCACAACCACCACCATCACCACCACACAGTCCACCCTCATTATCACCACAACCACCACTACCACCACCACCACACAGTCCACCCTCTTTATCACCACAACCACCACCACCACCACCACCACCACCACACAGTCCACCCTCATTATCACCACAACCACCACCACCACCAACACCACACAGTCCACCCTCATTATCACCACAACCACCACCACCACCAACACCACACAGTCCACCCTCATTATCACCACCACCACCACTACCACCACACAGTCCAATCTCACTATCACCACAACCACCACCACCACCACCACACAGTCCACCCTCATTATCACCACAACCACCACCACCACCACCACACAGTCCACCCTCATTATCAACACAACCACCACCACCATCACCACCACACAGTCCACCCTCATTATCAACACAGCCACCACCACCATCACCACCACACAGTCCACCCTCATTATCACCACAACCACCACCACCACCAACAACACCACACAGTCCACCTTCATTATCACCACAACCACCACCACCACACAGTCCACCCTCATTATCACCACAACCACCACCACCACCAACACCACACAGTCCACCCTCATTATCACCACAACCACCACCACCACCACCACACAGTCCACCCTCATTATCACCACAACCACCACCACCACCACCACCACACAGTCCACCCTCATTATCACCACAACCACCACCACCACCACCACCACACAGTCCACCCTCATTATCACCACAACCACCACCACCACCACCACCACACAGTCCACCCTCATTATCACCACAACCACCACCACCACCAACACCACACAGTCCACCCTCATTATCACCACAACCACCACCACCACCACCACACAGTCCAATCTCATTATCACCACCACCACCACCACTACCACCACACAGTCCACCCTCATTATCAACACAACCACCACCACCACCACCACCACCACCACACAGTCCACCCTCATTATCACCACAACCACCACTACCACTACCACCACACAGTCCAATCTCATTATCACCACCACCACCACCACTACCACCACACAGTCCACCCTCATTATCACCACAACCACCACCACCACCAACACCACACAGTCCACCTTCATTATCACCACAACCACCACCACCACCACTAACACCACACAGTCCACTCTCATTATCAACACAACCACCACCACCACCACCAACACCACACAGTCCACCCTCATTATCACCACAACCACCACCATCACCACCACACAGTCCACCCTCATTATCACCACAACCACCACTACCACCACCACCACACAGTCCACCCTCATTATCACCACAACCACCACCACCACCACCACCACCACCACACAGTCCACCCTCATTATCACCACAACCACCACCACCACCAACACCACACAGTCCACCCTCATTATCACCACAACCACCACCACCACCAACACCACACAGTCCACCCTCATTATCACCACCACCACCACTACCACCACACAGTCCAATCTCACTATCACCACAACCACCACCACCACCACCACACAGTCCACCCTCATTATCACCACAACCACCACCACCACCACCACACAGTCCACCCTCATTATCAACACAACCACCACCACCATCACCACCACACAGTCCACCCTCATTATCAACACAGCCACCACCACCATCACCACCACACAGTCCACCCTCATTATCACCACAACCACCACCACCACCAACAACACCACACAGTCCACCTTCATTATCACCACAACCACCACCACCACACAGTCCACCCTCATTATCACCACAACCACCACCACCACCAACACCACACAGTCCACCCTCATTATCACCACAACCACCACCACCACCACCACACAGTCCACCCTCATTATCACCACAACCACCACCACCACCACCACCACACAGTCCACCCTCATTATCACCACAACCACCACCACCACCACCACCACACAGTCCACCCTCATTATCACCACAACCACCACCACCACCACCACCACACAGTCCACCCTCATTATCACCACAACCACCACCACCACCAACACCACACAGTCCACCCTCATTATCACCACAACCACCACCACCACCACCACACAGTCCAATCTCATTATCACCACCACCACCACCACTACCACCACACAGTCCACCCTCATTATCAACACAACCACCACCACCACCACCACCACACAGTCCACCCTCATTATCACCACAACCACCACCACCACTACCACCACACAGTCCAATCTCATTATCACCACCACCACCACCACTACCACCACACAGTCCACCCTCATTATCACCACAACCACCACCACCACCAACACCACACAGTCCACCCTCATTATCA
>OZ024740.1:272822577-272837577 GCA_964016885.1 Eledone cirrhosa | reverse complement strand
AGGGGTCTCTTGATAAGCCACATTAGCCTCACAACGATGATGCATTTTTATAATGCAGAATTTTGCACACAGATCGGCGAAACTGCAGTCGGGTCTGTGAAGAAAAAATAGACATATTTTTGTCTATTATTTCCCCATATTTTGTAATTTGATAAATAGCTCTGATTATTGAGTTATTTTAATTATTTTTATTGTTTTAGCTCTTTCGGTCATCGAGCAAAACTTGTTAAGGCGGACACCACACACATACATATGAATATGTGTGTGTATTTCATTATTATATTGTCCCAAACTCCCCCAATGGTCGAGTTAGCCCAGGAGTGTAATTACTGCTTTTTCTAGCAAATACGTTATTCACTCTCTGTCCACCTTACTACCCATCTGTGACCACTGTATCAGGTGTTAATTTCTCCCCCCGCCTCTCAAGATATTCTCACTTATTACAAAAGAAACAGTCCTTTTTCTTACCACTGTATCACTGTATCGCCTGAAGAGATTTTCTCACTTGTTACAAACGCGTCAAGGAAGCAGTCCTCTTACGTGAGAGGGTCTCTTGATAAGCCGTATTACCCTCACAACGACGATGCATTTTTATAATGCAGAATGTTACACACGGATCGGCGAAACTACAGTCGGGAATTTGAGGAAAGAATAGGTATATTTTTGTCTATTATTTCCTCATATTTTGTAATTTTATAATTATATGTATATATATATATATCAGGACAGAACCAGCTTTAAACAAGTTAGACCATTACTCAACAGAGAACTCGATAATTGGGTAGTAGAGTATGGCTATATTAGAAAGATTCGGTACCTGACGGCTGAGCTCTAGCCATTTCAGCAGCGACTTCCAGACCCATAGGTATACGTATATATATATATATATATATATATATATATATATATATATACATACATATATATATATATATATATATATATATATATATATATATATATTAATATATATAATATGAAACATATCAGAAGATCCTTCGAATGCAGTGTCTAGTTCGATCTGTGACAGATCTTGCCTCGAGCTGATCGACGGAGAACCATATGTAATATGTTAATAAATGTGATTTGATGCAACACTGATTCCTCATTATTCGTAACATAATACACGGCTCTGCGCGAGCATCGAGTGCTCAACCGCGGCATACCGACTACGGACGCATTTACCTGCAACCCTACAACAACTGTATATATATATATAACGGAAGAAATGTGGTAAGGAACCAGGTGGACCATAAGGCACCAAAGTACTCAATACTTAGGGTAGTAGAGTGGGTAATAGGAACGAGTAGGACCCCGACGGCTGAGCTCAAGCCGTGTCGACGGCTAATTTTGTCCAGAATTAGCCGTCGAAACGGCTTGAGCTCAGCCGTCGGGGTCCTACTCGTTCCTATATATATATATATATATATATATATATATATATATATATATATATATAAAATATATCATAATCAACAGCAAATGCATGAAGGATATCTCGATTGCATGGAGAACCGTAGAAATAATTATTATGATTAAACGACATATGTAACCTCAGCATCTTATTTTGTTATTTTTATAAATTCTCCATCGTAACTAAAAACAACGATTGTTGAGAGCGTTCTCCTGCTTACTCCTGTTTTTATAAAAACAATCTTCTCCGAACATAACCGTGAAACTAAAAACCATACTATTTGTACTGCCTCTCTGTTTTTTGTTCTCTGTTCATTTTTTCAACTATATATATATATATATATATATATATATATATATATATATATATATATATATATATATAATTATATACATACATATATCTTTCGGATTTTTACGAGGCTTTAAGGCTGATGAAATTAATATAAAGAATGGTGTGCCCATCAGCGAAATTACTAGGAAATAACTTACGAAATAGGTACCATCGGCTGCAAAGAGGAAACTAACTCCATATCTCCCATGGAAACTTTTTTTTTTTCCTCTTTTAAATGTCTTCGCCTTATTCTATAAGTTATTTTATTACATCTTCGCACACCACTCTTTATATTATATACTCATATATATATATATATATATATAACATATATACTCTCCCCCTCTCCGCATCTGAGGGCTCACTCCTCAGTAGAGGCCTTCGCTTCATACCCCACACTCCGCACAGCGACGAGTTCCGCACCCGAACGGAAGTCGAACGATTCGTGCGACGCACGAAGCTACAGGCACAATTCGGTCAAACGCCACCGGCTCCGAACGCCCCAGACCCGTTTCTCGCCCTGGGCCGAAGACCATCGTCTTGGACGCCGGCCCCAGGGCAATTTAGCACCCTGGACGCGTTCGTCGATGCCTGCCGTAGCGCAGTAAATCGCTTCGACTTCCGCCACCGTTCCCAACGGAATAACATCTCACGGGGCGAATTCCTCGCTCTCCGCTCCCTCCGTAGTCGAGAGGACATCGTCATCAAACCGGCGGACAAGGGAGGCGCCGTGGTGGTGTGGCGCGCTGACCTCTACACGTCTGAAGTCCTCAGGCAGCTCCGTAACCCCCTCTTTTACCGTCCTCTATCCTCCGATCCCACACCCCTCTACAAACAACAAGTTTCCTCCACCACCCAACACCTTGTCTCCTCCTCCCCACCGCTTCCCACCTCATCGTCCGCACCCCCCTCACCCCACTATCTGCTTCATCCCCAAACTCCACAAATCCGACAACTCCGGCCGCCCCATCGTCACTGCTTGCAACTGCCCCACCGAACTCATCTCCGCCTTTCTTGACCCCATCCTCGCCCCCCTCGTCACCACCCTCCCCTCCCACATCTCCGATACCAACCACGCCATCCGCCTATTCGACTCCTTCACCTTCCCACCCGGCCCACAGCCCTTCCTCTTCACCCTAGATATCAAGTCGCTCTATACAGTCAATCCCCACGCCGACGGCCTACGTACCTTCAAGCACTACCTCGACCTTCGCCCCTCCCACATCCCCTCCAGCCCCACGCTCCTTCACCTCGCCGAGCTGGTCCTCACCCTGAACTGTTTCTCCTTCTCGGGTGAGTTTTACCAATAGGTCACGGGGGTAGCCATGGGCACAAGAATGGGCCCAAACTATGCCAACCATTTTGTTGGCCATGTTGAGGCCCAAATCTTTGCCCAGTACACCGGCCCCACGCCCGAAGTGTACGGTCGGTACATCGACGACTGTATCGGAGCCACGACCTCACCCGAGAACAGCTCGATTCCTTTCTCTCCTTCTTCTGCTCCTTCCACCCCTCCCTCCACTTCACCACCTCTATCTCCACCACCCACGTCTACTTCTTAGACATCTCCGTCGCCTTCGGCCCCTCCCATCACTCCCTCGTCACATCCGCCTTCTTCAAACCCACCGAGTCCCACTCCTACCTCGACATCACCTCTTCCCACCCTACACACACTAAACCCTCTATTCCTTACTCCCAACTCCTCAGGATCCGCCGCCTCTGTAGCCGAGATGCTGACTTTGAGTCCCAGGCCCTTTCCCTAGTCAGCCATTTCATCCGCAGAGGTTCCCCCCCCCCATCTCGTCCACACCGCTCTCACTCGCGCCTGTGTTGTCTACCGCTCCACCACCCTCACCCCACGCCACCACACACCCACCAACCGTCTACCCTTCCCCATCACCTACCACGCCTCCACCCTACTCCTCCACCACACCATCCTCCGCCTCTTCCGGCGCCTCCAGTCCGACCCCTCCACCTCCGACATCTTCCCAGCCCCACCACTCCCCTCCTTCAAATGCGCACGCAAACTCCGCACCCTCCTCGTCCGCAGCTCCCTACTCCCAACCCACGCCCCCCGTTCCCTTCCCTGTTCCAGGCCTGGTTGCAACACCTGTCCCCACATCACCAACACCACCACCTTCCAGGGTCCCAACGGCCACTCTCTCTCTGTCCGGCATGCCTTCCGCTGCACCTCCTCCAACCTAGTCTATGGACTTCGCTGCACGGAGTGCAGCACAACCTACGTCAGACAGACTGGACGTCGCCTGGCGGAACTTTTTACCGAACACCTCCGGGATATTCGTCTCGGCGGTAGTTCCCCCGTCGCCCGCCACTTTGGTTTCCTGGACATTCCGCGCACCACCTCACAGTCTGTGGCCTACTCCAATGCCACCCTCCTCAGGGTCGAACAAGGCACCATCTTCACCCTACAGACCCACCCCCCACCCCGGCCTGATCTACCCACTCCTATCCTTTAGCCTTCGACCGACCTGTCGCCCCCCCCCCCCACCAACACACACAGACACATCTCCCATTAACGCCACTAACACACTCCTCCCTTTCACCGCCCACCCCACAACTAATAATACTAACACCCGCACCCCACACCCGACCACCCTTCCCCAACTAACAATACTAACACCCTTTCTTCTCCCCCACCCCTTATCACGCACACACCCACCGGTACATATATACACGCACTCACACTAACCACACACCCTACTACCACCACTAACCCTCACCCACACATCCACTCCCAGCACCCCACAACTAATACCACTAACACCCCCTACCTCACGCACACGAACACACACACCCACTTACACCACCCACTCTACACACCTTCCCACCACTGACCCCCACTAACACACCCGCATTCAACCCTTTCCCCACCACCAGTATACTAACACCCCCTTCATCACACACACACTCATCCAAACACGCACACACACACACCAGTACACTACACTCCCTCCACCGGCCCACACACCTTTCTCTCCCCTCCCTCTCTTCGCTCCACCCACACCCCTTCACACACACACACACACACACACACACATCCCACTAACACCTCTACTAATACACCCCCCTCCCACTCCACCGTTTCGACGGCTAATTCAGTCCAGAATTAGCCGTCGAAACGGCTTGAGCTCAGCTGTCGGGGTTCTACTCGTTCCTATATATATATATAGTACATTATTCCGGGTTGAGTCGGAGGTAACCACAGTAAGTAAGGTACTCAATACATTGCAGAGTATAAAAGTTTTAATATAGATGAGATTCTACAGGACTAGAACTGTTTCATTCTTTAGAAATCATCAGGAATCACTGATGATTTCTAAAGAATGAAACAGTTCTAGTCCTGTAAAATCTCATCTATATATATATATATATATAGAAGTGAACTACTGTTGTGTAACCACTTCTACCTAACTCTCCCCATGAACTGAGTGCTCTACCACTACGGATATTAGCTTCCAGTGTTCTACCACTATATATATATATATATATGTGTGTGTGTGTATTTATATATATATATATGTGTGTGTGTGGTGTGTGTGTCTGTGTATCTGTGTGTGTATGTGTGTAACTAATATTTCATAGCTTATAAGGCATGCTTGTTTCCGATGTAAGCGTCCTACAATATCATGAACACAACCTTTGTGTTTGTGATACTGGCTAGTACTGGTTCTAATATTACAGTGCTCCAAGAGTAGTGGATTTGCAGTATCGGTAGAGGGTCGGACGCCATGCTTTGTAGCATAGAGTTACGTTCCTTTACGGTCTGAGTTCAATTCACGCTGAGGTTAACTTTGCCTTTCAGCCTTACGGGGTCGTTAAAATAAAGTACCAGTAACGTACTGGGGTTGATTCAATCGACCCCACACCCACCCCTCACCCCCGCAAAAATAAATTAGTGGCCTTGTGCCTATACTAGAAATCAATATTACAGTGCTCCATAAAATGAACTCAAAGTACATCTCGTATGGAGTTATTTGTATTTTCTAACACAACATTGACAATCAATGATACTTATTCATAAAAAATGACACCAATAGTAGTAATGTTATATCCCTATCCCCCCTCCTCCCCCTGCAAACAATCGACCGATCCGATGTATGCCAAACTTGCTGTCATCACCAATCCCATAAATATATTATGATAATAGGCATATAGTAACTTACGTTTAACTAGTGGAAAACATCATTGCTAATTTATTTAAGCGTAGTCAGGGCTATGGATTGCACAGACACACTCAATTAAATTTCGCGAGCATTTCGTTTTGTCACGCGGATCTACCTAGATTAATTTAGCTTAGTTGATATCATTTAGTTCCAGGATTGATCAGTCTTGGCGATCCGATCATTTTTATGTGTAGCGTATCTAGTAATATTGTGAATGCGCATGGCTTAGTGGTTAGAGGATTGGGCTTGCAATTGAGAGGTTGTGAATTCGATTCACGGACTGGTTGATGCGTTGTGTCCTTGAGCAAGACACTTTATTTCATGTTGTTCCAGTTTACTCAGCTGTAGAAATGAGTTGCGACGTCACTGGTGTCCAAGCTGTGTCGGCCATAGCCTTTCCCTTGGACCACATCGGTGGCGTCGAGAGAGGAGACTGGTATGCATGGGCAACTGTTGGTCATCCTCAAACAACCTTGCCCGGACTTGTGCCTCGGACGGAAACTTTCTGGGTGCAAATACCATGGTCATTCGTGACCGACGGGGCTCTACGATCTAGTAATATTTAAGAGGTGCTTCCTTTTTAAACGTGTTATTTGAGGAAAATGTTGCTGTCATTTCTAGCTTGTCAATCATCCAGGTAAAAATTCTGTCATCTACATCCATCAATTGATAAAAATTGTTTGATAAATTGTTAGGTAAATTTCCCTGGTAGAAAGCTACCCGAGATAGGCTAGCGTTTTGACCAGGGAAAGATGTAACTCCGTTTTTTTTTATCTCCACTCTCTTCAAAAACTACAAATAAACATTGCCACAATGGCGGCGATGTATTTGATTTGTAAGATTTTTTATATGAAAACGTGTGCTTGAACATACTGAAGCGAAAACCAAACGAAAGAGTGAGAGAGTTACTATATTTTTCTGGCAATATTAGAACAACATGACCCTCTCCAAATATAACAAACTGCCACTATGGATTGTTTCGAAAAACATTATATATGAGGGGGAGTAAATGAAACCTTCTTTCTGAAATGTATTGGCAACATTATTAGCGCCGAACTATCGTCTGAGTTCAAATCCCACCGAGGTTAACTTTGACTTTCATCCTTACGGGGTCGATAAAGTAAACCACCAGTAACGTACTGGGGTAGATTTAATCGACTTTCCCCCTCCTCCCAAATTATTGGCCTTGTGCTTATACTAGAAATCATTATTAGCTCCGAACTAATCGATTATTTTCCTCCTTCATCAGAAGAAATTCAACCAACTAAAAAATCCTTCCGTATTCATATTTTTCATGGAGAGGTCAACGTGCAACAGCTAAAGGAGAATGTTAACAAGTTGAAGTCAGCTGTTTCAAAGGTTTGCAAAGGCCTCAGAACATGCCCTTTCCTTCAGATCAATTAAATGAATATAATACACAGATACACGCTTATATGTATATATATATATATATATAGTATTAAGGGTACTATTTATGGTTATGTATGCAATAAAACCTTTGATGGTAATATATTATATATACACAAACCCTAAATAGTGAGAGATAGTCTTTAATTACTATCCTATTACCAGTAAGTTAAATAGCTCAATGTAATAACATCAGTTTGATTACTGTAATCTCTCTCTCTATATATATATATATCTTTGTGTGTGTGTGTATGTGTGCGTGTGTGTGTGTGTGTGCGTATGTGTGTGTGTGTGTGGTAAAAGGTATAAACCCCCTTCGGTGACGAAGGGGGTTTATACCTTATGTGCAACTTGAAAGCTCCCCTCCGAGGCACAATTCCAGAGGAGGTTGTTTGTGGAAGACCACCAGTCGCCTTTGCATACCAGTCGCCCCTCTACACGCCACCGATATTTTACTAGGGAAGGGCAAGGGCCGATGCAGCTTGGTACCAGTGACCTCGCAACTCATTTCTACAGCTGAACTGGAGCAACATGAAATAACGTGTCTTGCTCCCTCCGGAACACAAATCAAAGCCCGGAGCAAGAATCGAACTCACAACCATTGAGCCATGGGCCTTGACACACATACATACACCCCCCCCCACACACACACATATATATATATATATATATATATATATATATATATATTTAACGAAGAAAGTGTGGTAAGGAACCTGGTGGAGCATAATACACCAGAGTACTCGATACTTAGGGTAGTAGAGTGGGCAATAAGAAAAGAGACAGGACTCCGACGGCTGAGCTCCAGCCGTTTCGACAATTGACAATTAGATTCGAGTCGAAACGGCCGGAGCTCTGCCGTCGGGGTCCTGACTCTTTTCCCATATATATATATATATATATATATATATATATATATATATATATATATAAATTAATAAAAATAATGAATAAAAACAAAGAAACAGTTCCTTATATTAAAAAATTCATCATTTTACGTTCGTTTCTAGGATATATATGTGTGTGTTGGTATGTATATCATATAGATCTATGTAAAAGTTTTACAAACTATCAGAGGGAATATACATACCTACACATATATATGCTGTCTTCAGAAATAATTGTTTCTACCTTTGGCACAAGGCCAGCTATTACCCCAGTGTATTACCGGTACTTTATTTTATCGACGCCGTAAGGATGAAAGGCAAAGTTAACCTCGGCGGGATTTGAACTCATAATGGCAAGGGCCGTAACTCAATGCGTCAAAGCATGGCGTCTGACCCTCTACCGATACTACTAATCCACCGCTGTCTTCAGAAATAATGATATTTGTTTATTGAAAAAAACCAACAAAGATTTAATATAATAGGTTTGTTTGGGAACAGGTTTTGAATTGACCAATAGAAAAGTAGTAAGTGGTCAAGTTGATAGAATAGTAGTAGTAGAAATTTAATTTAGGGGTAGAGGAATGCAGACTTCAGTTTTGAATGGAAAGAGTATTTTGAATGAAAAGATTACTTTGGGGATGAAAATAGGTCAAGCCGGTGAAAGGTACACGAAAATTTGATGTTATTAAAGAATAATACTAATGTTAAAATCTAAGGAAAATAAAATTTTACGATAAATGTGTTAGTGAAAAATATCAATCTTATTTAAAACATAAGGAATTTAGATCTATAAAAAGAAATTAAATTAATTTAATTGATAGATATATTTATAGGGATAAACTTATATTAATTCATATAGATATGATAAATAAGAGTTAGATGTTATTAAAGAATGTTGTTAAAAACGAAGGAAAAAAATGTTGGGGGGGGGCGATAAATGTATTTGTGAGAAATAACAAACTTATATAGATTACAAGGAATTTAGATTCATAACAGGAAATTAAAATAGTTTATATGTATACTTATTGGTATAAATTTTAGGAAAAGATAGCTGTAAAAGGGAAATGTAAATTATGCAGTTCTTAGTAGTAGAATATTAATTATAGGTTAACTAATTAAAAAAAAAATTATTATAATAATTTGTAAAATATAAGTGTATATTAATTAGGTTTATAATATTTGAAAGTTTTTCTAATTCTATGATTACATGATATAATTAATTCTTGTCGCTTATTTAATAGTATATCCTTAGATTTCATTATTTCAAAAAGTTCCTGGGAACCTAATCTACATTCATATCTATTATTTTGATAAGGGGTGGCCCTTTTGAGCACACTCCAGGTCAGGTTATAATTGATATTCTTTTTTCTATAATTATTAATTATATCAGCTAAGGACGTTGTTTTAGCTAATGTGGCATTTTTTAAAATGTGTTTAAAATCTTACTTTAAATTGGTTAGAAGTATATATATATATATTAAAATAACAGATTAATGTTTAAGCAAAGAATCGTTGCTTTCACCCTTAACAGGATCTTCTGAAACTAGTTTTAGTTTCAGAAGATCTCGTTAAGGGTGAAAGCAGCGATTCTTTGCTTAAAGTTTAATCTGTTATTTTAATAAATATTTGCTCTACGGTTCTTATATATGTGATATATATTTATCCTTATCGAGCCCTCTTCGGATTTTAGTCTTCAAAGTTATTCTTTGCCTTTCATCCTTACGGGCTCGATAAAATAAAGTACCAGTAATGTACTGGGTAATTGCTGGCCTTGTGCCAATAGTAAAAACAATTATTAGTATATATATATATATATCTATATATAGTGCAACGAATCGGATTAACGCAAGAAGGGAAACCGTTTCTAAATATTCAGCCGTTTTGCCAAGAGCCTTCCCTTACTCTGCAGCATTTCCCACTAGTTATTGAATATATTACATATTGCTGTCTGCATGACATAAATACTCTTCGTCATGTGTCATATTCTGCCTTCACCCCCCTCGAACTTTTTACAATTTTCCTGAGATAATATGGAAATTAGATATGAAGACGCTTTATATATTCCCATTAGAGGTTTTGGTATAAAGTTAAAGGTACGTCTTTAATGAAACTTTGTTGTAAAAATTAGCTTCTGAGACAAAAACAAAGAGAAGCAATTTCTAGTAAATATATTCTAGCTGTCAATATTAGATCAAATAGGCTTGAAGCTAAAACAAAGGAAAAATTCAAAGCTTGTTTCAATTTTCCAAAGATGACTGCAAAAAAGCATGCATGTACGTATATATATCGGAATATATATATATATATATATATATATACTCATATATATATATATATATATACCCATATATATATATATATATGAGTATGTATATTTGTATGTATATATATATATATGTATATATATATATACACATACATATATATGTATATATATATATATATGTTGTTATACTTTGGGAGGGTCATGTTGCCAATATATATATATGAGTATGTGTATTTGTATATATGTATATATATATGAGTATGTATATTTGTATATATATATATATATAATTATGTATATTTGTATATATATATATATATATATATATATATATATATATACATATACATATATTTGTATATATATATACATATATATATATATGTGTGTGTGGCGAGGTGCATATGATACGTGTATGTATATTAATAGAATAAAATAACCTCAGTTTAAGAATTTTTTTGTCTTTTTATACGATTAACCCCTACAGGAGAAAGAAATAGATTTATGCTCCTCTCTATAATGGTATTTGAGCTCCCCTAAAAGGAATCCCAGTCTCCTAATATTTGCCTGGATATAATGTTATTAAAAAAATTACTGGGTTCTTGGGGCAATAGTAACGAAAAAATTACAAATGTTATTTTTTTGTTAAAAACATAAAGATATGTAAAGGAAACATAGTTTTGCTGTTTCGATTCGGTTAATATATGTGTGTGTGTGTGTGTGTGTATGTGTGTGTGTGTGTGTGTGTGTGTGTGTGTGTGTGTGTGTGTGTGTGTGTGTGTGTTCATGTATGTATGTATACGTGAGCATGTAAATGTAAATAATCACTACCTTAAAGGTCTAGCTTAAGAGAGTTAAACTGTTCAACATTTCCTATACCAAAATCCTTTAAGTTTTTTTGTTTATTTTTGTTCGACCCGTTTCTCTTGTTATCTGAGGGGGTTTTGATTTGTTTTAATTTTTTGTTTTAGTTTTTGTAATTTTCAATCGCTGCCAGACGCAGATCCCTATTTCAAGTGTATCAATCTTCCAAGGCATATTTTTTCATCGTCGGATTCCAATGACATACATAGTGCAGAAAACAATTTCAAAAAATTCTTCTCTCCTGGGAAGTTTTCAATTGACAATCTGCCATTCAAAATCTACTGCTGCTAGAAGCATTGGAGATTTAACGAAGTACATTGTCTAAATAAAGATGACCCCTTAACCCCAAAATGTCAACTTCTATTACTTCGACGTATATTACTTAAGTTAGCTTTTTCAAGAAGGAATCTCCATTTCACTTGGGTAATTCTTTGTCAGGTCATTTATTAAGATCTTAGGACAAACATTTAGGCCAATACCATACTTGCGAAATCTATTTACTTTGGTATATTAAGCAACACCGGACACTGGAATAGTTCCTTTATTTTCCTCGGAAGAAGAAATGTTAGTCTCGGCATATCAGGACATATGAAAAAATTAAGGGAAAAAAACAAGCCCTGCTTCTTACGATTTAATATTTAATATACTATTTTATCATCTCTATCCCGCCGCTCCCACCACTTAGGCCCCAGTGACTCCTGGACCATCTCAACCCACCCGGGGGTGATGGTAGCGCCCACTTTGAGAACCTCTACATTGTAGAGTAAAATCACTTTGCATAGATTTCGAATGAAATCAGTCTCTTATAAATATTTACTTTAAACACGAATACAGATATAAGGAATATTTTTAATGAAGTTGTCGGAAAATATTTTGGCAAGTAATATTAAGCGACAACTTGTTGGTGATAATGTTACCTTTTTGTTGACGGAAAGTACTGATAAAAAAAAAAACAAGCTATGAAAACAGGAAGATATTTTAAAATTTTAATCAGTATTAATGTATTCTCAATTTCAAATTGGATTTCAGTATTTTAGATTTTTCTATAAAAATATTTTAAATTCTTATTGGATGTCAGAATGAAAATGAAGTACAAAATATAAATTTTGTTAAAAACTTATGCTTCGGATACTTCATCGCTGTTGAGTGAATAAACGAATGAATAAAATAATGAAGGAATGAAAAATGAAATGTGTGCTGATGATGGTGAGAGGGGGGAATGCCGATTATGATGATAAATAAATAAAACTAAATTATATATATTTATATATATATTTATATATATATATATATATATATATATATATATATACATTTTATGGGTGTACGCGTGTGGAGTGCCTGCATGAATATATTACTGTGTATATATTGAAGTATTTCTGTCAGAATTACAAAGGTTTATGCGAAATCTGATACACATTTACGCATGCTAACGTGTATACGCATAAAATGAAATATATGTGCAGGTGTATGTGCATGGCTGTATATAGAAATATACGTGTATATATAAGTATGCATGTGTGTGTGAGCGCATGGTGAAATTCACGATTGTCACACATTTCAAATAATTCACCATCAAATTTTCCACTCTACACATTATACTTTTTTTATTACACAATTAACATTTTAACAAACATTGACCAATGTAGTAGCCACGATTTGTGTGCATCAGTTGTTTTCAAAATTTGCTGCTACATTCCATCATATCTCATTTTTATTTAGTATCTCTGCTTCCAGTGTTACTTGGAATTATGGCCTAACGGATAACGCATTATACAACCTTTTCACCTTGTAAGATTTTTATAGAATGCTGTATATAATGCCTAATATCATTGCAATGAGACATTAAGTAGTTGCCTAATAATTTGGTCAATGATATATATATATATATATATATTTTTTTTTTTTTTTTTCGTCAGAAGAATAGACACTTATTAAGAATATTTCACAAATTAGTAATATCGCCTATCCTCAGACCTGCCAACCAGTAAAATCCCAAACGGGGAGTACCATGAAAAAATTGCCCCAAAACGGGGAGTACCATGAAAAAAGAGTGCCCCAAAACGGGGAGTACCATGAAAAAAGAGTGTCCCAAAACGGGGAGTACCATGAAAAAAAGTACCCCAAAACGAGGAGAAACGAAGCAAAATGGGGAGATTTTACATAATGAAAGATATACCCATTTTCGGAAGAGAAGGGCATCTCTCACCCACACCAAATAGGTGGGAGTTGAACGGGGACAGTTGACAGGTTTGTATCCTGCAAGTATTCCGTGGTAGTTGAATTAATTGTAAAGTTAAGATATTACAGTAAACATTTATATCAATATTACTTGTTTGGGTTATACATCGATATATTTCTGTGGAATATCATTTGTTTCTATAAAATGGTAGATACTGCTAGCTTTTGGCGCAAACTTTCTTCATTTCAGGAGAATGGGACGCTGTGAGTGATCCCACATTATGCTGTCATGGCGCAAGGTAGCTCATTCTGAGAAAAATAGAGACCCTTCAAGGGAGCATCAGAGATAATTCAGAGCACAAGAGGGTGGGAAGAGAAAGAAAAGGAGAACCACTCATAGTACTTAAATGATATGTCGTCGCTGCTGGAAAGTGGAAAAGAAAAATTAACTCGGCCGGATTTAAACTCTGGACGCAGAAAGCCGGAAAGAAACTATAGGGAATTCTATCTGACGCTCAAATCAATGCCTTATACAGTTAAAATACCAACAACGACTCATATAAACTTATTTGAAAAGATGGAATGACAGTTTGTAATGCGAATATCCGGTTTCAGACATATTAATAAGCCTATTTATTCATAAATACAAGACAGGTACTCCAACATTTCATCCGTAGTTCGGTAATCTGTTAGAATTTACCAATTTCTTATTCATTGCCGACTCTTGGGGCTGTATCCTCAGCTTCGCTGTTTTGCGCTTTACGTATCACTTGCAAAAACAAGTCTGGCAATCTGGTCTTAAAAGCAGATGCGTATCTCTGGAGCTATATATTTGGAATTCAGACATAAGAGAAAGTTGAATGCTTTCGAAATTTTGTGTTTCTATATAAGTTTAGTATTTTTCCTAATTGTCAGTGTTATTCTTATTCGAATTAGCACGATTGAAACATTAGCTCTTCAATATTTGTATAACAGAATTTTTCTTTAAAAAACTTAGTTCTCAGTGCTTATTAATCTTCACCACGGTCTTTCTGACCCTATAGAAAATGTATTACATTAGATAATACATGAGGCAGTATTATTCAATATTATTCTGTAGTAGATCTATCAAATATATTTACATATTCACCCAGACTAGCAAATGCTATACTGTATTGTACAAATGCAATCTTACAATTGCTAATAGAACCAATAAAACTAAAGCTTGTATATTTTGTTTGTATTTTACAGATTTTTCCAGTACATTATCTAACTTTCTTTTGTGTTATCATGTTTGTAACAGCTAATCTGATTCCCAAATCCGATTCACATATTTTCATAGCAAACGTAGTACATGTTCTTTGCTATGTTTAGTCAAATTTCACCATTAACACATAGTATTTTAAAATAGCAAATTTCACTTATGTCTAAATGATTAATCAGTTATATCCATCATCCTCTTGTGTGTGAAAACTAGCTAAATTA
>OZ024740.1:272807199-272817199 GCA_964016885.1 Eledone cirrhosa | reverse complement strand
ACACCGCCGTCTTATCTCCAGTGTTCATGCTATTTAAAAAACTCAGTATCCATTTTGGCAGTCTCGGGCGAAATGAAAATGCTATATATAGTTTACTGCCTGATAGAGATTGGTGCACCTGGTTAGCTAGCCAAAAGCCATGTATGGGCATATGCACCTACGTCTTCCTCACTTCTGCCAAGCTAGTGTAATTACTTTCCACAAAAAAAACAATTGCAGTCAAATACCTTTTTGACAGGCCTCATATATATAGATACGATGAGATTCTAGAATTTCCACTCGTACGATATTGATCAAACCGGATCTATAGTAAAAGTCACACGCACAAGGTGGCGCAGTGGGACTAAATCCAGAACCACATGTTGTCTACTAAACATAATCGGATTAAATGCTTACAGCTCGGGTCATTATTTATTCAGTCGATGATATTATAAGAACTGTATGTTATAAATACCAAATTATATTTCAGAGTGCACATAATTTTGTTAACTAGTAAATAGATGACTACGTAGGGGGTAATGGTTTCGGCATACCAAATAAGTCCGGACTGCCGGTAGTTTCAGTGATGTATTCTGTATGGTCTGTATGGTTATGCAAATGGTTTTGAGGCAGGAATCGCAGACCACCAGACATCGTGTTGAGGTGTTTGATAATATTCTTTTATTTTTGGAACTCAGCACTTGCCTGGTTCTATCTTGTCTTTCATCCTTCTGGTGTCGATAAAATTAGTAGCATCTCAGTACGAGGATCAATATAATTGATTATAGCCTTGATGGCGGTGCCCTAGTATAGCAGGAGTTCAATGATAGAAGGTAGTGAAACAATAATAACAAGAACTTATTTAACCTTTATGCACTTGGCCTACATTCTTACTATAGATTAATATTAGTAGTCTATCTCCGTTATCCGTAAATACATCGGAGATATATTTTCTGATTTTCGATAAATTAGCAACTTCATAACTGTTTCATTTGAGCCAATAATAGGCAGGACTACTGACTGAAGGCTTACAAGTTCGCATGATGTTTCCGGCCACAGTTTCAGTATTGCAACTGAATATAAAACAATTAATAGTGAATTCCATATATATATATATACGTACGTATCACTGTAGGGGTAACTTTCACGGTTATAGAAAGGCGGGAGACATTCCAGGACTCTGCGTGTGGAGAAGCATTAGGATACAATTCGATGTTTACTGTATGTTTCATCAAATAACTGTCGTCGTGAAGGAGGAAGTGTTTCTCTGTAAAACCCAGTAATAGATTGAGAGTCATTGGAAACGTAGTCTAAACAGGAATATTTCAGGTGTGAAACGTTTTCTTGAATTTTCCCGTGCATTACTTTCCATTTTACAAGTTAACTGTATATATATATATATATATATATGTAGATAAATCTACCAAAAGTTTACGGTAGTGTCCAATCCGTATGAAGAACTCAATGTAATCCGGATATCATGAAAAGAGAAGATGCATTCAAAAACTACTTTCGGTGAAAAATAAACGGAAAACAGAATCAAGATAAATTATAAAAAAAATAATGAATAAACAAAGAAACAGTTCCTTATATTAAAAATTTTTTTTTTTAATATAAGGAAATATTTTTTAAATTTTTTCTAATATAAGGAACTGTTTCTTTGTTTATTCATTATTTTTTTAATAATTTATATATATATATATATATATATATATATATATTCAGGTTTGAGGTTCACCACTGTATAGAGCTGGTCTATTCCGTATGGTCAATCGTAATGCAAAATATAGAGAGTACTCAACGTAAGGCAGTTCAACCGTCTTTCTTTTTGTAGTTGGTGGTGCTATTACGGAGTTAAATATTATAATGAAATGACAGGAGGATTGAAATGATCATAGTATAATAAACCTTTCAAGGATTTACACAAATCCAGCCTCCTGTCATTTCATTATATATATATATATACAGATTAGAGCAAACATCACGGGCGTTCTATCTCAAAATTATTTTTGAAAAACATTAGAAATGCGCAACCGGTAAAAACTTAAAACCAAAACTGAATACTAACCAATACTTATTACTAATTTTTACTTATTCCTAATTAAACTATTTTTCTCTGGGAACAATTTGTCAGCATTTTCTTTTCCTTTTACCTATATATATATATATATATATATATATATATATATGGGGTGCGTGTCTTTTTTCCTTGTACGCACGCATGCGCGCAGACGCACGCACACACACACAAACACAAACTCACGCACACACACATTGATGCCAGCAATTACCCAGTGCATTACTTGTACTTTATTTTATCGACCCCGTGAGGATGAAAGGTAAAGTTAACCTCGACGGGATTTGAACTCAGACCGTAAAGGCGTCCGACCCAAAATAATGGCATATATTTGAATCCCTGTAACTTCATTTCTGTTAAGCTTGTTTGGATAAAGCCATCTGGAACTACAAATATGTTAAAATCTGACTACAACGCAGATCTTAATGATTTGGGATGACACAATTCTATTTTGAAGTTAGGTAGCATTGGTATCTATCAAAAGATGACAGTGGAATGATGTAAAATATAGGGAGAAAAATATAAAAGAAATTACATGAGGTTGTGTGGTGGGTGCGCGTGTGTTGAAAGATAGACAGACAATGAGATAGGCAGAAGGACAGGATACAGGCAGATAGTCAGATAGTCATGTCGGCAGTCAGGCAGAGAGGTGTGAATGTAGAGATGAAGATAGATAATATATATAGAGAGAGGGGGAGTAGAAAGGAGAGAGAGAAACAGCGAACATAGAGGCATAGATAGATATATTTCTTTATTAGCCACAGGGGCACAAAAGAAGGGGACAAATACAAAGGGGGAAGTTTACATACAATATAGATAGATAGATAGATAGATAGATAGATAGATTTCTTTATTAGCCACAAGGGCGCACAAGAAAAGGGGACAAAACAAAGACATGCCGGGGATTTTACAAACAATCATGTAAAAAAATGTAAAACAAACAATTATAACAATCAAAATCCCCAATAGGGGCAAGCGCCACAAATGGGTTGTTTAATACCCCGTCTATAGAACAACCCTCAACTTCAGGAGCGTGTTGTTCAAGTGCTCCTTTCTTCCTTTTGCTCTCTTCTTCAACCTACAAGTTTATATACAGAGAAGGCCCATCA
Source organism: Eledone cirrhosa (assembly GCA_964016885.1). NCBI lineage: Eukaryota > Metazoa > Mollusca > Cephalopoda > Octopoda > Eledonidae > Eledone > Eledone cirrhosa. The sequence goes on along the minus strand of OZ024740.1, from coordinate 272,814,034 downwards.
CTCGGGCCATTTTTGCCACATTCACCCACTTTTCAGTAAATTTACTGGGGTGCAGTGCCTTTCTCTCCACTCTGATTCTTCTTCTAAAGTGGTATCTAAAGAAGGGAATGAGTTGTTGTCCGGAGAGAAAGGCATCTGTCCTCAGTCCTCTCAATCTCGTCCGCCATATAACCTCTTTCACCATAGCCACTATACAGAGGAAAACCGCCTCTCTTTCGTCTTTGAAAGAAATTGGCGGTTTGATCCTTGCTATGGACTCGGCAGTCAACTGGCTTTGTTCCGCGTAGTTCCACAGGTCGGTTACGCTCGGGCAGTGTACAATTGCGTGCAGGACGGTTTCAATGTCCTGCGCGCATCTTGGACACGTCCTCTTGGCAGGATCCCTGCCGGGGCGTCCGTGCCCGTAGATCTTGTTACGAACTGGTAGAGCTCCTCGGTAGCACTGTCAGACTAGGGACCTCTGGAAGTTGTCCATGGGTCCCGGGCGGAAAGTTCTACCAAACAGACTGGTGAGTTCGTCGCCTTCGACGCCTAGAGTCTCTCCGAGCCCGTCGTCGCCCTTGTGACGTACTAACCCTCTATAGAACGTCGAAGTGGAGTCTCCACTGATTTCCGTGCCAAGCTTAACAGAGGACTGTGAACGCCTGAGCGCATTCAATGTGCCAGGCACCCATCTTCTTCGGTCTTCGCTTGACCCAGGACTGCAGCTCCATCAACGAGACAAGTTGCGGGCAGGCCTGTCTCACAAACGGTGCCCACACCGGTTGGGGGTCGGTGAGGAATACCTGTAAATGCCGTAGCCTCAGCGCATGCTTGCGCATCATCAGCCACAGCACTCCCAGCCCTCCGTTGGAAGGGTGCTGACAAGAGTGGAGCCTGCTTCTTCCAAAGGAAATGGAAGAGCATGCGTTCCATCTTGGAGAGGTGTTCACGGGGACAAGGCACGACGGTCAAGCGATAGTAGATGACGGACGCTATGAAAGTGTTCGCCACCTCCGCTCGACCTTTCAAGGATAGATAGATAGATTGATAGATAGATAGATATGTTTCTTTATTAGCCACAGGGGCACAAAAGAAGGGGACAAATACAAAGGGGGAGGTTTACATACAATAAAAACGTGTAAAATATTATCACAAATGCAATTTAAAAAATTAGTCGATTTTTCCCCAATAGGGGGAGACAGTTCATATGGGTAACACATACCCCCGAAAAAATGTGCAACCCTCATCTCCAGGAGTACGAAGAGTGTGTACCCCTTTCCTCTCTTCCTCTTTTTCCCCAACCTATAGATAGATAGATAGATATATTTCTTTTATTTGCCACTAGGGCATCAAAAGTGGGACAAGTACAATGGGGGGAGTTTACACAAAAAGGCGTCCTCAATAAGGAGGAGGCAATAACAAAATATAAAAATAAAATAAGATATAACAAAAAATAAAATTTTTAACAAAATCCTCAATAGAGAGGAGGCGCCTTGGGGGGTCGCACACACCCCCGAAAAAAGTGTGCAACCCTTCTCCTCAGGAGCACAGAGAGGGGGTGCTCCCTTGGTCTTTCATCTTCCTCACCTATAGTCTGATGTAGAGTGAAGGCCCATTCACACGGGCCATTCTCGCCACTTTCACCCATCTTTCATAGAAACGGCTGGGGTGCAGCACCTCTCTCTCCATCCTGATCCTTCTTCCGAAATGATATCGGAAGAAACGGACCAGTTGTTGGCCAGAGAGAAAGGTGCCCGACCTCAGTCCTTTCAGACGCGTCCACCATACAACCTCTTTCGCCATGGCTATTACGCACAGAAACACCGCCTCTGCTTCATCTTTGAAGGGGGGAGGCGGCTTGATCATTACAATAGACTCGGTGGTCAGCCGGATCGGTCCCACCCTTGACAGCAGTTGTTCGACATAGCCCCACAGATCGGCTACGCCCGAGCAGTGTACTAATGCGTGTGCAACGGTTTCCTCGTCGCACACGCATCTGGGACAGATCTTTTTGGCGGGGTCCCTACCCGGGCGCCCGTGTCTGTAGAGCCTTTCTCGAACGGGTAAAGCCCCTCGGTAGCACTGCCAGGCCAGGGACTTCTGGAAGTTGTCCATAGGTCCCGGGCTGAATGTCCTACCGAACAGGCTAGCCAGTTCGTCCTCCTCCATGTCTAGGGCTTCTCCGAGGGCGTCGTCGCACCTGTTGCGTACCAGCCCTCTATAGAATGTTGCGGTGGAGTCTCCACTGACAACCGGATCCGCCTGCCAGAGGGCGGTGAGCGCCTGGGCACACTCAGTGTGCCAGGCGCCCAGTTTTCTCGGTCTTTGCTTGACCCAGGATTGCAGCTCGGTGAGTGAGACGAGTCTGGGAAAGGTTCGTCTCACAAACGAGGCCCACACCGGTTGTCCGGTGAGGAATACGTAGAGGTGCCGTAGCCTTAATGCGTGTTTACGCATCATTAGCCACGGCATCCCCAGCCCTCCTTTCGAAGGGTGTTGACAGCAGATGGATCTCCTCACCATAGGAGCCCGCCTCTTCCAAAGGAATTGGAAGAGCGCGCGCTCCATCTTGGTGAGGGTTTCCCTTGGGCAGGGCACTACGGTCAGGCGGTAGTAGATGACGGACGCTATGTAGGTGTTCGCCACCTCCGCCCGACCTTTCAGGGATAGTTTGCAACTGGCCCACTTCTGGGTCAGTGCAAACACCCTGTTCGTAACCTCCGCCCAGTTTTTCTCCACCTGGAGGTCCGGTCCGAACCAGACCCCGAGCAACTTCACCGGGCCCTCCGTCCAGCGTCCGACGACGCTATCGGAGGGCATCGGTCTGCCCCTCCACGTGCCGAGTTGCAAACCGATCGACTTGTCCCGGTTCAGCTTAGCCCCTGTGAACTTTTCGTACTCCTCCAGTAAGAGATAGATAGATAGATAGATAGATAGATAGATAGATAAGTGTTCGCCACCTCCGCTCGACCTTTCAAGGATAGTTTGCACTCTGCCCATTTCTGGGTGAGTGCAAAGATAGATAGATAGATAGATAGATAGATAGATAGATAGATAGATAGATAGATAGATAGATAGATAGATAGATAGATAGATTGAGATCAAAGTCATAGAGAAGAGTAGCAAATCGGAAAGATGGACAGGAATAGAATAAGGTAAGATTGCTTAAGGATGTCAAAATGCTAGGATATAACTGAGAGGCACCAATGTCTTTAACAAACTATTCAAATTAAAACAGTAGTATCGAACAGTACGTGATGTTCTGCAAATAATTCAAGTGGTAGAATATATTTTATGCCGTGAGGAAGAAACTAAATCTAATTCTCGGAAAGAACCCTTCGTCAGATTTATATATATATATATATACAGGGAGTCCCAAAAAGTGTATACATACTTTTATTTGAATGATGTTGACGTATGTAAACATTTTTTGGGGACACCCTGTATATATATATATATATATATATATATATATATATATATATATATATGTATATGTATATATATACATACTACTGTACGTCTGTATACATATATGTATGTACGTATACATACTTATATTTAAGTAACAGCCGTACTAAGAGTGAGAAATGAAATTTCGTTTCATTTTTTCCGTTTATCGTTTTCGGTGCGCCCGGCCGATTAACTCACTCGATATGCAAATTAGGCTGCTCAGCCGTTAATATGCATAAGGAAAGTATATACTTTCAGACGTTCAATCATCTGGCAGGAAGGTTTACGGTTTTGACGATAGCTTATTAGCTACATCGTTCCTTTGTCAGTGTGAACAAAAGGGCACGTTGGTTGCTAAACACTGTACGGCTTAATTCGGGCTGTTTGTTTACAAACACACTAGGCATTATAATAAATGTTTGGTAAATCCATACGTACATATATATATATATATGTGCATGTATGTATATATATATACATACTACTGTACGTCTGTATACATATATGTATGTACGTATATATACTTATATTTAAGTAACAGCCGTACTAAGAGTGGGAAATGAAATTTCGTTTCATTTTTTCCGTTTATATATATATACATAGCCTAGACGTTGTCTCCCTCTACACTACAGTCCCCGCTCATCCAGCTGTCGATTTATTGACGGACTGCGTGGTCGCAGAGGACATCCACTGCTACGGCCTCCACCCGACGGACATACACGAGCTTTTGTCCTTCACAGTAGACAACACGTACTTCACCTTCCACCACCACACATACAGACAGACAACAGGATTACCCATGGGATGCAGCCTATCGGGCCTGCTGGCCATCACCTACATGAACCAGCTAGAATGCCGAGCCCTCAACACCTGCCACTCCCATGCCTTCTTCACCCGATATGTAGATGACATACTCATCCTTACATCATCCCGTGAGGAGGCAGATAAAATATACACAACATTCTCCAGCATGGACGCCAGTATAAAGTTCAGCATGGAACCTCCCCGATGACCGCGGATCCCTATCCCTACTGGACTTCCAACTCAGGGTAACAGAGGAAGGCAACATCCACACCTGCTTCTATAAAAAAAAGCCGCCAGCAGGGACCTGTTCGTACATTTCAGTTCGGCCCTCCCACTCGGGGCCAAGTTCGGATACATAAAGAACGAACTGGCACGTATCCGGAACAAATGCACCGACGCTAGAGACCGAGACACACACACCACACATTTCCTGGAAGTACTCAAACTGAACGGATACACGACATCCACCACAAACCGTGCCAGAAAGAACAGAGGACACCACACCTGAGGCACTAACACTTGCTTCCTGAAGCTCCCACTCTTCAGTGAAGAAACAACAACAGCCATCCGCAGAGCCATCAGACGAGAGGGACTAAATATCCAACTGGCCCACTCAGGTCCTTCCCTACGCGGACAGCTAACCAAAAGACACTCCACCAGACATGACAACTGCTGCAGACTAGCCAACTGCCTCATCAACGACAGACCTATGCCACCAGGCTTACGTCGTATACAGACTAGAGTGTGATAAATGCAACAACTTCTACGTAGGTAGCACCACCAGACCACTCCACATAAGAATAAAAGAACACCTCAATACTAACGCTTCCTCATTTAAGAAACACCTAGTTAAATGCAAAAACACCGACAAAACCATAACAGTTAGGATAGAAACTAAGGAAAGAAACCTCGGCAATCTTAGAATTAAGGAATCACTAATTATAGATAAAACACAACCACCAATCAATAATAGACTAGGACTCAGCACCCAATTTATAACCTGATAGGGCTTCTAGCCCCATATTTACACACTCCACACACACACACGCTTGCACCTCCACTTATTCTCTCTCACACATACACACACAAAACCAGTTCTAACACCAGATAACACCTATCTCCCACATTTACGAATAGACTTATCTTCTCACACTCACACACACACACTCACATACTTACACCTTCATGCATTCTCCCACACACTTAAACAGGCATGTATATTAAAAAAATATATATAAAAAAAACCCTAAACAAACCCCTTTTAAAGGGAGGCTACTCTTTATCCACCTAATTTTAACTCTTTGACATTAGAGATAGAACAGATACTCTATACTATTTCCTGTCAGCATGGCTTGGTAAGATATTTAGAACGCTGGTTTGAGACCTTTATTTCCCTCTGAAGAAGAGATATTATCTCGAAAATTAAGGACATTTAAATAAATCTAAGGTAAAAGACGATTTATCAACAATATCTTTTGCAATTGCATTCTTTTTTCTATGTCCATACCTGCATTGTTTTGGCTTTATTATACATATTCAAACGTTTATATATATATATATATATATATATATATATATATATATATTAATATTTAGCTTTGGCATAGCTGCATACATACATGTAAGGGAATTTTGTAAATCTAAATATATACGGTATGTTTAATAAGTAAACATTTTGAAAGCCCAGCTATGAATAATTAAGGGCTGACGGCCAACGCCGTCTAGCGGATTCCAGTAGAAGCCGTGGGCAACTGACTATGCCTCATATTTGGAGGAGGGAGCTGGGCCATCGAAATATGTTTAGTGATTTCACGCAATTAAAATTTTGAAGCATATTTTCCACTTCGGTCTTCTGTTTTTCTTTGATAAATACTTTATTCCTTTCCTGTACCAACTACTGGATACCACATCGAAGATGGATGGCCGCATAACATAGCGTACTTTGATTCTTACATCATTGTTTGCCAGCCAGAAGCACCAGTTCTACCAATTGGTAATCAATCTATCTTAAATGGTGTATATATAACCAATCAGCTGTAAGTGAACCTGACAGTGTATAGATACACCTACCTAAAACCTGGTAATATGCTCCGTATTTTTCATTTTCTATTCTTCACCTTTATTTTTATTTTATTTTTTATTTTTTCATTTCTGTTGTATATTTTTTCCACGTGATATTCCAATCTTTTATAACCCCCTCAAATATATAATTTTCTCTCAGTTTCTTTTATTTTTCATCTTAATGTTTATGTTATTTGGTATAAAACCGTTGTATGACTGGTTCAACGATCAGTGTTTCGTTAATTCACCTAGTAACTGCGTTATTCTGTGTATTTTAAATCGAATTTTTCAATAACTAATCAACAGTTGACGATAGCGATATGAAGACATAATTAATTGCATATTAAGCGATGAAATATATGTTAATGCTTGGAATAAAACCCTATCATATCGCTTTATCCGTGTTAATCATCCTTTATCCGTTATGTATACACATATATATATATATATGAAATGGCGAGCTGTGTGGTTACAATTAAATATAATAAAAAATAAAAGTTAATATCCATGAGGCCAATCAGTCACTGCATATTTT
>OZ024740.1:272792199-272802199 GCA_964016885.1 Eledone cirrhosa | reverse complement strand
ATAGAAAATTAGTAAACATCAGGCACGATGAAACAACACACTACGCAAAACCAATAACTATACGGAGAAAACAAATCCACCAAAAACAAATTAGTAATGCATACACTAAATATGACTATCCATCATATGGCAGATATTCTGATACAAATTAGAAATATACCAAATCACATTATAGACCAGGAAAGCTTCAGTGATAAACTTAATAGAAGCACTGAACAACGATCAACCAAAAGCACTAACAGCTCCAACAGATCAAATCAATTTGATGACTAAATTCCACGAAATTGAAAATGATAGATTATCTGAAAGCAGGTAATTAAACACATCAACCAATCAAAATATAAAACAAGCCATAGACAATAAAGCCATAGACAATAACAAAAAACAAACTGCAAACATCTGGACCACTATTATGACGAGGAATGAACCCATATTGAACATCTCTTTCAGGGAAAACAAAAAATAAACAGCTATATTTCATTTACATTTAAGTCCCCTTTAGCACATCTTTCTTATCACGATATATAGATAGTTCTACAGTATAAAAATATCTTTCAGACGAGCAAATAGGACATAAATGTTATAAAAATACAAAAGAAACAAGAACTAATATTAACAGTACGCAAATAACACGAGGCGGAATTCAAATGTGCTATAGCGGAATGTTTAAAATGGTAAGGGCTAGGTCAGGTTCAACTTATATGCCCAATAGTAGTGTATGGAGTCTACTACTTGACAACAAGGATAAAGGACTGCAAGCCCCAGTCTTCAAAGATAAACAGATAGTCAACTCATGACAGCATAAATATTGAGCTGCCCAATATGCAATCCCCAAATTTACTAATCGCAATGGAGATTTGAAGAAACCGATTACAATAACGAGTGCAACCATTGCTGATCTACGTCATAGAATTTCTGTTGTCGACTTATATTACATCTATTTCCCCCCTTTGGGAAATTTGAAGTAATTTCTTTTACAAATTGCATTATCTAATTGTATGTGCCTGCATGTATGTGTGCTTCTATGAGTGTTTATATGTAACATTGATACATGATATTCATTTCCCACACAGGTTTCACAGATTTAGCTAGGTGTGTTTGTGTGTTTTCTACTAATTTATCTACTCCAAGAGAATAAAATGCACAATCGATATCGGCAGAATTTGAACTTAGAACGTAAGAAAACAATTAGAAATCCGCAAAGTATTTAGTCCAGAGCCCCACGAAAACAATACAATTATTACATGTTATATAACGCATATAATATAGTAAACAATATAATATTTTCTATATTTTATGTTCATAATGGTCATTTTAAAGAATGTGTGGGCTTGAGTGTATTATTACTTTTTTCTGTGTGTGTGTCGAGTATCATGAAGTATTCTTATGATTGTCTATTATGTGTCATCATGGATTATGTCTTAGTGTCTCGTTCTTTTCATAGCTTGTGTAGCTGCATATATAACTATCTTTTGTATTTGTCTTTATTGATCATGTGTCTGCGCGTGTCATTGATTTGTCATCATAGATCGTGTGATGTATGTTTTATATTCTCATGGATATTCTTGGATTATGTCTTGTGTTTGTCTTCATATGTTGTGCGTGTGAAAGTCTTTTTTTTCGTATCTATTGAGTTTTACTTCTTTTCTCAGACAGATATTTCTATTTAAAATATTGTTTATCCATCTTGTCTATCCAAAAGCACATTGACACACAAAGCGATATTTAACACAGGAAATATTTCCAAGCCAATTTACTATCATAGACATGAAGTAGAAGCCGTTGCTTCAACTATATTTGCTCTGATGCCATTCATAAAAAAACACTTCAACGATTTCCCAGCAATACCAGTTGTTTCCGTAACCACTGGTTTAAAGTTTTATTTGTCTAGAAGCTAAGTTTATGTGCGCGAGTTGTCGTTTTTTTACCTCTGCCTTTGACGCATTTGTTAAGTTGGATCTTCCAATGTATATCTTTTCTCTCTTCTTTAATCAAAATGTAGGGGGAGGTCTTTATGAAATGGTCTTCATTACAGATAGTGTGTCTTTATGGGCTTTGCCATTGCACGGATGTTTATATTCTTATTTGTCTTCATAGAGGGCTTAGAAGAATAAATACCATGATATATGTAATATTCAAGCATAAAACATTAAGAGTTGTTTTCCTTCTGTTGTTTAAATCTAGATCAATTCTATTCTAGCATACATATGGCAAAATTTAATTCAACCGTGACTATCCCGTCTTTTAATGTTATATAGGACTACTTTATCCTATAATTTATTTACTTTTTAAAGAAGGTAGGGTGTAATTTGTGGGAAATTTGACAACTATTTCTAGTAAGACGAGCAACCACACAGGAACTATTGGTTTGACGTGTTGATAGTTTGCATTACAAAACATTTATATTTCCTATGAGTATATCATAAAAAATATTGTTGCTATCATAAATAACATCATTGGCGGTATCGGTAGTGCGTCAGACACCATGCTTTGTAGAATAGGGTTACGGCTCTTTATGATCTGAGTTCAAATCTCGCCGAAGTGGATGAAATAAAGTATCAGTAATGCACTGGGTAATAGCTGACCTTGTGCCAAAAGTAGAAACAATTATTATCCTTATAGTAAGCAATCAGTATTATCATCGTCACCTACATTACTTTAATCATCAGCAATGAAAACTTCATCAACATCATCACAAACGACATCATTGTAATGAAATTGTTGCCGTCATTGTTCAAAGTATCGTTATCATCACTATGAAAATCATCATATGACATCATCTCAATTATTTTAGCCTTCGCCATTTGCAGCCCACTAACCCGCCAGAGATTATTTACAATCCTATGTGAGTTGGTGAAAAAGTGACGAAATTCCCTTCACATAGTACACCACTTTCGCAAGTGATCCTTCCCACGAGCAAAATTTAACTCACCACAACATACCATTAACATTTATCAATTTAACAATATAAGAACGATGACCTACGCACACTACATTAGCTATTCTCAGCTTAGTACACCTATTGGGTGTTATATGTCTTGTTGAATAACCCATCACACTGCCAGTGACAGCTAGTGACATGATACGAACCAACGACAATCTCAATAACAAGTTTGTTACCATATAATCACGGCCAATTACGGACTCCACGGACTCTATCATCGTTAACATCAGCAAAGAAATCTCCCTATACCCCCTCTTCATCATCATCATCATCATAATCATTAAAATATATATCATTTTAGGCAAAAACATTTAAATAACGTACAGTATAACATAGCTTAGATGCTCATATATATATATATATATATATATATATATATATATATGAGAGTGTGTCAATGTATATACGTATATATGTAAGTGCATATATATCCTATTATAATTTATCAATGAAAAATTGTTTGGTAGGAATATTTTGGGCAAAAAATGAAGCAAAATTTCAAAACAAATAACTGTCAACTAGAAGAAAAGAAAACATTTATTCTTGCTTCTTAAAGCATTAAATCCGCCAAGGAGGGTGGGGTAGAGACTGGGTAGTAGGGTACAACAGAGTAGGGCGTCATGGAGTTAGGAGATGGGGCGAGATGTAAATGAGTGGGGCGGGGCGTTATGAGAAAGAGAAAAGAAAATATAAAAATTATTTCATAATTTTCTTTCCCCAAGAAAGGCAGACAGAAAATAAGAGGAAAGAAAAAATGTATTTATAAACAACAACCCGTTGTGTTATTTTATTTGGTGAGAAACTTAAGACATAATCTACCTGAATTTTTGTCAGAAACTGAAAAAAAAATTAAGAAATATAATATGAAATAAAATAAATATGCAAAGAAAACTTTGTTTAAAAGAAAATAACAAAAACAAGAGTAAAGAGTCCCTGCAACTATATAATACATTGTTTAATATGAAAAACGATAAATAAAAATTATTCATTTGAAAAAAAAAATATTTATTTTTCTTTCCATTTCTTCTACTGCTCCTTGTTGATGTTGTTGCTGTTGCTGATATTATTACTAATGCTGTTGTTGTTGTTGTTATTATTATTACTATTATTATTATTATTATTATTATTATTATCATTATACCCCCACCAACTATACTTCTTTTTTCTTTCTTTGCTTAGATTATATCACACATTGACGTTTTGAACGCGTTCTAGTTCTGATCAAAAACGTTTTCCTTCCAATGATATTGTAAATACAAAAGATAACGAAACTTTCGACATATATATATATATATATATATATATATATATATATATATATATATATACAGGGGGGAAAAATGTAACAAAAATGGAGGTAAGTAATGGTTTTATGTTTATGGATTTTAAAAAAACATATATTGTTATTTTTATGTTTGTTTGCTTGGGATCATTTTATTTCTTTCATTGAGATCATTATCTTCCCAAAACGAAATGTATTAAGTAATCTTTTTTGAAAATGCCTGTGATGTAAAGGAACATACATATAAAATTGTACTACTTATCTTTACAAAGATATGTATATTTGTATATATATATATATATATATATATATATATATATTTGTATGGATGTAAATACACACTTATGTATGTATATATATATATATATATATATATATATATATGTATGTATATTTATATATATATATATGTGTGTGTGTATATACAGATATCAGTCGATTCGGTGGAGACGTCAAAGTGCTGGAAATTTATTCAAATTCTCTGCGTTCTGATTTCAAATCATAAAGAAAGTACCGGCACAGTTCTTCCAGCAGTAATGACATTACTACTACAGAGGGTCGACGAGCTTTTGATTCCAAAGTCGAGCCAGATCGATACAAACCGAACCTTGAGCTTTTCAGTAGCGAAACGCGCATCACCAACCAATAAACGTAATGAAGGAGTAACCACCCGTCCTTGTATTTTTATATTATACTCTAGGGCGGTGGATTGGCAGTATTGGGAGAGGGTCGGACGCCATGCTTTGACATATAGAGTTACGGCCCTTGCCATTCTGAGTTCAAATCCCGCCGAGGTTAACTTTGCCTTTCAACCTTACTGGGTGGATAAAATAGTGGTGGATTAAATCGACTCCAGTCATGCACTGGAGTCGAATTAATCCCTCCCCCAAAAGTGTTGGTCCTGTGCCCATATACGAAACCATATGGCTTGGCAGTATCGGTAAAGGGTCGGACGCCATGCTTTGACGCTTAGAGTTACGGCCCTTGCCGTTCTGAATTCAAATCTCGCCGAGGTTAACTTTGCCTTTCATCCTTACGGGGTCGATAAAATAAAGTACCAGTAATGCACAGGGTAATTGCTGGCCTTGTGCCTAACGTAGAAACAATTATTATATTATACTCTGTCTAGCTCTATAACTCGTTACTGACGTGAACCTAAACATCGAGTGCTCAGCCGGATGAACCTACAGTAACTTCACGTTACACTCCCTGGATATATACATATATATCTATTGGGAAATGTGTGAAATCCTTGGTACAGTTAGGTATTATAAAAAGAAGGAAAAGAATGACTTCACTTGTAGTTCTAAACAATTTAATTTAATTTTATAATATTATAATTTTACAATTTGGTTTTATAGAGCTAGTAAGTTCTTTGTTAACTTCGGTGGGGAGATGTTTTAAAGATTCCTGGTTAACCTTCCTGGAAAACTTTCTCGCATTCGTCGGTGGCGATTGACAAACTGATCTCAGGTTGTATTTTGATGTGTGACTGATTCAGGACCTCGACGGCTGATAAATATATATATATATATGCAAAAGTTTTATTTAAAATTGTTGGGTTACAACAAGTAAATATTTTATAACCGATATAAAGCACTCGACAAGTTTTTGGAGTAGATATACGATATTAAACTACCAAGTCAGCTTCCTACCTTAAGGGTCGCTTATATTTATGGTACGTCAAAATTATTTATAAAACTGTTTATATATTGTATTTTATCTGACGAAGGCATGCCATATTTTTAATATGATATCCCTGAAATATGTATAATGAAATAAATATGGTTTTATAAATATAGTTTCCATTTGTTTAATATCGTATATATATATATATATATATATATAAAACTTTACTCTGTTATTTTGATAAATGTGCTCTACAGTTTTATATATATTTATATATATATATATTATCCTTATCGCATAACCCTCTTCGGATTTTAGTCTTAACATTTATTATTATTACTATATATATGAGAGCAGCGAATTAGCAGTATCGGAAGGGCATCGGACAACATGCATTGCAGCATAGAGTTAGGGCCCTTTAAGACCTGAGTTCAAATCCTACCGAGGTTAACTTTGCCTATCATCCTTACTGGGTGGATAAAATAGTGGTGGATTAAATCGACTCCAGTCATGCACTGGAGTCGAATTAATCCCTCCCCCAAAAGTGTTGGTCCTGTGCCCATATACGAAACCATATGGCTTGGCAGTATCGGTAAAGGGTCGGACGCCATGCTTTGACGCTTAGAGTTACGGCCCTTGCCGTTCTGAATTCAAATCTCGCCGAGGTTAACTTTGCCTTTCATCCTTACGGGGTCGATAAAATAAAGTACCAGTAATGCACTGGGTAATTGCTGGCTTTGTGCCAAAAGTAGAAACAATTATTATGTATATATATATATGTGTGTATGTATATATATATATATATATATATATATATATATATATATATATATATATATATATATATCACTGACGAAGGACTAATTTTATCATATGTAACCCATGTGCAACCACGCAGTATTCTTCTTTCTTCTCATGTTTTTTATATATATTTACCTCGGCTGCGTTTGTCTGTTTCTCTCTTACTGCTCCCCGTTCTCTCTGTTGCTCTCACCTTCTTTCGCCCCCTCTGTCAGTTACACTTTCTCTCGACTGACCTCTTCCTCGCACTTCCACTCATTCACTCTCTGTTTCTCCCCTTCTCACTTCCTCCCGTGTGGCTAGTAGTGGGTTCTCTTCTTGCTCACATCTCACGCACGTCGGACGGTCTGTATCTTGATCGCTCATGAAATCCACCCAGCTTATGCTGACCGGATAACCATGTTGCTTGTTTATTCCTATCTTTGCGTTGCTTTCATCCTTCTATGTTGTTCACTTGTCTCACTCGCTTTACGCGATTTACTTGTCCCAATAGCTTTATTTAGCTATTGCTCGCACCAACCTCAGGTATCTGATTTTTAATGCGATGAAATATCAATGATGGTTGGAAAATCACTGACGAAGGACTATTTTTATCATATGTAACCCATGTGCAACCACGCAGTATTCTTCTTTCTTCTCATGTTTTTTTAATATATATATATATATATATATATATATATATATATATATATATATATATATATATATATATACGCGTGTGTGTATGATCGCACTGTTTTGTAAACAGGACTATATAGGACTATATTTCCAATGGGTTCGTTCTGTTGGTACTCTATATTTTCTCATATCTAACCACGCTAATCAATGAATTCATAGCAGTTTTCAGATTTCCTCAATATTTTCTCTGCTGAGACAAAAGATGACCTTGTGTGTGATAGGATTTAAACATATGATATAACGACGATTGAAATATAAATTACAATGTATTTTAATCTAATGCATCTTTGTTTTAACTAAATCGCTATCCTAAAGGGAAATGTATAATATCATACTAATGAGATATGTTTTCTGTAAGAAGGAAGGTTGAAGCGGGTTTCGTTTCTCCAGAATTCCTAACCTTTAATCTCCTTAGATTTCGTGACATTTCTGACAAGATGAAATCTTTGATAACATTGATTAAATGCAGGTTGTATACAGAATGGTATTTTAGAGACCCGTTCGTGTCTTGTGAATTGTTAGCGCCATGACACTTCGTAAAAATAATAGGTAAGTATATAGAACCATTGGTGGGGGAAAACAAAATGCTAGACAAGGCAAACATATAACAAAAATAAAACAATGATAAGCGAAACTAAAGGGTAATTAGGGAGGTACCTTTTGTCGAAATGGAACCTTACACATGTATTTTGTCCAATGTTTTGTGTTGTTAACTCTATCTGGCCAGTTGTTTGTTTATAAATTGATATATAGTCTTTATACAGAAAGATTATCAGCCATCTTGTTGAGGTTTTCCATGTGTATGCAAATCGAATGTCAATATGCATGCGAACTTGTATGCTCACATAAATACACACACACAAACACACAAACACGCGCACACACACATGTATATATACATACATATATATATGGGTGGGTATATTTGTGTGCGTATGTATGTATATATGTATTTATGCGTCTGTATGTATGCGTGTATGTATACATGAATATATATATATATATATGTAGGCATGCCATTGCATATATTTATATATGTGCGTGAATATATATATATACATATATATATATATATATATATATATATATATATATACATAAGTATTTATTTCTGTGCCATTATGTGTCCATCTGAAATAAGTCAATACATTTTTGCGCAAACAGAAACAGGATTAAATAGAAATGTGTTTATACCGAGGTATTTTTGTATGCATCTATATATTTATGCCTACATATATATATATATATATATATATATATATATATATATGTGTGTGTGTGTGTGTGTGTGTGTAGGCATATATATATATATATATATATATATATATATATATATATATATATATATATATATCATAGATTGAGTTAGAAACTCAAAATAGTCTTTTACCTAGCTAACTTCGTCATTTGCAATTGGAACACATGTATACTTGTATCGGTATTCATCCCTCATATATTCAATTGTATATTTATATATATATATATATATATATATATGTGTGTGTGTGTGTGTGTGTGTGTGTGTGTATGTGTGTGTGTGTGTACGGATTTTTAATGGGAAGTGGGTGAGTGCGTTTAACGACGGCTATGCTTACACTTGTATTACAATAGATCTCTTAGAAGTTAGTGTAAATGTGCACGTATATATTTGTTTGATTGTATGTGTGTGTATATGTGCGTGTGTGTGTGCGCGTGTGGATGTGTGGGTGTGTGTGTCTGTGTAATTAGTCTATTAATTGTCTTCGTATGAGCGTATGCGTTTGAAGATTTATCTATATGCAAAAACATATCTGATTAGATAGTTCAATAATTGCTGATAACAGTGTTGATTGTCTTGAAATGTATATGTATATAAGTATCAAAAGCATATATTAAGTTAGAAACTCAAAATAGTCTCTCACAATAAATTAGCTCTAGGAAAGAGATTTTTCCGAGCCGTATAATATAACTGAACAAAAAAGAAAAACGAACACAGACATATATACATATATGTGTTTAAATCGTAAGGGACCAGATTCGCTAAGGTGAAGAGAATACTAGCTAAAGACAATAGGGTTTGCCAGACTCAATTTAAGAATAAATCATGAAAATAAATACAAACCAGAATTTTGTGTTCAGTTATATTATACGGCTCGGAAAAATCTCTTTCCTAGCGCTAATTTACTGTAAGAGACTATTTTGAGTTTCTAACTCAATATTGCCTTTGATATATTCGGCTCCGTTAATTCGTCGAGCTAATTCAAATGTCGAGTAAACCCGGCTGCTATTTTTAGTGGCGTGAGTCTGCGAGACACGCTAAGTTCTGATACCATGTGCGTTGTTATATATAAGCACACTATCCAGTTTTTTAATATACTTAGAAGTGACCAGGATACTAATAATTCTTCACCCGCTGATGAGCAAGGATTTTGGTATTCCTCTTCACAAATAATATTGCGAAACAGTATTATCAAAACTGTCCGGGTGATTGGTAGTTACCACAATTCTGGTTTGTATTTATTTTCTTGATTTATTCTTAAATTGATTCTGGCAAACCCTATTGTCTTTAGCTAGTATTCTCTTCATCTTAGCGAATCTGGTCCCTTACGATTTGAACACATATATGTATATATGCCTGTGTTCGTTTCTCTTTTTTGTTCAGTTATATATGTATATAAGTATGTATA
>OZ024740.1:272787199-272789699 GCA_964016885.1 Eledone cirrhosa | reverse complement strand
CATTCTAGATGATCAGATGTGTGTAATTATATAAAACTGTGCTGTTAGATTTCTTACAAAATCAAGAGGCTTAGATTCCAAGCTGTGGAAATAAGAATATATGATGCTCATGTAATTTATTCAATTATATAAACGAAATACGTTCCACCAGGAAATTTGTGCTGGTACAGAAGCAGAAGTTCCAAACGCAAATCGCCCAGGAAATAGTACTCAATACTGCATGCAATGATTCATAACGTTAATGATTAATTATTGTATTCTGTGTGTTAGGTTAGGGGGTACGGTATTGCCGGAAACATTTTAATTATCAATGTCGTGATTGATATTGATTTTTGCAAGACGACGAAACACCCATTAATATGCATAGTGTTCCCACAATAAGGAGTTCTACAACCTGCTGTGCCATAGATAGTAGAATATATATATATATACATCAATTTTATGTTGCTTGATATCTTACTTATTATAGCAGTTGCTTAATTCCTGGTATAGACTGACATGGTGGTTGCGGTATCTAACCCAGAAGATTAATGTTCGGACACTAGACACCTTCCGGAAGAAAACCGAATCATCTACCTTCTATAAACTACACTTTAAGATATGTGTAGATATTAACCTGACTAAGGTACGCGTAAGTTTCTTAGATGTAACACTAGATTTAATCACATGTATTTACAAACCCTACCTCTAGACGAATGGGAAAACTTAAATAACGAAACACGTCAGTCCTGTTAGACTTTAAAAACCTCATCTCCACCATTTACCACAGAATCTGTCCTCCGTTAAATCTATATTTGATTAACCATTCAAATACTACAATGGGATTTCCTAGGATGCGGCTCGAATGATAAGGTTTCGTACTTCCTTACCAACACGCTGTCCAATAGATCCATGATTAGAGCTAGAAATACCAAATGTTTTGCCCCCATTTTTTTAATTAAAAGTTACAACTAACATGGGTAAAATATTGTACCACATTGCGCTGGCAAACCTTTAAAACTTTAGGCAGATTCTGTCACAAATATAGACACTATCATCTTTAAAATATACAATTCGCTATCTAGACAATCACATCACAAATGGCATGCATCAGGGAGAACATCTTAACCGTTGGGATATCACCTATGAGGATTTTTCTTTCTACCACTACACATAAATAACATACAATTATCGTAACCTCTCCAGGTCTATTGATCAGACATTCGTATTTTAAGGTCTGACGAAATGCTGATCAGACGCGAGGTATATTATGACCAATAAAGATTCCGATTCTAGCATGAAATCAGCCGGTAACCTTAACTAATATGCTGTAATATTGTTAAGATTTGCACACACACACGCATATATATATATATATATATATATATATACAGAGGTATCCACAGTAAGTTGTGGGGTCTATTCTGCATAAAGAACTCGATGTAATCCATATGTTGAAAATGTTGTAGGTTAAGTTAAATCTCGGAAAACAATAAAACATTGAAAGGAAAACAGAGTCATGATATAAGTTCAGCTGGTGATATGCATGTAAGTAAATATTCTCTTTATCTGATGTGTAACTAACCTTACATAGATCAATTACTGACTATAGCTACAATGTATTATCATCATCTAGAAACGATCGTAAAGTAGTCAAGTATATCTCTAATGACTTGATTTTTTATTTCATTGTTTTAACTTATATATATATATATTAAAGAGTTAAACAAGATTCAATGAGTATATCAAAGAATGAGTTTTACAGTAGATAGGAAGTACTCTACGGTAAATAATTTTCCAGAGTTATTAATATTAAAATACAAATATTAATAAAATAGATGTTCTTTTGATCAATTACATTTTATTATACATATTTCGGAGGTACAACAGTACGTCCTCATCAGACAAAATATAATGATACATGACATACCCTGAGATGTTAAATGGTTAAGATTTAATCAAAGTAGACTACCTTGATTAAATCTTAACCATTTAACATCTCAGGGTATGTCATGTATCATTATATTTTGTCCGAAATATGTATAATAAAATGTAATTGATCAAAAGAACATCTATTTTATTAATATTTGTATTTTAATATTAATAACTCTGGAAAATTATTTACCGTAGAGTACTTCCTATCTACTGTAAAACTCATTCTTTGATATACTCATTGAATCTTGTTTAACTCTTTAATATATATATATAAGTTAAAACAATGAAATAAAAAATCAAGTCATTAGAGATATACAACACTACTTTACGATCGTTTCTAGATGATGATACTACATTGTAGCTATAGTCAGTAATTGATCTATGTAAGGTTAGTTACACATCAGATAAAGAGAATATTTACTTACATGCATATCACCAGCTGAACTTATATCATGACTCTGTTTTCCATTTAATGTTTTATTGTTTTCCGAGATTTATCATAACCTACAACATTTTCAACATATGGATTACATCGAGTTCTTCATGCAGAATAGACCCCACAACTTACTTACTGTGGATACCTCTG
>OZ024740.1:272752199-272779699 GCA_964016885.1 Eledone cirrhosa | reverse complement strand
TAATAAACTTTCCAAGGATTTACACCAGTCCAGCCTCCTGTTATTTTATAATATATATATATATATATATATATATATATATATATATATATATATATATACTTAGAAGACGAAGCAAGTCGAATAGAACCTACATAACTTCGGCCGTTTTCCCACTCTCAGTAGACAACTAATTCCAAATTATCAAAATTCGAACTCTACAAATGGGGTGCAAGAGACGGGTTACTTTTTATATCTTTATCTATAAAACCTTTTTGATCTCTCTCTCTCTCTCTCTCTCTCTCTCTCTCTGACTCACACACACGCACACAAACACACACATACACACACAAACACACACATACACCCCCCCCCCCCCACACACACACACACACGCTTCCTCACTCTATCTATCTTTGTTTCTCCGGTTTTTGCCGCCCTTTGTTTTTGTGTTTACCACTGTTACTTCTGCTTACCTACTTACAGTATTATATTGTAAAGTATTGGGGGAAAGCTGATGATTCAGATAACGCTAAATTCCTTCTTTTTTTTTTATGTTAGTCTATTCTCTCCATCATTCGCGTGAGGGAAGGACTATGTCTAGACTATGTCCAGAAATACTGACCGCGCAACAGGAATCAAATCTCAATTGTTCAAACAGAGGAATGAGAGAGTAATGGGGTACATCCGCATCAAGCCGCGATCGGTGAAATAAAGGCTGTTTGCTGTTCGAGACGAAACAGCCGCAAAAATAAGCGGAAGTAACAGTAGCAGCAGTGGCAAAAATGAGGTGAGCCAATGGTCAAAAGATGCAAAGATAAAGTCAGTTTGTTATTCAAACGGGAACAGCAGC
Organism: Eledone cirrhosa; assembly: GCA_964016885.1. Lineage (NCBI taxonomy): Eukaryota > Metazoa > Mollusca > Cephalopoda > Octopoda > Eledonidae > Eledone > Eledone cirrhosa. The sequence continues at coordinate 272,778,867 of OZ024740.1, read as the reverse complement.
AGTAAATTTCTATTCGGCTCTTCATCTTTCTCTATAAAAACCCTGCTCCATCCTTTTCATCCCCAATATTTTCCTCTCTTCCTCTTCCTTTCTGTCTCTCTATAACTCTCTCATTTCTCATCTTATAATTTGACTCTCTTTCTCCCTCTCTCTCTCTCCCACTCTCGTTCGAATTGTGTTTATATCTTAACCCCAAAAATGTTTACTATGTAAATAGTATCCAGCTGTTACGGCTACCTTTCTCGCTGAGAATACTCCAGTTTACGAATAGTCATATACACTCATCCCACCAAACCTTTTCAATTAATGTTTTATACATAACGTGAGCCAGGCCAGGTTTCCACATCGAACGGAAGGGGTGCAAGAGACAGGTAACTATTTATATCTTTATCTATCTACAATTTTTTTATCTCTCTCTCCCTTCCTCAATCTATCTATTGTTCCTCCCGTTTTCGCCTCCCTTTGTTTTGTTTTTTTTGCACCACTGTTACTGCAGTTATATATATATATATATATATATATATATATATATATATATATATATTAAAATAACAGATTAAAGTTTAAGCAAAGAATCGCTGCTTTCACCCTTAACGGGATCTTAGTACGAAAATAGACCTAGAAGAAATAGATCCCGTCGCATTTGTTGGTATAACCCACCATATAATATGGAGGTGGCGCTACCATTAGCTAAGATCTTTCTTTCCCTTATTACGAAGCATTTTCCCCCTACACATAAATATAGTAAAATTGTTAATAGGAATACTATTATAATTTCTTACACTACGACTCCTAACCTTGCACATAACATCACAGCTTCAAATTTAGCTATACTACCTAGCCGTAGGAACTCGTGCAACTCTGTAGTTAGTACTAACTGTAATTGTAGGAATCGGGTTGATTGCCCCCTATCCGGGAAATGCCTCTCTAGTAACATTGTCTACAAATGTAAGGTTGAAACACCCACGTTCCGTAGGGCCTACATAGGGTTAACCGCCAATAGATTCAAGCAGCGTCTTTACATGCATATCCATTCTTTTCGCTGCCCTCTAATAAGGAATGTGACGTCACTTTCAGCTTATATCTGGAGTCTAAAAGACAACCACACCCAATATAAGTTACACTGGGAGATCCTAGCTAGGGATAGATCGTATAACGGAAATAAAAGACCATGTGACCTCTGCGCCGCTGAGGCCCTGGAAATACTCTACGCCACAGACTACATCTTAAACAAAATATCTGAGGCAATTTCGGCTTGTAAACATAAATTGCACAAAACTTTCCTGTATTACAGCCCCACGTTATACCCTAACGGATAGTACGATCTATACGTGGATATTTTACGTCTTGATGTGGTAGCTAAGTATATGTTTTGTTTATACCATTACTTATTTGCATAGGTAAGTATATATTACCTGTATGTTTTGTGAAGGTAGGTATACTTTCTCGTACGTATATTTGATTGTATATGTTATGGCGTATAATTTTATATATTCTGGTACATATGGTTTGGTTATGTGTATACGGGAGTTTTGCGTCTGTGTGAGTATGCAGGTTCGTACGTATGTAGGGTGTGTGTGTATATGTGTACTTCATGTTTTGGTTGACTTACGTCTCTGAACATTTGTGTATTTACATGTAGGTATGTGTGTGCGCTTGTTATATACGTATTTATTTATTTATATACGTTTATTTAATTATTTATATATTTGTATACACGCACACACACACACACACATATTTAAATGTGCGTGGTTTTGTATACCTATGGTAAGTGTTTTCGCGTATGCTTGTGTATGTACGTATTTGTATGCGTGTATGTATTTATTTAATTTCTATTACCTCTGTATTGTATTTATTTACTTTATTCTTAACTCTGAAGCACAGATTCACTCGGTCTAACACTAGTTAGAATTTTAGTCTACGACTTCTGCTATACCATTTACGTGGTTTTGTCTTTGCGTGCAATTGTTCTCCACGGTCCACATATGACGTATTATCTTCGTTTTTTTCGTTCATTGCCAGAGAACGTCTCTATGAACCACCTAAGAGAACGACTTCTTTTATACCATAAACGTGGTTCTGTCTTTGCGTCTAATTGTTTTTCACCGCTCCAAATAATGACGCATTATATTCGTTTTTCCCCGTTCTTTGCTAGGGAACGTTTCCACGAACCAAAGTATCGTCTTCCTGTCTTCCTCCGGTTGCAACGTTTTTTGAAATATCCACTTCTGCGTTTACAGATTGACTTTATTAGTCTCAGAAAATCCCGTTAAGGGTGAAAGCAGCGATTATTTGCTTAAACTTTAATCTGTTATTTTAATAAATATTTGCTCTACGGTTCTTATATATTTGATATATATTTATCCTTATCGAGCCCTCTTTGGATTTTAGTCTTCAAATTTATTATTATTACTCTCTCTATATATATATATATATATATATATCCATGCGTTTGTGTGTGTGTACAAGAAAGGTGTGGTAAGATACCAGGTGTATGTCAATGCACCAGAGTACCCAATACCTAGTAGTGTAGTTGAGTGAATAATATGAAAAGAGTCAGGACCCCGACGGCTGAGCTCCGGCCGTTTCGACAGCTAAATCCGAACATAACTCGGAACTTAGTTCGGCTCTAGCTGTCGAAACGGCCGGAGCTCAGCCGTCGGGGTCCTGACTCTTTTCCTATATATATAGAGAGAGAGCCAAGAAGAAGATCAAGGAGAGCATGGCTCATGGAGAAGATGGAGAGGCATCAGAAGTGATGAAGAGGTGTGATTTTGATGATATCATCCTGGAGTTCTGTAACCAGGTACTCGAGAAAGGAGTTGCCCGTTCAGTGGAGGATCAGTAACATCGTCCCAGTACCAAAGAAGGGAGATCTCTCTAACACCAACAACTGCCAGGGGATCTCACTGACGTCACTTGTGGCAAAGACCATCAACAGGTTGATTCTTAACAGGATCCAGCCTGAGATGGAGAAGAAGCTCAGGGACAACCAGAACGGCTTTAGAGAGGGAAGATCAACCACCTGTCACATCCTGATGCTGAGGAGGATATTAGAGGGAGCTAGAGCAAAGTGCCTTCGTACGGTCATAGTTTTCATTGACTTTAGGAAGGCCTTTGATTCTGTGGACCGTCACTGCCTGATGAAGATCTTACAGGCTTATGGAATCTCCAAGAAGATAGTGGACCTGATATCACTGCTCTACACCAACACCAAAGCCCAAGTCATTACACCTGATGGGATAACAGAGTTCTTTGAGATACTGGCTGGAGTGCTCCAGGGAGATATATTGGCGCCCTACCTTTTTATCGTCGTAGTGGACTATTGTATGCGCCTTGCACTGGAGAAACACCAGGACTCTGGCTTTAGTGTAGCACCGGCTCAGAGCAGGAGAGTTAAAGCGAACAGATATCGGATGCTCAATTTGCCGACGACATAGTTTTGGTGACAAATACAGTGAAGGAGGCAGAGGATTTGATGCAGGAGGTTGAGACTATGTCGATGAGTGTGGGGCTGAGAATGAATGAAACTAAAACAAAATATCTGGTAGAGAATGTTGAGAAGCCAGAGGGGATCACTAATGTAGGCGGGAAGCCGCTAGAATTGGTTGAGGACTTCCTGTATTTGGGAGCAAATATTGGGAATACGGAAGATGATGTGGTTAAGAGGAAGAGCAAAGACTGGGCGGCGTGCCACAGCTTGCGATCGGTTGGAAGTCGGACCTTCGTAAACCTGAAAATCCGCTTCTTCATTGCTGTAGTGGAGTCTGTGCTGCTGTACGGGCCTGAGACTTGGACACTGACTAAGAAACTCACTCAGATGGTGGATAGGTGCTACACGAGAATCCTGAGGATGGCTCTGAACATTAATCAGTATACACTGAGGATGAAAAACTCAGAGCTGTATGGGAGCCTCCCAAAAGTCAGCTCAAAAGTGACACAGAGGAGACTTAGGTTAGCTGGACATGCTCACCGGCATCCAGAGTTGACATTGCACGCACTCAGTGCTCTTGTGGGAGCCCTTACATGGACACACTGGAAGTGGAAAACCAAGGTTAACGTATGTTGATGCCCTAAGTACAGACACTGGTCTGTTGGAGATGCAGGACATGGCAGCGCTAATAAGGGACAGAGACCGTTGGAGAGAACTCATCCATGGATCTCGGGAATTTTACCCGCCCTAGAAAATATATATATATATTACAGTCGCAACGTGAAATAAAGTGTCTTGCCCAAGAACACACCGCATCGCCCGGTTCGGGAATCGAACTCACAACCTCACGATTGCGAATCCAGTTCTCTAACAACTTGGCCACGCGCATATATATATAGTGAAAAATGGAACGGGAACAAAACAGAGAGGCAGTACAAACAAAGGTTTATAGTTTCACGCTCATGAGGGATATATATATATATATATATATATATATATATATATATATATATATATATATATATATATATATATATATACTAATTTGTAGGGTGTTTCACAGTACCAACAACATGCGCTACAATCCATTGAAAATTACAATAAACCACGATAAACCACAACGACTGATCAGATAAACCACAAAGACTGATCAGATATTACAAAAGGGATCGATAAAAATTGTTATTCTTTCCCGCTAAACAACGAGACTATGTGCACTGACGCATACATACTCATGAGTTTTAAATATATACAGCAACAACAAAATCTCTGCTAACTCTGAGAAAATGTACCCATTAAAAGGGAGATGGAAGTGCAAGGGGAGACTTCAATCTGAACGTGAAGTAATACTGGACTTTTTCGACCAATAAATGAACACACGGTAATACACAGAAGAAAGTATAATCGGTTTATCGACACCAATAATTACTGCTACATATTCGATCGATCATTGTAGAAGAAAAAAGAAAGGTGCAGCATTCGCAATCTAAAATCTGAACATACATGATTACGGAAAATATAATTTGTGCAGTGATCTAAGGTTTCTTCCAGCTTCTTTCCTTACCTAAGATTCAGTGTAGTTGTTTTAAAATGCAAGCCAATTTACCTAAAAGTCAGTTTCAATGATATGTTGTTTTTTTTAAAGTGTATAAAAGACGCAGTCATATGTACTTTTACGCGAATACTAAATTTCCAGATATTTAAAGACATTATTTGTCACCAGAATGATATTTGTGTTTAACATACACATATACATACGCGTGCACATACACACACAAACACATACATACATATGCAATCCGTAGAAAAGATAGCCCCTATAATAAACACATTAAAAGCTACAGCAATGTGGAAGACATACATATACATAATATGAAAGAGTACTGTTGGAATGTTCCAGTAAAAACTCCAATAAAATGCAGGCATAACAGACCAGATATTGTGATATGGGACAGAGAAAAGAAGTCATGCACAGTAGTGGAAGTTAGCTGCTCAGCAGAGGCCAATATAATATCAAAGATTAGCGAAAAGGAGAAAATATATGCAAAACTGATGAGAAATCTGCAGATACTCCACCCTGATTATACCTTCAGATTAATGCCTGTGATTATTGGGGCACTTATTAGTGTTAGTAACTGCCTCAATACAAATCTTGAGAAGCTGGGCTTCACAGTAACAGAAAGGACACGACTAGTTAGGAAATTGCAAGTACAATCCATTAATGGAACAGTGAAAATATGTAAGACATTCCAAACATTTTGCATCTAATAACTGCATGTACAGATGCTAAGCATATACACATGCATACATACAACTCAAAACATACACATACACACATTCAATAATATCCAGATCTACACATGCATGCATGCAGACATGCATACATATCTACCTAGTTGATGTGAAAATTCCAATGAGAGAATCTTGTGTCTATGCTAGAAACCGACTCTCTCTCTCTATTGGCAAACATTTGTGAAATTATAAAACCAGAAGAACATTCATACATACATAGTGGCTGCCAACTCGTTTTCGAGTACGGCCACTACTTTATATCCATATAGGAGAAGCCCTACCGATGCGCTGAACGAGTGTGACTTTTTAGTCCAGCCAGCGACTTGAAAACTCTGGTACAAACACTACACTTGTGACAATTATTGACACATAGTGCTGGGCCCATGGTACCATGTAACGACAAGTGCAGAGAGATCTCCAGATATAAAGCAATGCCTGTGCCGTGAAGCTTTTATAGTGAGCAAAGGCACTGCACAAAGCCAGTCCCACTCTCTTAACCAAGATGATATTTACCAAAAAGAAGAACCAGTCAACATCATTGGATACCATCAGGGTTGCAGGTGTTATATCAGAGTTTTCCTTCTCCTAGAATTCTGCCTTGACAAAGGCTAAGGGGTCATACATACATACATACATACATACATACATACATACATACATACATACATACATACATACATAGGATCCCATCTATTGAACAAGTCTTAAATCAGATTAAATCATGAGAGTTGGGAAGGAACTCCTTGAAAGATATTCCCTGTGATAATCGAAGGCTCATTCCCAGGGAAATTACCCAGCAATACAGCAGCGAATCTATGGATGAAAAACTGCATGTTTATCAGCAAAACATCATCCATGGATATGTTGCCAGGAAGCTCCAGAGTGACAGTAATATAGATAAGCAAAGTACTCTATCTTAGACCAACAACCACTATATTGGCTCCCACTTTGAAGGATACGCTTTTGCAATCCAAGAATACAAAATACCTGATTCACAAAAGAGATAGCGATGCAGGCAAAACACCTAGATGCGACAAGTGCAGATTCTGCAGAATTAACATCGAAGATGTCACCCATGCCATAATCAGCAGTATGCCCAGCAGTATGCCAATATATCAAAGATTAGCGAAAAAGAGAATATTAATGCTTAACTAATGAGAAATCTGCAGATACTCCACCCTCAGTATACCTTCAGATTTATGCCTGTGATTATTGGGGCACTGGGGTACGTTAGTAACTGCCTCAATACAAATCTTGAGAAGCTGGGGTTCACAGAAAAAAAAAGAACACAACTAGTTAGGAAATTACAAGTACTATTCATTAATAGAACAGTAAAAGTATGTAAAACATTCCAAACATTTTGCATCTAATAACTGCATATACACATGTACAGACACTAAGCATATACACATGTACACATACAACTCAAAACATATACATCCACACATACAATAACATCCATATCTACACATGCAAGCATACATACATATCTACCTAGTTGATGTTGTGTAAATTCCAATGAGAGAGTCTTGTGTCTATGTTAGAAACCGACTCTCTCTCTATTGGTAAAGATTTGTGAAATTATAAAACCAAAAGAACACACATACATACATGCATACATACATACATACATACATACATACATACATACATACATACAAATCCATAGGTATATAATTTCAAATGAAATTGCTAAGACAAAACCGACCATGATCCACATTTTAGTACACATGTCTGTATTCATTAACAGAATTACTAACACAACGTGCTTCAAAATTGAGGTGTATATATGGGCCCGGGAATTTTATGTCTGTTAGAGACAAACATATAGTGTATAAATATATATACATATATGTCTGTGTGTGCGTGCGCGCGCGTGTGCGTGTATCTGTGTGTAAGTGTTATAGATAGAGAGAGTAAAAGAGAGTAAGAAAGGAGAAAAGAAAGTATATGACTGAGAATTGGCTATATTTCTAGACATTTGTATTATGTATATTCCTCGCTAAAAGTTCCATTTTTTCATCCCTCATATAAATCAACTGATTTTCTTTGCAAGTATTGACCACTTTCACACAAATTGCACCGCCACAATGTACCACTACCTACACAATCCCACCATGTCTACTAATCTAACAACACCATAATCAGGAATTCTGTTGCCGCTGCCATTTCAACAACCACATAACCGCAGCAGTTGTCGTCAAATCACCCAACATTAAACTGGTTGAAGCCAAACAGAATATCGTCTTTTGAACTCGATTGCAAAAATAGATTTTCTCAAAGAATTCTGACCCAAAATTATAATGAAATTAGTGGCAATTTTAGCAACAGACAGCAAAACAATACGTTCAAAGAAATGTCTACATGGCTCTTCTGTAATAATGCATTTGTTGAGTACAGTCTATGGAAAAATGTGATTATTAATTCGATTAGAACAACTGTTAATGCGCCTCGGGTTATAACAGTAGACTCTCTCTACATTGCTGTGATTTAATAAATGAAAAAGAATACGATATCAAGATATGGAATCGACTAAAATATTAAGCCAATCAACTTAAAGATAGATGAAAGAAAGCAATGAAAAGCAAATAAAAGAGTGAAATAAGAAAAGAGTTTTTCGTAAATTCTCACCAGATTATTCTTAGTCTTATTTTCTTTCGTTTTCTCCATGCTTTGAATTTTTTCTTGTTGGTGTTGTTGCTTTAATAATATTTAACATGCAGAAATGTGTCATTTAAAGTGTGTTTGAAGACTTAAATATGAAGTTCTGAAATTCAGATTTATATTATCTCTATCTGCAAGTTCAATTTTTGTTAGACGTTATATTGCGTGGTATGTTGTTTCCTCAATCAATTGCTGAAGACACCATTTTGTACAATTCTGTCTCATTCTGCTTGCTAATACCATCCATATAAAATGTGCATATCTTCTGTCATTGCCTAAAACATTGCCTAAACCAGTACATGTTCTAAGCCATCAGAATTAAAATAATTATTTAATGAACATTTTACATTTTTCTTGGGAATTTCTCCAGACTTGATTTATCGTGAAATTATTTGTCTGACTATCTGATTTTTTTAAAGCTGTTTATATGATGCTGCGGTAAAAATTATAGTAATTTGGGATATACAAGTGTCGGCTGGAAAGATCATAACCAAATTTATCAAGGATTGATGTTAGGGCTGTGAAATCTTGTATGCGTTAATTTCAACTCTTCTTATTAATAGCTGCATTGGTACTTGCCCTATTGGAAGATAAACCTCATTTGGTCATTCCATGAGAGTCCCTTGGTCAGACTATTAACCTTTCAGCAAATGAACTTTTCAGCCGACCCTCGTACATCAACGTTATATTTGAAAGATGCAGTGAATTTGGTTTCATCCCTTGCATATGTCTGAAAGTTTTTTTGTATTTTTATCATTATATTCTTCACAAACTCTCACTACTGAAACACCAACCCCTTACTTCCTTAAAAGTTTCAGAATCTAGGTCGCGTGCTCCTTCATTAAAATATCTTCCTCTCTTTAAGCAATGAAGAAAAATATAAGACTAAAATATCAACAAAAATTGCAGACAAGTTTGGTGAGTTGCACATGCTGGTTATTGTCTCGGTGTTTACTGACATAAGTATTTCTCAAAAACGAGCTTACAATATTTAGACTACTTTAATCATACATAATCTTTTCTCCTTGGTGTATAGTATTAGATTTAGGAACAAGTTACAGCTAGATTTTATCACGATACTGTACGAAGAGAATTAGTATAAAGAAAATCCGTTTTCTTTATAAATTCTCACCAAGAAAACTTCTGAAAGCGAATAAGAAAGAATAAGTCTCATATAAGAAATTGACTGAATATAGATAGAAAAAGTCAAAAGAGGAGAACTGAATTAATTAATAAAGTACACCAATTAAAATGTTAGTTAGCCAGCGGTGAATGCGCAGAACACGTAGAGAGCACCCTAGAAACGAATAATAATACAGAATATGTACTTGTAAAATGTCGCTTGCCTTCAGTTCTTAATTTTCTCACTCTGCTATTATCGAGCTATCCGCCCAGTTCATATCACGCACACCTAGCTGTAGTATATGCAGTATTATCTCAGTACAACAGCCACAATATTTCATAACAGAAGACAGACAAATTAGTTTCCCATTAACACCCACGATTATATTATTATATGAGCTAATGTGATGAATTTACCATCGTTCACCTTACATATTTAGCTAGAATATATGTACCTAGAATATTGTCATTTAAAGATGTCGGTAGACGTCAATACAGTGAAAGACTCTCTTAACTCAGTTGTCGTCTGATTTATTGGATAACCTGTTTCATATTTATATATATATATATATATATTATATACACCCCCCCCCCATATATATATATATATATATATATATATATATATATATATATAGAGAGAGAGAGAGAGAGAGAGAGAGAGAGAGAGAGAGAGAGAGAGAGAGAGAGAGAGAGAGAGAGATTGCAGTTATTGTCTTCAACACAAAAACTCTACTGCCACTGGTTTCCTACTGTGCATGTGTCTTAGATTGTACGTCTGCACATCCACATGCTTCGTTGTCTTTCAGGCAACTGTAAACAAATATGGCCGCTGTTATTAACATGACATCTCATTAGGTACAAGGGGGTAATACTGTGTCTTAATTACCGCTTTGATTTCCTAATACTTACGATAAACATGTTGACTTTTCATAGTAGCGTATGCAACACGTCGATCAAAGAATAATGATGCAATTCAATTTAAGTACTCAACGCATGTGTTTTCTTCCAAATATGATTTGTCAGTCTGTGATAGTGTATATGTGCAATAAGAATCTACACCGAACTTCGGAATTATTCTTATTGTATGTGTACATATACACACACACACACACTTACTGACTCACACGCCCATATATAAATATGGGCGTGTGAATATGCATTGTTAACATTGCCAAAAGTTGGCTGATTCAGTTCCTTAATTTAGAGAGTAAGCGTCTTTGTTCGAATTTTATAAGCTACCGTATTTCCCGGCGCCGAAGACGCTTCGTCCTCGAGGATGTACCTTAATTTTGACAACCAAAAATAAAAAAAAAATAATATACAAGGACGCATGGTAGATTTTTGAGACTTATTTTACGGAAAAAGTAGAGACTTCGACGCCAGGAAATACGTTATTTTATAGCAACTAACTGTAAACTTATTTTTTGTGCCTGAGTATCTAATATTTTCTCATAAATTTATTTCCTCAGCGCTTCGTGCGTTCGGAAATTCAAGCTTCTAACATGGCGAATGTTTTAATAGCGTTCGCTGTCAACATTTCCCCAAGGCTCTCTTCCCGATTATTATAAGGTGCTTTAAACGCAAGTAACTATACTTACAGTTATTTGCTACACTGGAACTTCCTACGTCTTTTTATGAATATTTTTTGTATTTTCATTAGGTTTGTCCTCTATGCTGTATATTATTATGGAAAAACAGCCGATATTTTAGAGGAATGAGATAGAGAATGATGTTCTTGCCTTTCTCAAAGGTTCGTGACATAAATGAAGTGAAATGGCTGCAATCAAGTTTCGAAATCGCGAGTGATTACGTTTACCTCTACAGAGTTCACCTGTTTTACAATGTATGTATATCATCATCGGTTTATAAGTATTTTAGCAGCAGCTTTCGTCAGCTATATGAGCATTAATATAACGTCAAAAGGTGGGCGGAGATTTGAAATAAGATATTGGTACAACGTAAGGAATGTGAATTCATAAGCAATGAATGTACATTTCCGTCAGTATTATCCATACTTGCGATATGGTTTAAAACTACAAACACATTGTCAGAAAAGTTTACTCTCTTTACATCATAAATATTTTTAAACTTTGGCACGATGCTACAAATTATTATTGTAGTAATTGAATCAATCATAGTACATAAACATAATTCATATTCACAATTCATTATTGAGACGGCAGTATTGGTAGAGGGTCGGACGCCAAGTCTTGCAGGAAAGAGTTACGGCCCTTTACGGTCTGGGTTCAAATCCCGCTGAGGTTAACTTTGCCTTTCATCCTTACGGGGTTGATAAAATAAAGTACCAGTAACGTACTGGGTAATTGCTGGCCTTGGGCCAAAAGTAGAAACAGTTATTATTGAGAGTGAGGAAGTGGCAGTATCGACACGGCACTGGACGACACTCGGTTCAAATTCCTTCCAGATCATCTTCACCTTTCTTCCGTTTCTTCGGCAAGTGTCTGTACACGCATGAGCAATCGCACGATGACACAACACACCAACACGAATGTATTGTATATATATATATATATATATATATATATATATATATATATATACATATGTCAGGTCACCAGTTGGTGCTACTGGTAACATGTATCCCAGTACAACCTGTCTCATGGTCGGGTCGTTGGCGACTAAACTAGCAACCCCACCAAGGTTTCTTGGTGAGGAGGATGACTTTGGATATCCTGCAGGACTAAAAACAAAACCTGTCAAAGGGCAAAGGAGCTCTTAAGAGTCAATGGCCATCCAAAATCACCGGGAGAGATGACCCCTTAGGCTTTGTCAAGGCAGAATTCTAGGAGAAGGAACACTCTGATATAACACCTGCAACCCTGATGGTATCCAATGATGTTGACTTGTTCTTCTTTTTGGTAAATATCATCTTGGTTAAGAGAGTGGGACTGGCTCTGTGCAGTGCCTTTGCTGACTATAAAAGCTTCACGGCACAGGAATTGCTTTATATCTGGAGATCTCTCTGCACTTGTCATCACGTGGTACCCTGGGCCCAGCACTATGTGTCAATAGTTGTCACAAGTGTAGTGTTTGTACCAGAGTTTTCAAGTTGCTGGCTGGACTAAAAAGTCACACTCGTTCAGCGCATCGGTAGGGGTTCTCCTACATGGATATAAAGTAGTGGCCGTACTCGAAAACGAGTTGGCAACCACCATATATATATATATATATATATATATCTTTTTCCATTTCTCCTAGGGTTCTTAACCCCACTATCAAGCTAAATAATTTCTTTAATTTCTTTAGTCAAAATACGGCGGTAGCTTATATTTATAATAATTTCAAACTCGCTCGCTGATTCGAAAATATTATTACATGTATATATATATATATATATATATATATATATATATATATATATATATATATATACATATATGTATGTATGTATGTATGAATATACATATATACACTACAGTCCCCGCTCATCCAGCTGTCGATTTATTGGTCTCAGAGGACGTCCACTGCTACGGCCTCCATCCGACGGATATACACCAGCTTTTGTCCTTCATAGTGGACGACACGTACTCCACCTTCCACCACTACACATACAGACAGACAACAGTTTACCTATGGGATCCAGCCTATCGGACCTGCTGGCCATCACTTATATGAACCAGCTTGAATGCCGAGCCCTCAACACCTGCCATTCTTATGCCTTCTTCACCCGATATGTAGATGACATACTCATCCTTACATCATCCCGTGAAGAAGCGGATAAAATATACACGACATTCTCCAGCATGGACGCCAGTATAAAGTTCAGCATGGAACACCCCGATGACCGCGTATCCCTATCCTTATTGGACTTTCAACTCAGGGTAACAGAGGAAGGCAACATCCACACCTGCTTCTATAAAAAAAGCCGCCAGCAAGAACCTGTTCGTACATTTCAGATCGGCCCTCCCAGCCAGCGCTAAGTTCGGATGCATAAGGAACGAACTAACACGGAACAAATGCACCGACGCAAGAGACCGAGATACACACACCACACATTTCCTGGAAGGACTTAAACTGAACCGATACCCGACGTCCACCGCGAACGGTGCCAGAAACAACAGAGGACACCACACCCGAGGCACTAACACTTGCTTCCTGAAGCTCCCACACTTCAGTGACGAAATAACAACAGCCATCCGCAGAGCTATCAGATGAGAGGGACTAGATATCCAACTAGCCCACTTTACGACCTTCTCTACACGGACAGCTATCCAAAAGACACTCCACCAGACATGACAGCCGCTGCAGTCTAGCCAACTGCCCCATCAACGACACAGACCTATGTCACCAGGCTTACGTCGTATACAGATTAGAGTGCAGCAATTTCTACATAGGTAGCACCACCAGACCACTTCACATAAGAATAAAAGAAAACCTCAATACTAACGCTTCCTCATTTAAGAAACACCTATTTAATGCAAAAACACCGACAAAAACACAATAGTTAGGATAGAAGCTAAGGAAAGAAACCTCGGCAATCTTAGAATTAAAGAAGCACTGATTATAGACAAAACGCAACCACCAATCAATAATAGACTAGAACTCAACACCCAATTTTAACATGATAGAGCACCTAGCCCCACACTTACACCTCCACGTAACCTCTCTCTCTCTCACACACACACACACACACACACTCACACACGCCTACACCTCCATTTATTCTCTCTCACACATATACACACACACAAAGACATTTTAACATGATAGAGCATTTTAACATGATAGAGCATCTAGCGCCCATATTTACATATAAACATATCCTCTCACACTCACACACACGCACACACACACGCACGCACACACGCATGCTTACACCTTCACGTATTCTTCCACACACACTTAAACATACATTTCCAAACCCCTTTTTAAAGGGAGACAACTCTTTATCCACCTAACCTTCACTCTTTGACATTAGAAATAGAATGGAATTTCTATACAATCTCCTGTCAGAATGACTTGGCAAGCTAATTAGAACACTGGATTAACCCCTTTACTTCCCTCCGAAGAAGAGATATTATCTCGAAAATTAAGGATATTCAAATAAATTTAAGGTAAAAGACTAATTGTCAGCAATATCTTTTGCATTTTCATTTATATTCTATATCCATACCTGCATTGTTTTAGCCTTCTAAATCCAAACGTTTATATATATATATATACACACTCGCATGCATGCATGGTGCCTTAACTCTCGAGGGTGTCGAAGGGTAGAGAGTGAGAGCATGGAAGTTAAAAGAGATATAAAGGAAGAAACTATCCCAGTATATTGACTTGTACATTATTTATCGACCTTGAATGGATAAAAGGCAAATTTGACCTTTGCGGGATATGAACTCAAAGAGAAGGGAGCCGAAATCTTCTAATGCCTCTGCCAATTCGCTGCCGATATATATAAAATTAAGTTCGTGTGCAGAGATGCTATTAATAGCTTATAAAATAGGCTGAAGACCTTTCAAAAACAGAAAAATAAAGTTATTTTGTCATTTTCGCCACTACGAGATATTGAGCCTCATATATCCCTGATACAAGCAAGGTATCAGCACTTCAAAGTCCAATCTCCCAGCTATGTACCTTGTATATATATGTATATATATATATATATATATATATATATATCCATTCATACATACTCCATACATACACACGCACAAACACACATATATATATATATGTGTGTGTGTATGTAGATATATATATGGATATATATATGGGTATATATATTTATATAAATATATATATATATATATATGTGTGTGTGTGTCTGTGTGTGTATGTGCGTGTGTGTGTATGTGTGTGTGTGTGTGTATGTGGATATATATATGGATATATATATGGATATATATATATATATATATATATATATACACACAAACAATCTTTCTAATTTCTCATTCTTTCTTCTGATGAAGGACTAGCGTCCGAAACGTTAAGACCCTATATACTGTACCGATTGTGCTGTTATTTCTGATTACCTTTTATATATATATATATGTATATATATATGTGTGTGTGTGTGTGCGTGTGTATGAGTGTGTGTGTGTGTGTTTATTTATTTTTTAATTTATATACAGATGCGATATTTATCTGTGTGTGTGTACATGTACGTCGCGTATGTGTGAAAGCTTCCATGTACGTACGTGTATATATGTCTGTATGTGTATTTCTGTTTGTGTGGGAACTTATAGGTTGATGTTATATATTATACACACAATGAGTAAAAGATTTCTAACATCGGATCATGTTTGTAAGTATATTATATACATAACTATATATACGATTCCATACGAAATGACGTACGTTGGGAATCTTTCACAGCAGATGCTTACATATATACATATATACATATACTTGTTTCTACTTTAGGCACAAGGCCAGCAATTACCCAGTGCATTACTGGTACTTTATTTTATCGACCCCGTAAGGATGAAAGGCAAAGTCAACCTCGGCGGGATTTGAACTCAGATCGTAAAGGGACGTAACTATGCTTGAAAGCATGGCGTCCGACCCTCTACCGATACTGCCAATCCACCGCCCTTATATACATATACTAACAAACAGTCACATAAACGCCCTTCACATCTCCCATTTTCTCTCTTACATACTAATTGTCACTCTTTCTCTCTCTCTCTCTCTCTCTCTCTCTCTCTCTCTCTCTCTCTCTCTCACTCTCGCTGGCTCTTTCTTTCTTTCTTTCTCTATCGCTCTCTCTCTCTCCCTCCCTCTCTCTCTCTCTCTCATTGTCTCGCTCACTCGCTGGTCACATTTATATAACGATATATATGCATATTAATAACTCCCTCCTGTGACGTATATGACAGGTTCAGATACAGCATATCGTTGTTAAGTAGTTGCACTGTAAAATTTAAATGGAGAAAACAGATGTTCCTCTCTCTACCGAAAGGCAACAAAAAACTTGATACTCATCTACAAGTATATACTTTACTTCCACACGAAAAAAATGTGGAGAGGAGGTATTCGGATGGTAAATTTTAATGGTTGAAGGATGTGCAGTAATGCGTCAGCTTCAGCATTCGGTCATCAGTAGAAGGGAGGTAGGTGTAAAAACTGAACTCGCTATCTTCAATTCATGGATCTTCATTAATAACCAAACGAATACAAGCGACTGAAACGGGGTTACTCAGAGGGATCGTTTAGGTTATGTAACTAAGTTATAGCAGATACCGATCGAATTTTTCGGGGTGGTCACAAAGCATTCATTAGTCCGAAAATGTAATACATTTTCGTCCAGAGTGAATACAAAGTTAAGAAGGTTTAAACACAAAGAAAAGCGATTATATATGTATATATACACGAAATATTTATATATGTATGTATATATATATATATATAATTATATTTTAACGGTCTACTTCTTTTTATTCAATTTCTTCGTATATATATATATATATATTAATAAGAGGAATTCGAGCTTTGTCTGATTTACTCGTTTTATTTACAATCCTTTAAAATTTATAATGGTATTATAATGATAGAATATTAAATGTTAAGTGTTAATTGAACAAGTACTTTCATGCTTTCGCAATCTTCAGGTTCATAATGTGTGGTGACAGTCAAGTCTGCAATTTTCAACTGTTGAAAATTGCAAACTTGACTGTCACCACACATTATGAACCTGAAGATTGCGAAAGCATGAAAGTACTTGTTCAATTAACACTTAACATTTAATATTCTATCGTACTATTTCATTATAATACCATTATAAATTTTAAAGGATTGTAAATAAAACGACTAAATCAGACAAAGTTGGAATTCCTCTTATTAATATAATCTTCTATACACAATCATACACACCCGTGTATATTTATCTATCTATCTATCTATATGTATATATTATGCCTTTATGGTAAATAAAGAAATATATCTATCTATATGTATATATGTATATATATATATGAATTACAATAAAATAAATAAGTCAAAGTTTGGTTACTCCGGAGTAATGTAAAATAAAATAAAATAAATAAGTCAAATGTTTAAAATTTGGCTTCGTTTATTACTGCTATATATATTTCGGTGACAGCCATCTTTGGCTGTGACCACTTCGGGCAGTTCTAATTCGGACTGCCTGAAGAGATCACAGCCAAAGATGGCTGTCACCGAAATATATATAGCAGTAATAAACGAAGCCAAATTTTAAACATTTTACTTATTTATTTTATTTTATTTTACATTACTCCGGAGTAACCAAACCAACCTGCGTACTTCGTCGAGTGCTCCAATCTCCATACTGAGGTGTTGGTATACAACCAACATATACTCAAAAAAAAAAATATATATATATATTTTTTTTTTTTTTCAGTATATGTTGGTTATATATATATATATATATATATATATATATATATATATATATATATATATATATATAAATCAGGAAAGAAGGTTTACATGGTTTGCTATACAAAAAAGTTTTTAATCACATAGCTTACATTTGTTTCACTGGCTATCCGCTTAATTTTGCGTTACTCGATCGCCAATACAGAATTATAACCAGTCAGATCTTCGGAGCATGCGAGAATGAGGAAAATACACAGGCAAGAAAAGAAAAGAAAATACGGCTACTATATGTAGTAGTTATGGCATTCAATTAGAACAATAACAACAATTACAACAATGCTATCAATAAACTATTTAAGGAGACCCTGACATTACTTAGGTGGGGGTATATAATGTATCTAATGTTACGGCGTGAAAACCAGCTGTCATAAGGCAAAAAGTATCGTAGTGTGTATCAATTTTAAATTATAAAATAAGCTAGTTTTTACAGTCTTTCTCTTCATCTTCAACAGTATACATAAGTGGGACCACTGTCAAAGCTCAATAGTTGTAGAGTTAATACAGAGGTTAACGAATTAATATACGCATATGTCTACGCACACACACACACACATACACATACACACACACACACATATATATATATATATATAAATATATATACACATGCATGTGTACATAGACACATACATACACATCAATATACACTCGTACAAAAATATACATACATGCAAAGAGAAAAGCGTGCTAATTGTAATTAGATCTCTAGACACACCAGTTCAGTGAAACAAATGTAAGCTATGTGATTAAAAACTTTTTTGTATAGCAAATCATGTAAACCTTCTTTCCTGATTTATTATTACTCCAAGTGTTTACAACATAGGAATTACAGCATACCCGCAGCATCACTATGAAAACGCCTTGTTGAGTCAAGCCAAGCGTTAATATCATCCACTACCTGGAATACCATAACTGGACTTCACCTAAGTGGACTGCATTTAACTATTATTTGTTAATCCGTATATATATATATATATATATATATTTATATATATATATAATCGAAGAAATTGAAGAAAAAGAAGTAGACCGTTAAAATATAATTTATATGGAGCTCTTACACATGTTACGCCCAAGTTGGGCTTGTCGGATGCTCAGAGAGAAGTAAAGGGTTTAATTAGGAACCCTGCATGGGTACGAATACGATGTTCACATCGAAATTCATATCGAGTGTTACAGAGATAGCTGCTTAGGTTTGTGTACAAAGGGGAGTAATTCCGGTGTTAATTTTGGAGTTCTTTGCTAAAATGCAGTTCCACTATTGTAGAATATTCATTTACTCCCCGGATCTCTCTCTCTCTCTATATGTATATATATATATATATATATATATATATATATATACTTCAATTTATTTTAAATATCTCGCTGGTTGGTTCGTTCGACAGCACACAAAATCAAGGTGGTGTAGGACAGAACAAAGGAGAGACACAAAATAAAAATCGAGTTACCGAGGAGGTCACAGAATGGGTGACAAAAGACCTTTGACAATATATATATATATATATATATATATATATATATATATATATATATATATATATATATATACGAAATATAGTTAACACAGAGTTACTTTCACATAATTATGTTATTGCATAATATATATTTCAATTACATGGTTATGGAATGGTTATATATATGTGACCTCATCGGAAGTTCATACAATTATGAGATGTAGAGTTATACAATATGCATTTATGCCACTTGTAATTAATTACCATCTTGGTGTGATGCGAGCGAACATGTGCTTATATATATAAATTCACCAACGAAGTGTATATATATACCTAAAACTCCTGTTACAGACACCAAACGCGTTCATTAAAAGGTTGCGTTGGCGTGCCTTTTATTTCGATAATCCGCGAAATGCTGACAACAAACAGGATAAATTTGGGTTTAAAACCTATAATAACCCTCCGTGTAACCCAGCATTGCTACCCTTCGAAAATGATGTCGTGGAACTCATACGGAGTATCAAATTTCGGAATAGGAGCAATTCCTTCCAGCAGGACCTGAAGAATAGAATTCGTTCTATCAAGGATTCTAATGCCGTGCACGTCCATTCCGACAAAACTGGCAACCTATATCAAGTGGAGCGCAGTACTTACCATCAACTACTACATAATGCTGTAACTAAGATTTACCGTAAAACTAATCGGTGCGTCATCAATGAAATCAACGATTCTGGGTTTAGAATTACCTCTGATCTCAACATCCTGGACCGGACCGAACCTCTGGACCCTATTTCTCCCCACTTTACCCTGAAGGATCACATATCCAATTTTCCGAACAGCCCCTCTATTTGGCTTATTAACCCTACGAAGTCCGATTTAGGTAGACTTAGTAAAATGATTCTTGATAGAATTATACCTGAAATTAGAAGTTTGGCCCCTCTAGCACTGTGGAACAATTCTTTCGCGGTGATTGATTGGTTCAACGGCATATGCAACAAGGAACATTGCCGTTTTATCCAATTCGACATCAATAATTACTACTCCTCCATCACTTTACCACTTCTCCTTAGAGCTATCAATTTCGCTAAAACACTCACAGTGGTTAAGGATTTAGAAGTTGATGTTATCCTCAATGCCTGTAAATCGGTGATTATTTTCGACGACTCTATTTGGATTAAAAAATCCAATAGAACCCCATTCGACATGAGTATGGGCGCCAGCGATTCTGCGGAGGTTACTGATCTTATCGGCCTTTTCCTTCTTTTCTCTATCAAGGACTAATTCCCCAACGCGGGCGGTGATTTGTACCCTGATGATGGTCTTTTGACCATGACTAAGTGCGGCTCTCGTGCTTGCATCAGGTTCAGAAAGGAACTCACAGCCTTCTTTAAAGGCTTCAACCTGTCTATACAGGTTGAGGCCAACCTCTCGGTCGTTAATTACCTCGATTTTACCCTCAATTTATCGAATGGCTTGTATTACCCGTATAGAAAGCCGAATGATACGCTTAATTACATAAGTAAGCATTCCAACCATCCTGCCAGCATAACCAAGAACCTGGTAAGAAACGTTTCGTTGAGGCTTTCCCGTCTATCTACTAACGAGCATATTTTCAACGACCATTCCACTTATTACAATGAAGCTCTTGCTCGAAGTGGATTTGTCGATAAGGTAGCATATACGAGATTAGACCTAGAAGAAATAGATCCCGTCGCATTATATGGTATAACCCACCATATAATATGGAGGTGGCCACACCATTAACTAAGATCTTTCTATCCCTTATTACGAAGCATTTTCCCCCTACATATATATATAGTAAAATTGTTAATAGGAATACTATTAAAATTTCTTACTCTACGACTCCTAACCTTGCACATAACATCACAGCTTCAAATTTAGCTAAACTACCTAGCGGTAGGAATACGTGCATCCCTGTAGTTAGTACTAACTGTAATTGTAGGAATCGGGTTGATTGCCCCCTATCCGAGAAATGCCTCTCTAGTAACATTGTCTACAAATCTAAGGTTGAAATACCCGCGTCCCGTAGGGCCTACATAGGGTTAACCACCAATAGATTCAAGTAGCGTCTTTACATGCATACCCATTCTTTTCGTTACCCTCTAAGGAGGAATATGACGTCACTTTCAGCTTATATCTGGAGTCTAAAAGACAACCACACCCAATATAAGTTACACTGGGAGATCCTAGCTAGGGCTAGATCGTATAACGGAAATAAAAGACCATGTGACCTCTGCGCCGCTGAGGCCCTGGAAATACTCTACGCCACAGACCACATCTTAAACAAAAAATCTGAAGCAATTTCGACTTGAAAACATAAATTGCACAAAACTTTCCTGTATTACAGCCCCACATTATACGCTAACGGATAGTACGATCTATATGGGGATATTTTACGTCTTGATGTGGTAGCTAAGTATATGTTATGTTTATACCATTACTTATTTGCATAGGTAAGTATATATTACCTGTATGTTTCGTGAAGGTACGTATACTTTCTCGAACGTATATTTGATTGTATATGTTATGTCGTATATTTTTATATATTCTGGTACATATGCTTTTGGTTATGTGTATGCGGGAGTTTTGCGTCTGTGTGAGTATGCGGGTTCGTACGTATGTTGGGTGTGTGTGTATATGTGTACTTCATGTTTTGGTTTACTTACA
This sequence comes from Eledone cirrhosa, assembly GCA_964016885.1. Classification (NCBI taxonomy): domain Eukaryota; kingdom Metazoa; phylum Mollusca; class Cephalopoda; order Octopoda; family Eledonidae; genus Eledone; species Eledone cirrhosa. The sequence goes on along the minus strand of OZ024740.1, from coordinate 272,756,823 downwards.
TCTCCGAACATGTGTGTATTTACATGTAGGTATGTGTGTGCGCTTGTTATATACGTATTTATTTATATACGTTTATTTAATTACTTATTTATTTGTATACACGCACACGCACACACACACACACATTTATATGTGCGTGGTTTTGTATACCTATGGCGAGTGTTTTCGCGTATGCTCGTGTATGTATGTATTCGGATGCGTGTATGTATTTATTTAATATCAATTACCTCTGTATTGTATTTTATTTACTTTATTATTAACTCTGAAGCTGAGAATCGTTCGGTTTCCTAGTTGGAATTTTAGTCTACGACTTCAGCTATACCATTTACGTGGCTTTGTCTTTGCGTGCAATTGTTCTCCACGCTCTACATATGACGTATTATCTTCGTTTTTTCCGTCCATTGCCAGAGAACGTCGCTATGAACCACCTAATAGAACATTAGTCTACGATTTCTTTTATACCATAAACGTGGTTCTGTCTTTGCGTGTAATTGTTTTTCACCGCTCCTATTAATGACGTATTATATTCTTTTTTTCCCATTCTTTGCCAGGGAACGTTTCCACGAACCAAAGTATTGTCTTACTGTCTTCTTCCGGTTGCAACGTTCTTTGAAATATTTACTTCTGCGTTTACAGATTGACTTTGTTAGTTTCAGAAGATCCCGTTAAGGGTGAAAGTAGCCATTCTTTGCTTAAACTTTAATCTGTTATTTTAATATATATATATATATATATATATATATATATATATATATATATATATATATATATATATATATATATATATATATATATACATACTTATATATATATACTTCTTTGTTGAATTTGTTTTGCAAGATTCCTTATCTGAAAACGTGTGTTTAAACCGATATTGACAACACACAAAAACAAGATGGCGTAAGACAACAAATAAGAGACACAAAATAAGTAAACAACCATCCGCTTATTGAACCAACCAGCCTGTACATGTGTTTTTCATTGGCAGCAAGCCCCCCCCCCCCCCCCCTTCCGCCAAAGTATAACAATATATATATAATTTTGGTTATATATATATATATATATATATATACGTTATTCCGGGTTGAATCGGAGGTAACCACAGTAAGTAAGGTACTCAATACATAGCAGAGTATAACAGTTTTAATATAGATGAGATTCTACAGGACTAGAACTGTTTCATTCATTTGAAATCATCAGGAATCCTGATGATTTCAAATGAATGAAACAGTTCTAGTCCTGTAGAATCTCATCTATATTAAAACTATATATATATATATATATATATATATATATATATATATATATATATACATATATGTATATGTACATACATACATATATATATCCATAGAACCACCTTAAATCATAGACACACTATATATTTCCGGGGGTACATTGTACCCTCAGATATATATTAACCTTATTCAATAATCTCCAGTATGTAGAGATAAATCTTTGTCGTTCTATTTAGTTGCTAAAAATCTTTTTTAGTAGCGATTATAGACGGCTAGTCTACGATTTCCCGCCTTCACTATACACCAATGTATTTACGGGTCACTTTCACGACCTTTCAGACCTGTATTAGTTGGAGCGAGGTCATATATTTTGTCGTTCCTGGGGTTTTTAACCCTAGGACAGGAAAATGCTTCTCTGATGATCGTTGCTTTTCCATTAATATCCTCGTGATATTTAATGTTTTGCACCGTGAAACTGTACAGTTAGGGCCATTTGAATAGGTAAATATTTATATTATATTTTTTAATTTTGATTAATTTTAATTGTATATTAATTTTGATTTATTTTGAAAAATTGGTTGAATTTTACTTGTTCTGCTTATCTTGATATTAAGTTCTGGTATATCAAATTATTACCATAGAACCACCTTAAATCATAGACACACTATATATTTCCGGGGGTACATTGTACCCTCAGATATATATTAACCTTATTCAATAATCTCCAGTATGTAGAGATAAATCTTTGTCGTTCTATTTAGTTGCTAAAAATCTTTTTTAGTAGCGATTATAGACGGCTAGTCTACGATTTCCCGCCTTCACTATACACCAATGTATTTACGGGTCACTTTCACGACCTTTCAGACCTGTATTAGTTGGAGCGAGGTCATATATTTTGTCGTTCCTGGGGTTTTTAACCCTAGGACAGGAAAATGCTTCTCTGATGATCGTTGCTTTTCCATTAATATCCTCGTGATATTTAATGTTTTGCACCGTGAAACTGTACAGTTAGGGCCATTTGAATAGGTAAATATTTATATTATATTTTTTTAATTTTGATTAATTTTAATTGTATATTAATTTTGATTTATTTTGAAAAATTGGTTGAATTTTACTTGTTCTGCTTATCTTGATATATATATATATATATACATATATAAATACATATATATATATATACTATATTATATTTTGAGAATAAACTCTCAGTCGTTTTAATATATATATATATATATATATATATATAATACATTATGAAGAGAGAAGAAACATTAGATATAATTAGTAATAAGATATATCATACCTAAACTGCTTCTATAGTCCCCGACTACGTAGTTTCGTGGCATATTATGAAAAAAACACTACATCATAGAGATATAGAGTTTTGTGAGGTCTGCCGACTTATCAAAAGGATACCTCATTAAGGGTTTCAAAACACGTCTGTGTTGCGCGAGATAGAATCTCGAAAAGGCGGAGGGGGAGTCAATCACGTGATACAGCGGTCAAGAAACAGAGCTAAGCCCCTTGATTTGTTTACTCCGGAGTAATGTAAAATAAGTAAGTCAAAGATGTTAAATTTGGCTTCGTTTATTATAAATTCTCTGCTATATATATTTCAGTGACACCTATTATTGGCTGTGACCTCATCAGGCAGTACGAATTAATGTAGAAAAAACAAGTAAACATGTTGTTGAAATAAGTCCACTGTGTCAATTCATCCGTATGTCCAGCTCCTGGGTGTGTTGTTAGTCCTCCGTGGAACTAGAATCATATGTGCTAGAAGAAACGAATTTCAGCGTCAGGGGACACGCTCGTACCCCTTGGAGTGCAAGCGTGTCCTCTGACTCTGAAATTAGTTTGTTCTAGCCCATATGATTCCAGTTCCTCGGAGGATTAACAACACACCCAGGAGCTGGACATATCGATGAATAGACAGAGTGGAACACATTTGAACAATAAGTTTACCTGTTTTTTCTACATTAATTCGTACTGCCTGATGAGGTCACATCCAGTAATAGCTGTCACTGAAATATATATAGCAGAGAATTTATAATTCTTTATTTTATATATATATACATATATACATATATATATACATATATATATATATATATATATATATATATATATATATATATATATATATATATATATATATATATATATATATATAAACACATCAAACAAACAATCACAGGGGCTAATTCGTAAAGAGTGTAAACACACTTAGTTACGTAGGTAACAAATTAAAATTTAATGGAAAATTCAATTTAATCTAATTTAATTTTGGTTATATATATATATATATATATATATATACCTATATACAAAACTGTATGTGATATTCTTTGCTCCGAAGAAAGTCCCGATCAACCAGAAGTAGGCTCAGCCGTTCCGATCGGGCGTCTCTCATCCATTTGTTCGAGCATAGAAGAGGAGAAACTATATTTATGAATGTGTTTTTACTTTTACAATAAGGTAAATTCTGATGTGAAACAGACTCCCCTGGTACATTTGGTTGATTGAGGCCCCTCTATCCAAAAATGTTTGCTTTATATCTAAATCAGAAACCCTTATATTACATATATTTATAAGCTTGCTTCCTTGATACAGTATGTGAACGGATTAAAATCGAAGGAAATAACAGAAATTCTCGTAGTCAGCATCTAGAGTAACAAAATTCTATAGCCAAATATATAATTGAGCTACATATAATGTATTCCTTTCTTCTCCAACGCCTTCAATTATAAAAGACAAGAAGTTAAAAAAATATGATATATCTTCGGAATGAGTTTTCAATACTTTTTCATAGAAAACCAGATAAATTAAAATCAATGAAAATTGTTTAAATTTCTTTTTTAAAAAGGATATTAAATTAATGACTATATATATATATATATATATATATATATATATATATATATATATATATATATACAAAGAGAGAGAGAGAAGAGACTCATTAGTATCATCAAATTCTTTTTTGATGAACTGTGATGAATGCGTATATTTTCTAGTAAAGCTAAACATTTTTATGTTGTTGCAAATGTTACCTATAAACAAACTCTGAATAGGAATATTACTCGAAATCTAAACATTGGCTTCGAAAGTTATAATGATTGAAATATCAAAATATGTAAATTAGAATTAATCTAAAGGACGGTGTGCTCATGCACAGAGATACTATAGAATAGCTTATAAAATAGTGTGAAGACTCTTAAAACACGGAAATATAAGTTGCCATCGGCTGTTATAAGGAATTGAACCTAATATCACCATATTTTAAATGTTATGTCATACCATCTCTGCGCATGAGCACATCATACTTATATTCTATATTCTCAACGCTTATTGGGTATATACATTAGAAATCGTATATTGGTTAT
>OZ024740.1:272729699-272749699 GCA_964016885.1 Eledone cirrhosa | reverse complement strand
GTGAACAACACAAAATATAACTACTCCATTCCCAAAGGTTTCTGGATCACAGATCGTCAGATAGAAATGTTATGGATAAAAGATATCTTTTATCCATAACATCTCTATCTGACGAACGATCCAGACGTATATATTATTATCGTCTGTGATGCAGAAACCTTTGGTAATGGAGTAGTTATATTTTGTGTTATACACTTTCTAATTTTATATATATATATATATATATTCATCTAAACTCCATCCATATATTTTAAACCTCATTCATAATATCAGTGAATACATCTCCAGTTTCTTTAACAAATAAAAAAAATCGCCGAAAAGACTGGAGAAAACTTCATACAAAAACAAAATAAATCTGCTATCTAATTTTTGACCACCGGTATTTACTAAATGTCACATTACAAAAAGTGCCTCCTCAAGCAATTGTAGATTATAGCGTCAGCTTATTAAAATGGCTTCATATGTAACCTTTCCCAGGAACAAATATACATTATCTCTATTCTTGACCTACAAATAAGTATTCCTGATCTCAGTATATTTTATAACAGCATGCTCTGATATTTTCAACTCTTTATCATTCCAGCACATTTCCATGTACTAGATATTCACCTGAAGCATTGACATTCTCTCTATAATCCCATTCAAGTTTAATCAATGATAGCTACTTCTTACCTCACCATAAACAATAATAGATTCTTTGTTGGCTTATATTTTCTTCCCTTTAGCTTAACATGCTTATTTCCATATGATTTTTTTATTCCAAACACTTTGTTCCTGTTCACTCATTGCCATTTCATATATTTTCATGTATTATTTCATATTGTTCGTTGTATAAATGTATATATATACATGTGTATGCATGTGTGTTCGTGTATGTGTTCGTGTATGTATGTATGTACGTACGTATGTATGTATTTATGTATGTATTTACGTACGTCCGTATAAAACTTACGAGGCAATATACCGAAGGCTACACAAAAAGAAACTATTAATTTCAGAAAGGTAAGAAACACCTGGCGACAATTTTCAACACTTTTCAAAGAAAACGGCAAATTATTTCAGAATATTTAGAACTAATCTCTCAACGTTAATTTAAATACTTAGAAGAAGAAAGATCTGATATTTGTGTGCAGGTATGAAACAACTATATACATATTGTCACTCTACTAAAGTAAGGATCCCCTCGGTCACGAATAACCATGGGATTTGTACCTAGAAAGTTTCCCTACAAGGCACAAGTCCGGGCAAGGTTGTTTCTGGAAGATCAGCAGTCGCCCATGCATACCAGCCTCCCCTCTCCACGCCACCGATGATGTCTAAGGGAAAAGCTATGGCCGATGCAGCTTCACACCAGTGACGTCACAACTCATTTCTACAGCTGAGTAAACTGGAGCAACGTGAAATTAAGTGTCTTGCTCGAGGACACAACACAACAACCGGTCCGAGAATCGAACTCATAAGCTTCCGAATGCAAGCCCAATGATCTAACCACTAAGACATGCGCCTTCGTTCTACTAATGCTCATTAGTATTATAGTCTACTCAACCAAGTTTCATGAGTTGACAAAGGTTTTTAACTATAGGAAAAATAGGCACGAATAAATGTGTGCCAATAATTAATTCATAATTGAAAAGAATAATATGAGCTAATAGAAAAAACTCAAATAAGCTAATGGCATGGATTCAAATAAATACGTGATAGTATACTAAATATTGTCTCATTTCAGTTCTTCGTCAATCGACAAGAATCCAGATCACATTCGCTTAACGAATCGAATGGAACTCGTGAAATCCGACCAGAGAAACTATTTTTCAATTGGTCTTTCATTGCTAATACTATCAAGCTGTTGCAACACCTGTACGTAAATAATTTATGCAAATTTCCGTTTATTCCGCGGAGAGAAAACAAAACCTAGTAGGAATTGTTAAGGAACATCAAAGAAGAGAGTAGATGATTACAATAAATTACGAAATAATATATTGAAGTTAATTTACATGTTTAGGAGAAGAAATATTTTATCTTTGTATGCAGGTACGTTACAACTATTCATATGTTTCGGTTTCTATAATTCATACCACTGAAGAGAAATACGTCACCGCTAACAAGATTAATTTTCAAAGTGTTATAACTCTTAAAACCTTTAATACGCAGGATGCAATGTTGGGAACATGCTAACAACATCTGTATTATGCATATTTTAGTAACTAGTTGACTTAGGAATATTTAAGCATAAAACCCGATGTTACGATATATTATCACTAACGGACTATATGAGAGAGGAAGAGACAAAATCAGGGAATATATCATGTCTATAAGTAAATATATCTTATATTTCTCTTTTTATATAGATGGAATAAATCATGAAACACATCAGTAAAACACGTTTTGTAAGATAGATTAATCAAGAAATAAATGAGGATGTAAATTTTAATCAGAAAGTTAGACATTTATGAAAAAAATAGTTTCAATCATTTATTTAATTATCCAAATGTCATATGAATTGAACCTCATCGTGAAGGAGAAAAACGAGGCACAGATATGAGATTATAAAGTATACTTCAAGATAAGGTTCCCAGGTTCGATCTTACTGCTCTGGCAATATATGCATTGACCCAGGGAAATGATAACCGTGTAACTCAGAGGTTCTAATTTATCTTATGTCTAAATTGCAGTTTTATTAATACATAACAGAAATAACAACAATTATATATTTTTAAAATTTTAATCATATATTACTTCAAATTGGCTGAAAGATCTCAGTTAATTGAAGCTTTAAAGCTTAATACAATTCATGTATTAGATAACATCATATATATATATATATATATATGTGTGTGTGTGTGTGTCTGTGTACGTGTGTGTGTGAGTGCGTGTGTGGGGCTTTATAGAAGTAGTTCCACAACAATTAGTTCATCATTAACGAGAACAATTGTTTCACCTTATTCGGATCATCACCTCGGTTTAAACCGGAACTACTTCTACCAAACTCGTCCCATGGACTGAATGCTCTACTACTACGGATGTAACCCACCAGTGTTCTACTATTATATATATATATATATATATATATATATACAATAAAGTATGTCCATAGAATCATTTGATAAAATATATACAATTATTTCCTCTCCCAATCAGCATAATCAACCACACAAAAAACCAATTAAACAAGGCTATAAGATTAAAAGACACCTATGAAGAAATAATAGATAAATAAACGATAGCTATCTATTCGCGATCAACAGCTATAGAATATTTACCCACCATTTCTAATAGCACGTGGAAATCGATTAAATATATCGTCAACCATACACAGTTAGGTATAAAATCAAAGTTATAAGAAAAAATGTATATAAACATACCAACATTACGTTTCTACCCCATGGGTTTTCATTCGCTTTTTGAAATATCCGATCAAGGATAAATTCACGAGCTACGAAATCATCAGGAAACAAACTCACTTGGACGAAGATTCTTCTTAAATGATCCCCGCCGAAACGAATTCAAAATGGCTAAGAACTGTGACGTGGCAGTGGTCAGGTCAGAAAGAATGTGATTGGTGCCTTACGGCGAGTGGGCTGGTTGCTAGAAAGCGCAGCCTAATATTGCCTAAATTGCATCTCAACCATATGGGAGATTATCAAATATAAAGATTTACATATACATAAACTAGACAAAGTCATAGATATATATATATGTGTATTCTGGCAACCATTCACGATGTGGCTCAATGACGAATTAATTAATTAAATAATCAACAATCAGAGCAATATACAATAAAGTATATATATATAGATATATATATATATATATATGTATGTGTGTGTGTGTGTGTGTGTGTGTGTGTGTGTGTGTGTGTGTGTGTGTGTGTGTGTGTGTGTGTGTGTGTGTGTGTGTGTGTATGTATATATATATAAAATATATGGAGAATAGGATGGCTGTGTAGTTGCTAGTTAAGTTAGGCTTAACAATAGAATGAGAATAAGAAGAAAGCAAGAACGTGGGCGGTTGAGTTTTCTTCATCAGTTGTCTACTGGGGGATCTCGGATATTTCAACGCTTTAAAGACAATATATCTACCCTAAGAGCGTTCAATAACTGAGTAAGTTATTGGGAAAACGGAGGAGACAGAGAAGAGAAATAGAAGGAAAAAGGGAAAAGGGGAAGAAAAGAGAAAATAGCGAAAAAACACAACAAACCAGGGAATATGCGACAAACTTAAGGTAAGAAAATCCAAGACCACAGCGGTAGCAGAACTTAAGTTTGAGAGCGTGTGGGCGAACGAAAAGACACGACTGGCCCAGGCGAGTGTAAGCGAGAAAAGGACAGCTAGAAGGTCAGGCGAGAGAAACAATGAGGTGGCTGGCAGAGAGAGGGAGAGTGAAAGTGAGAGGGAGAAAGGGAGAGGAAGAAAGAGGAGGAAGAGTAGATAGTAACGAAATAAGTAGGTAGAGGGAGAGAGAAGACAGGTCACAGAGAAACGTGATAACATATATGGAGAATAGAGTGGTTCTGTAGTTGGTATATAAGGTAGGCTTTAAAATGGGGGGGGGGGGTATATCTATATATATGTATATATACATTAAAATAACAGATTAAAGTTTAAGCAAAGAATCGCTGCTCATTATTATTATTATTATCGTTTCTCTCGCCTGGAGACCTTTCTGGGTACGTCTCGCCCTTTACTGTTAGCGGGGGACTGGAATAGCATCTTAGACGCACGCTGGGATTGTGTGGGAGTAGCCGATAGGAGCGGGGGGTGCAAAAGCCTCAAGCACCTACTCAGCCAGTTCCAACTGTCTGACAGGTATCGACTAGATTTCCCCAATGTGCCAGTATGGACATGGACCAACCGAATGGGGTCATCTAGATCGTATATAGACAGGATCTTCATTAGTAAAATAGATAGAAATAGTGTGGGCTGTCCACTTTTTAAAACGGTCGCCTATTCAGATCACAAATTTGTGATCTGTACGGTCGACCTAAATAAAACGCGTAGGTTAGGACCGGGTTACTGGAAGCTGAACATGTCATTTCCGGCACGTAAGGCTTACAGGGACCGAGTCAACAAGTTAGTTAAGCAAAAGTTGACAGGGGGGATCATCAACAACAGATGGTGGGGGGCTCTCAAAAGAGAGATTAGAGTAACTTCGATAGAATTCAGCAAAGAAGTAGCGTTAGAGACGGTCAACGTTGAGCGCTGCGAAAGACCGATTACTTCAGCCGAAATTCAGGATGCCCTTGTCGGCTGCATGAGGCGCAAGTCACCCGGTTTGGATGGCCTGCCCTACGAGCTTTACGTAAATATGCCAGACTTGTTCTCCGAACTCCTCGAAGCACTCTACTGCAACTGGCAGCAGAATGGGAGTATACCCAGTTCTGTGAGCAGGGGAGTGGTGACGCTGATAAGGAAAGACGAGAACAAGAGGGATACATTAGACAACTTCAGGCCCATAACTCTGCTCAACACAGAGTTTAAGATTTTGGCCAAGGTGTTAGCAAAGAGATTGGCGCTTGTCGTCGAGGATTTGGTTGGGGAGGCGCAAACTTGCGCAATCCCAGCCAGGTCCATACACGACAATCTCCACCTCATGCGATACATCATAGAGAGGGTAGGGTGTAAACCTGGCTTCGGTGGGGCACTGATAAATTTAGATCAATCGAAAGCATTCGATAGGGTCGACCATCGGTATCTGGAGTTTGTCCTCAAAGCAGCTGGCTTTGGCCCTGTCTTTAGAAGCTGGATCGTTGCAATGCACAGCGGCACACGCTCGGTGGTCAAGGTTAATGGCCACCTCTCGGAACCATTTCGGCTCTCTCGATCGGTCCGTCAAGGGTGCCCTCTCTCTTCCCTTCTGTACGTATTGACTCTCGAGCCTTTACTGCGGAAGCTGGAGCTGTTGCAGGCATCCCGCTCGAACCGGGACGTGGAAAGGCGGTGTCGGCTTATGCGGACGACATCACCGAGATGGTGCCAAACACCTCAGAAATCGAGGTGGTCGGCACCTTATTGAAGGAATATGAAAGGTTGACAGGAGAAAAGTCGGTGGGCTTGCAGCTCGGAACCTGGAGAGGCAAGCCCATGCCGTCCAACAGCGTCGTGGGGCGCTGGACGGACGGACCGGTAAAGTTGCTCGGGGTTTTGTTCGGACCAGACCTCCAGGTGGAAAAGAATTGGGACGAGGTAACGAGCAGGGTAGCCAGTCTCACCCAAAAATGGGCTGGGAGGAAGCTATCACTGAAAGGTCGCGCGGATGTGGCGAATGCGTACATCGCGTCCGTCATCTACTACCGCCTAACCGTCATGCCTTGCCCCCGTCCGCGCCACGTCAAGTTGGAACGGCTCCTCTTCAAATTCTTGTGGAGGGGACAAGTTCCGTTGGTGAGGCGGTCCATCTGCTGCCAGCACCCTCTACACGGAGGGCTGGGCATGCCATGGCTAATGATGCGCAGACATGCGTTGAGGCTGCGACATCTCCAGACATTCTGCCTCAATGGTGAACAGGTGTGGTCGCCGTTTATCAGACGGGCCTTTCCGCAGCTCATTTCTTTGACTGAGCTGCAGTCCTGGGTCAAGAAGAGACCGAGACTGGGTGACTGGCACCTGGAATGTTGCCAGGCACTCACTGCCCTCTACCAAGCGGGCAATGCGATCAGTGGAACTTCCACTCTCGAGTTATATAGAGGATTAGTGGTGGGCAAGTGCGATGACGCACTCGGAGAAGCTTTGGGCCTCGACGAAGTCGAACTGACCAGTCTGTACCGGAGGACTTTCGAGCCGGGGACGATGGACAATTTCCAAAAGTCCCTCGCTTGGCAGTGCTACTGGGGAGCACTGCAGGTTCGGGATAAACTCTACAGGCACGGAAGTGCTGTCAGACGGACCTGCCCAAGATGCGCACAGAACGACGAAACCGTTCTGCACGCACTTGTCCAATGTCCGTGCATTACTGACTTATGGAGTTATGTCGAACAGCTACTGTCACGTGTGGAACGAATCCGGCTATCGGCCGAGTCCAGAGTGAAGATCGAGCCGCCACCTTCCTTAGGTCAGGAAGAGCAGGAAATGTTCCTCTGTCTGGTGGAAGTTGCGAAAGAGATTATATGGTGGACCAGGTTGAAAGGACTAAAGACAGACACTTTTCTCTTCGGCCAATCCCTCATCAACTTCTTCAAGTTTCACCTGGAAAGGAGGGTGAGGGTGGAGAGAAAAGTGCTGCCCCTCCCAGTACATTTGCTAAAAGGTGGGTGAATGTGGCGAGAATGGCTCGTGTGAATGGGCCTACTCTGATTTATTTTGTTATATTTATGCATAGTTTATTTTATATTTTTATATTTTCATTGTTAAATTAGTCTTGCCATTGTGCACTTTTACTCCACCTTATTGTAAACCCCCACTGTCCCTGTCTTTGTATTGTCCCCTACGTGTCGGCCCTTGTGGCTAATAAATGAAATCATTATTATTATTATTATTATTATTATTATTGGTCTAAGCGGACGTATTTGGCTCGCTCCCAGTAAGTGGCTTTATTTGCCTGTTAAAATTATTTGTTGTTAAATATTTCTTGTTGTGTAAGGGATATAAGCCCTTAGACTTTGCCCCGTGAAGGGGAAAGTATAATATTTGGGCATTTTGGCCCAAATATTTGAACTTTTTTTACATGTTAAAAAAATTTACGGAGAAAAAAAAACATGGCTGAGCCACACCAACCCCCGCGATATGTTTGCTGTCGTGCGACAACGACGTAGAAGTTGAGAGGAGCGCTACAGCGAAATTAACACACATTGATAACACAAACACCACCACAAACAATGTAAACAAAGACACCAATGATACCAATGAGAACTCTAATTTTGAAAAAAATGACAGTAACAGCGACAACGAAAATACAGATAACAAAAAAAAATGATAAATGCAACAACAATATCAACACCACTAACATGAAAACAAATAGCGACAACACCAACCCCAACAATACCAACTGCACCGAGAACGACGGTGGCAACAAAGACAACAATGATAACAGCGACAGTGATAACAACAGCACCAAGAACAACGACAACGACAACAACACCCCCAACGAAAACAAGAAGAACACTTTCGCTGCGGCAGCAACAAAAAAGAGGCCATGCTTCAACATGGACCTCTCAAACAAAGATGAAAAGTTGGCCCAGGCATGGAAGCTCATGAAGCAAGAGCAAACCTGGGCCAACTTAACTGTCCCGGTAGAAGCTATTGAGGTAGTGGAGCGCAGAACGGTGCATTATAGATGCATCTCAGCACAAACCAAAAGGGCAGCTTTAATCCCACAAGCAGATGTCGAAGTCGCGCTGAGGTGCATCAGAGAAGACACCGAATACATAGAGAGGGGCAGACAGTACGACACCATTTCGGTGTTGTTCAAGTCAGAAGCCCTCGCTATGAAACACGCTATGACTCCTTGCAAAACCAGCAAGGTCATAATGTATCCCTCCCACATGGGAAAAAGAACGGCCCGTCTCCGCATTCCCAGAATCCCACCAGGACTTGACATGTGGTGGCTTCTGGGATGTGTGATTGTGGAGGGGACGGATACCATCCCTATAGAAGTGACCAGAACGGCCAGAGAGGACTGGTCCGGGGTGGACCTGGAGATCCTTCTCCAGATCAGGCCCGAGATTGTTACGACAATCCCGGACCACATCCGCCTGCAGAATGGGACGGTCATTCACATTATGACCGAAGGCAAAAGGCCGCAGTGTTTTGTTTGTGGGGAAAAAACCCATTTGCGAGCCTTCTGCCCTCAACTGCTGAAAGAAGCAAGGGGTCGAAAGGCGCCAACACCAGCACCGGCAAAACCACCAACAACAACACCAATGGAAAGACCACCACCAACATTAATCACCCAGGGGGGAAACGAGAAAAGCTGTCAAATTCACCCTCCCCCCAAAATACACACACCAATAAAACCATAAACATAAATACAGACACACTTACAGACACAGACCCCTCATCTACCAGTAGTGAAGATGAGGGAAAACCAAAATCCCCCAAAATACAAAAAAGGAAACACAAAAAGAAAAAAAAAACTCAACAAAGCACAAAATCACCCACAATAAAAAACGCAGACACCACCCACGCAAACATCTCTCCAATAACACCAACATCAACACCACCATCACCATCACCAGAATCCTCCAAACGCAAACAACCTAAACAGACGCAAGAACAAATATACACACAAACATCTGAAACCACAGACACCGCAATTTACAACAAACACAGACACAACCGAAACAATACCACCAAATCCATCACCACCACAGCCACGCAAACAAATAAAATCACTCCAACAAAACATACAAGACTTCGTGCTCGTCAGGAGGGCCAACAAGGAACTGATGGCCCTCGTAGCACGAAGTGAAAATATACAAAAAGAGGGGGAAATTTTTAAATCGAGCACATTTCGCGTGCCTCAAGATTTGGTTCTGGTGCGAATGTTGATCGATTTATTCAAAGAAATACGAGACAGCTTTCCTCGGGGCGTGGGAACCCCGAACGTAAAACCCACTTCAAGACTTTTAAAGGGGTTCCCAAAAGAAACTCCCGACCTTCACAAGAGCCCGGAAGGTAAGTAAACATTCCTCTCTCTCTTTTTAACCTGCCAACATGGCCGTATTAAGAGTAGAATGTTTAAATGTTCGAGACCTGGGATCGTCCTGGAGGCAGGGTCACCTGCTCAACGACCTCAGGTCTATAGAAATGGATGTAATTGCCGTCAGCGAGACCAGGATTTCCGACACGTGCGCACTAGCTCCCATTTTTGACGACTATCAGATCTTTGCATCTGTTAGCCGGCCAGGAATGGGAGGCGGGGTGGCAGTGCTGTTTAGGAAAGGCCTGGATCTTGAGATAGGGACCCGGACGCGAAGTTGGTGGTCCTGGACGTGAACAATAACGAAGGTGGTGCCTTTAGACTGGTGGCCGTCTATGCTCCTACTGGGGCAGGACGGCCGGACTTCTTTAGACGCCTGGAAACCTTTCTGGGTACGTCTCGCCCTTTAGTATTAACGGGGACTGGAACGGCATCTTAGACGCACGCTGGGACTGTGTGGGAGTATCCGATAGGAGCGGGGGGTGCAAAAGCCTCAAGAACCTGATCAGCCAGTTCCAACTGTCTGACAGGTACCGACTAGATTTCCCTAATTTGACAGTTGGACCTGGGCTAACCGCATAGGGTCATCTAGATAGTATATAGGCAGGATATTCATTAGGAAAATAAACAGAAATAGTGTAAGCTGTCCACGTTTTGAAACGGTCGCCTATTCAAATCACAAGTTTGTGATCTGTATGGTCGACCTAGATAAGATGCGTAGGTTAGGACCTGGTTACTGAAAGGTTGACGGGAGCAAAACTTAACCCGGAAAAGTCGGTGAGCTTCCAACTCGGCACCTGGAGAGGCAAGACCATGCCGTCCAACAGCGTCGTTAGGCGCTGGACGGACGGACCGTTAAAGTTGCTAGGGGTTGATTCGGGCCAGACCTCCAGGTTGATAAGAATTGGGACGAAGTGACGGGCAGGGTAGCCAGTCTCACCCAGAAATGGGCTGCAATGAAGCTATCACTGAAAAGTCGGGTGGAGGTGGCGAACGCGTACATCGCGTCCGTCATCTACTACCGTCTGACCGTCATCCCTTGCCCCCGTTCGGGCCTCGCCATCTTGGAGCGGCTCCTCTTCAAATTCTTGTGGATGGGTCAGGTTCCGCTGGTGAGGCGGTCCATTTACTGCCAGCACCCTCTACGTGGAGGGCTGGGCATACCGTGGCTAATGATGCGCAGGCACGCGCTGAGGCTGCGGCATCTCCAGATATTCTGCCTAAACGGTGAACAGGTGTGGTCGCTGTTTGTCAGATGGGCCTTTCCGCAGCTCGTTTCTTTGACTGAGCTGCAGTCCTGGGTCAAGAAGAGACCGAGACTGGGTGACTGGCATCTGGAATGTTGCCAGGCACTCACTTCCCTCTACCAGGCGGGCAATGCGGTCAGTGGAACTTCCACTCTCGAGTTCTATAGAGGATTAGTGGTGGGCAAGTGCGACGATGCACTCGGAGAGGCTCTGGAAGTCAACGAAGTCGAACTAACCAGTCTGTACCGTAAGACTTTCGAGCCGGGGACGATGGATAATTTCCAAAAATCCCTCGCTTGGCAGTGCCGGTTCGAGATAAACTCTACAGGTACGGAAGTGCTGTCAGACGGACCTGCCCGAGATGCGCGCAGAGCGACGAAACCGTTCTGCACGCACTCGTCCAGTATCCGTGCATTACTGACTTGTGGAGTTATGTTGAACAGCTGTTGTCGCGTGTAGAACGGATCCGGCTATCGGCCGAGTCCATAATGAAGATCGACCCGCCGCCTTCTTTTGGCCAGGAAGGGCAGGCAATTGTCCTCTGTCTGGTGGCAGTAGCGAAAGAGGTTGTATGGTGGACGAGGTTGAAAGGACTGAAGACAGACACTTTTCTCTTCGGCCAATCCCTCATAAACTTTTCCAAGTTTCACTTGGAAAGGAAGGTGAGGGTGGAGAGAGAAGTGCTGCCCCCCAGTACATTTGCTGAAAGGTGGGTGAATGTGGCGAGAATGGCCCGGGTGAGTGGGCCTACTCTGGTCATGCGGCTGTAGGTAGGTAAATTTGAGGAGGAGAGGGGTGCCCTTCCAGGGTGCTCTCGAAGCGTCGGGTCGTTCAGGATTGGTGGGGTACCTGAGCGAAACCTGGGTGGTCATCCCCCCCCCCCTATTGGGGAATTTTTTCTTGTTGTAATTTTATTGTTACTTTATTGTTACTTTTCTATTGTTATTGTTATTCATATTGTTTACTCGATTTTTCTGTAAAACCCCACTGTCCCAGTCTTTTGTATTGTCCATAAATATATATATATATATATATATATATAATGGGGAGGGTCATATTGTTAAAATATTGCCAAAAAATGTATGTATGTATGTATGCATGTATATATATATATATATATATATATATATATATATATATATAGGAACGAGTAGGACCCCGACGGCTGAGCTCCTACTCAGGAGCTCAGCCGTCGGGGTCTTACTCGTTCCTATTACCCACTCTACTACCCTAAGTATTGATTACTTTGGTGCGTTATGGTCCATCTGGTTCCGTACCACATTTCCTTCGTTATATATATATATATAATTGAATAAACAAGAGAGATGAACACTAATATAAACATACATGTGTTCGAATCGTAAGGACTAAAATTTGCTAGGGTGAAAAAATATTAACTACAGCAATATAGTTTGTTATCCTTAACATTAAATATTAAATTTTTAAAAAATTAAGAAAAATAACAGACCTATATTGGGCAAATATGCCTGGTAAGAACTACACAGTGTTGGAGACTGTTTCGCAACGACTTATTAAGTGAAGTTTTCACGTTTCTCTCCTCCTCATATATATATATATATACATGTGTGTGTGTGTGTGTTTTGCTGCAAATTCTTCTGTATTGTATTTGTTTGAATTTCTCCCAAAGTTGTTCCTCAATAATGTCAAATCATCGGCTTAATCGAAATCGAAATCTGTCAGTTTCTTAGAATCAGTCCATTGGATAGCAAGGTTTTGAGTCTGAGCATGAATATCCTGTGGTTTCTTCATGACAAAGTCAATGACCAGTGATAAAAGTCTATGGGATAGAATGCAGCCCTGTCGCATAATAGTGTGGATTTGGAAGAAACCTGTGGTGTTATTTGCAACTTTGACACAGCAACTTGGACGCAGATAAATATTTTTGAAGACATTGACGAATCCTAATTAAATGCCATAGACTGCCAGAATTGTCCAATGAGTCTCCATGTGATCAAAGACCTTTTTGCAGTCAATGAAATTTATCTTTTGAATTGTAAATATTTTATATGTGTAGGATCTTCTTGATCTAAATTCGGTCTGCTCCTCTCTCAGCTTTGCATTCACAACAGTTCTGAGCCGATTAAGAAGCATTATACAGAAGACCTTTCCAGGGATTGACATCAAAGTAGTTCCTCGCTAATCGCCATAGTTGCTGAGGGAACCTTTCTTTAATAGTTTGACAATAATTCCCTTTCTCCTGTCGTTAGGGAAATATTGCCTTTGCCGGCAAATGTTCGATAAATTTGCGAGATATTTGACAATAGCGCCATGTACATTCAGGACTTGATTGGACAAATTCAAACAATGACAACACAGATAGAATAATCTGCAGCAATGATTGGAATCAGAATTAACAGAGAAAATACCAATGTGATGCAAGTTAGCAAAGAAAGTTGATGCAAAAATGTATACTGAAACACAGGTAATAGAATAAGTCAACCAATTCACCTATTTGGGTAGTATAATCTCCAATAAAGGCCATAATGAGATTGATGCAAACTGCAGAATTGGAAAGATATCAGGAGTATTTCAGCGCATGAGAAACACTTGGGCATCGAAAATAATCTCCATGCCTATCAACAGCATTTTAATCACTTTTACAGCATTATAATCACAGCTGCAAGTGAAACCTGGATAATGACTGCCAAAATTCTAAAGCTCAACAGTTTCCAACAATGATGCCAAAGAAAAATCTTGAAAATCACTTATCGAGATCGTCTTACTAATGTAGAGGTGCTGAAGAGAAATAAACAAAGCTACTGACTGATACCATCGCTGAAAGCCGCCTGAAACTGGCTGGACACATTATGCGCTTGTCTGAGTACCGGAACTCCTCTTTGGCCATGAGATGGATCCCATCGGTGATAAGCAAACACAGGGAAGACCCAAGGAAACTTGGCACTCAACTTTCAATGAATATCTCCAGAGAATTGGACTGGACTGGACTGGGAAACTACGCAAGATGACGCAGCTGATCGTGTAAATTGGAGAAGACTCATTCCCCAATATTCCCCAGGGCATAGAAGGGCCTAATGTCTAAAGTAAGGTATGTGTATACACACACACACATATATATATATATATATATATATATATATATATATATATGAATGTATATATAGTGTATTTTGCAATACACTGTATGCTTAATTAAAAGCATTTTGAAGACCTTACGCTATTGTTTTAGAGTAGTGACTTTGGATGGCCATTGACTCTTAAGAGCTCCTTTTCCCTTTTGACAGGTTTTGTTTTTAGTCCTGCAGGATGTTCAAAGTCACCCTCCTCACCAAGAAACCTTGGGGAGGGGTGCCAGTTTAGTCGCCAACGACCCGACCATGAGACAGGTTGTACTGGGATACATGTTACCAGTAACACCAACTGGTGACCTGACATACATACATACATACATACATACATACATACATACATACATACATACATACATACATACATGGTGGCTGCCAACTCGTTTTCGAGTACGGCCATTTATTTATATCCATCTAGGAGAACGCCTACCGATGCGCTGAACGAATATGACTTTTTAGTCCAGCCAGCAACTTGAAAACTCTGGTACAAACACTACACCTGTGACAATTATTGACACATAGTGCTGGGCCCATGGTTCCATGTAACGACAAGTGCAGAACGATCTCCAGATATAAAGCAATGCCTGTGCCGTGAAGCTTTTATAGTGAGCAAAGGCACTGCACAAAGCCAGTCCTACTCTCTTAACCAAGATGATATTTACCAAAAAGAATAACAAGTCAACATCATTGGATACCATCAGGGTTGCAGGTGTTATATCAGAGTTTTCCTTCTCCTAGAATTCTGCCTTGACAAAGGCTAAGGGGTCATCTCTCCCGGTGATTTTGGATGGCCATTGACTCTTAAGAGCTCCTTTGCCCTTTGACAGGTTTTGTTTTTAGTCCTGCAGGATGTCCAAAGTCACCCTCCTCACCAAGAAACCTTGGTGGGGTTGTCAGTTTAGTCACCAACGACCCGACCATGAGACAGGTTGTACTGGGATACATGTTACCAGTAGCACCAACTGGTGACCTGACACAGATACATACATACATACATACATACATACATACATACATACATACATACATACATACATACATACATACATACATACATACACACACACATACATACATACATACATACATCTGGAGCGCACTTAGGAAAACAAAATTAAAAACAAATGAGTAGGAATATGTTGAGATACATGGCACTAAGGAATACTGGTGGAAGCTGAAAATAAAAACTGCCACCAAATTAAAACACACACGGCATGATAGTCTTGCTTGGGACCACACATTGAAAACGTTCTCTGTTGTAGAGATCAGCTGCCTGTCTACTTAATGTCAACGTAGTAAGAAAAATATAAGAGAAGGGGGACATCTACGGACCATTGATGAGGAGTTTGGAGATCCAGTATCCAAGATACACCTTCAGCTTCATATCCATCATTATTGGAGCTACAGGTTATACACCAAGCCGCTTGGACCAAAGTATAACTGAACTCGGATTTATGGACAAAGAACGCTGGCCGCTAATTCATAGTCTACAAATGGCTGCGAAAACTGGCACCTTCAAAATTTGCAAAATATTCTTGCGATTCAAGGGATGATAGTTTCTTTTCTTTTACAACCTTGCCACCAGGAAGGTGGCCGGTCAAAAATGTAATCGAAATTAAGAGAAAAAGAGACATACATATATACATACATACACACACACACATAGATATACGTGTGTCTGTGTGTGTGTGTGTGTGTGTGTGTGTGTGTGTGTGTGTGTGTGTGTGTGTGTGTGTGTGTGCGTTCTCTATGTTTTTGTGGAAGAAATCTAATAACAATATCGTGTAGGTTCCTTCTTTTCAGAAATGTTAGCGCCTTTACATTGAACGGTCACCACCTCCATATATATTTTATATACCGATATTTTAATCATATTTATATGTATGTATGTATGTATGTATGTATGTGTGTATGTCTGTGTCTGTAAGTATGTATATCTGTGTGCTTATGAGTTCGTATACATGTAGGTGTGTATTTTGTATGTATATATGTATATATGTATATATGTATGTATATAATAATTGTTTCTATTTTTGGCACAAGGCCAGCAATTTACCAGTACATTACTGGTACTTTATTTTATCGACCCCGTATGTATATAATAATGAATGTATGTATTTATGTATGTATGCATGTATGTATATAATAATGTATTTATGTATTTATGTATTAATGTATTTATGTATTTATGTATTATGTATTTATGTATGTATATAATAATGTATTTATGTATTTATGTGTATAAATATATATATATATATATATATATGTATGTATGTATTCATGCATTTATGTTATCTCTTTCTCTTAATTTCGAGTATATATTTTTGACCAGCCACCTTTCTGGTGGCAAGGTTGTAAAAGAAAAGAAATTGTCATCCCTTGAATCGCAAGAATGTTTTGCAAATTTTGAAGGTGCCAGCTATCGCAGCCATTTGTAGACTATGAATTAGAGAGCTGCGCTCTTTGTCTGCAAATCCAAGTTCAGTCATACTTTGCTCCAAGCGTCTTGGTATATAGCCCGTAGCTCCAATAATGATGGGTATGAAGCTAAAGGTGTATCTTGGATACTGAATTTGTAAACTCCTCATCAATGATCCGTAGATGTCCTCCTTCTCCTGTATTTTTCTGACAACATTTACATCAAGTGGGCAGCTGATCTCCACAACAGAACACGTTTTCAATGTGTGGTCCCAAACAACAATATCAGGCCGGTTGTGCTTTAATTTGGTGGCAGTTTTTATTTTCAGTTTCCACAAGTATTCTTAGTGCCATCTGTCTCAATATATTCTTCCTCGTTTGTTGTTAATTTTGTTTTCTGGAGTGCGTTCCAGATGGTTCTAGCTATCCCATCGTGTCTCATGGGGAGGTAGTTGCGAGATGATATTATTTCGCAGCTGGCAACAATGTGGCTTACATCCTCGATCTTTGTTTTACATAGCCTACATTTATTGTCAGCTGATGTCCCTCCCCTTTTGTGCAGCAGATATTTGGTAGGGAGTTCTTGTTCCTGTATTGCATAGAGATATCCCTCAAGGTGTGATGTGTCATAAACTTGTCGGAACTCCATGCCAGGCTTTTTGAGTGGTTTGTCCCCTCTGTGGTCTGTGTTTTACGTCTCAAGTATCCATGCACAACTTTTTCTGTAAATTGGTCAATTTGATGTATGTATGTATATATGTATGTATGCATGTATGTATGTATGTATATATTTATGTATATATGTATATATATATGTATGTATAGATGTATAAATGTATGTATGTATGTATGTATGTATGCATGCATGTATATATGTATGTATATATGTATGTATTTATATATGTATGTATGTATATATATATTTATGTATGTATGTATGCATGTATGCATGTATATATGTATGTATTTATATATGTATGTATGTATATATATATTTATGTATGTATGTATGCATGTATGCGTGTATATATGTATGTATTTATAAATGTATGTATGTATGTATATATGTATATATGTATAAATATATGTATGTAAATATGTATATATATATATATATATATATATATATACATATATATATATATATATATATATATATATATATATATATATATATATATATATACGTGCGAAAGTCAGCTCCGTAGCTATAAATATTTATATTGCTATAAAATTCCTTTATTTTCCGCAAGCCGGGAAAACCGTCAGAGTTTTCCTCTCTCATTTATCTGATACAAACCAGACTACACACGTATACAAACACACGTGTACACTGTAAACATATACTTCCTGAATCAACAACAACAATAACTACGTCTTCGCCGCTATCAAAACCACCAACAACAACACAAACAAGAACAACACCCTAGAAACTAGAAGTTTATTACGCTATGACTATTTTTATCCAACAACTAAGTGCTTCTTCACCAAATATAGATACATGGGCTATTTTTATCACACACGATCAAGTGAGTGGTGGGTGTCTAGAAAAACCGCCAACGAGCATGTTTTCTTCATTCGTAATAAGCAACCTTCCGTCATCACTCCACAGACGCGCGAATTGTACAAAAGATAAAGCATACAGAAAGAGAGAGAGGGGGGGGAGAAAGAAAGAAAGAAAGAAAACAAGGAAGGAAAAAGAAAACAAGAAAGAAAGAGAGAGGGAGGAAGAGAGAAAGGAAAACAAGGAAGAAAGAAAACAAGAAAGAAAGAGAACAAGAAAGAAAGTGAACAGGAAAGAAAAAAGAAAACAAGAAAACAAGAAAACAAGAAAACAAGGAAGAAAGAAAACAAGAAAGAAAGAGAACAAGAAAGGAAGTGAACAGGAAAGAAAAAAGAAAACAAGAAAACAAGAAAACAAGGAAGAAAGAAAACAAGAATGAAAGAGAACAAGAAAGGAAGTGAACAGGAAAGAAAAAAGAAAACAAGAAAACAAGAAAACAAGAAAACAAGAAAGAGCGAGAGAGAGGAAGAGAGAAAGAAAAACAAGAAATAAAGAAAGAAAAGAAGAAAGAGAGAAAGAAAGAAAGAGAGAGAGAGAAGAAAGAAAGAAAGAAAGAAAGAAAGAAAGAAAGAAAGAAAGAAAGAAAGAAAGAAAGAAAAGAATTAACAGTTTCTATTGATTCGACAAAAAGCCTTGTTATTTTTTAGAAAAAGAACAAAAGGAATGCTGTGACTCAGAAGATAGTTATCCGGTCAATTAACCTCATGTTTATAAAGAGTATATTTGTATTCACATTCAATATTCTAAAAATGGTGTTAATTTTCTGGAAAAATATTTTGTGACATTCATGCAATTCATTGGTTTTTGTCATTGTTGTTGTTATTGGTGTTATGGTTGCTGTGATTAACGCTGTTGATGTCGTCGTCGTTGTAAACGTTATTCTTTAGTCCCAGATCAGCCTTGCTTGTGCAGATATATGATCAAAATTATTTCAGACATGAACAAACTTTCTTTGTTGAATAACTAGAAGTGACGTTTATCGAAATGTTCTTCCTTAATTGTTGTTGTTGTTTAATACAGTGGGGTGTAATATGATGAAATTTAGCTGCTACATTTTGCAGCTCATGCAACTGCTTAGAGAGTTCCCTTTTGCACAAGAATTAACTGGTGAAGTAATTTTGTTGTTGTGATTTAACTCCAACTCAGCTGACTGAGCTGACTTAAGATCAAAAACGTTCCAGTCACGCAACATCGAGGCTTTGATTCAATCCAAGTAGTTCAAAGGTTGCACGACAACCTTTGAACTACGTAAGGCATGGAGCCTACATTCTGTCATGTATCAGACAGAAAGCTCTAGCGCAGGCATGTCAAATTAAGGGTCCGCCGAGGGCCACATGGCTCACATATGTGTTGTCTGAGGGCCACACAGGACAACCAATTGCGCACATTACAACTATATTTTTTTCATTTTACATTACGAAGATAAAACATGCGCTCGCAGTAAAAACATTTGTGCGGGCCGCAGGTACTCTTGCAAAAGGCCACATGTTTGACATGTCTGCTTTAGCGAATATGTCACAGGTTGTGTTCTCAGGACAGGGTATATGGATGCGTATGACTGGCTTCTTATGACAGATAGCAAGGCGAGGAGACAATAGGAGCTGGTGAAACCTGCGTCTGTTCACAAAATAGTCCCACAGTATACAGGTCTCAGAACCACAATGTTCTCGGACATAAAAATCGATCTATAGTTTCTCTTGATCTTTGTGCAACCATACGGAGTGGTGAGTGCGGAGCTGACAGACAATATGTTGCCTAGTAGAGTTTCACTAGTCATTACTGTAGCACACAAGGCTATTGTAGAGCAGAGGTTCTCAAAATGGGCGCTACCCCCCCCCCCCCTCCCGGGCTTTGAGAGGTCCAGGAGACGCTGGGACCTAGGGGTCGGGGTTGTGGTGGTGGTAGAAATGATATAATAGTATATTAAATATCAAATGATACATATAGAAATATAGTAAAATAAAAAATACATAATATTTATTCATAGATAGTATATATTATATTATTGAAAATATACAAATTAACCA
>OZ024740.1:272697199-272727199 GCA_964016885.1 Eledone cirrhosa | reverse complement strand
AGTAGTAGTAGTAGTAGTAGTAGTAGTAGTAGTGGTGGTTTTGGTGGTGGTGGTGGTGGTGGTGGTGGTGATGTTGGTGGTGATGGTAGTGGTGGTGGTGTTGGTTTTGGTGGTGGTGGTGGTGGTGGTGGTGATGGTGGTGGTGGTAGTGATGGTGGTGGTTTTGGTGGTGGTGGTGGTGGTGGTGGTGATGTTGGTGGTTTTTTGTGATGGTAGTGATGATGTAGGATGGATTCTGTAGTCATAGATTTAATAGTGGTAGTGATGGTGGTGGTGGTGGTTGTGATGGTGGTGGTGGTGGTGGTGGTGATAGTTGCGATGGTGATAATGTTGGTGATGACAATGATGGTAGTAGTGGTATGGAGTGGAAGAGAGTGGTGAGTTGTAATGATGATGGAGGTAATAATGGCTGAGATGGTTTCGGTTGAAGATGTTCAAGTTGATAATGATGTTTATCAGAACAATGTTGGTGCTAAAAAGTGATTGTACCATTGGTGATATTTATATTGATAGTGATGTATTGTAACTGGTTTTATGAGTAGTGATGGTGGTTATGGTTGTATTGATAGCGATGGTAGTTATAGCAATAGTCGTGATCATGATAGAGGTATTGTGACTGGTGATTATGATGTTTTCTATGTTGAGGTAGTGATGTTAGTAGATGTATTATTACTTGCATTAAGAAACAGACATGAAGCAGGAACGGTAACAAAATTCTAGGGAGTGGTGTCTAGCAATAGATGGCGGATGGCATTATAATTATGTAACGTTATTGATATTAATAGTGTTGTATGATTGATAATAGTGTATGGTTGGTGGTAATATTGTATGGGTGAATAGTGAAGAAGTTTGCTTTGCACTACATCGCAACTTTGGCAAGTTTCTTTTAATATTCTTTTATTTTCTTTTATTTTCTTTGCCGTAACTACTGGGGGAGACGTAGGGACACCGTATTGATAGATGACAATACTAGAGTATTTTTAAACCTGGCAGAGCCCATCTCCTCTCCACGTCTGAATACAGCAGATTTCTTCCTGAGAAGTATAGAGAGTGAAACAATGGAAGTGACAAATAGATATGAAGCAAGAATCCATCCCAGTACTATACTGGTGCTTTTTTTATCGACCTCGAATGGGTGAAATGCAAAGGTGACCTTGGCGGTATTTGAACTCAGCGAGTAAAAAGCCAAAACGTATATCGCAAATATTCTATCCGACGTTCTAACGACTCTGCCAATTCGTCGCCATTCTTTTACTATATCTCGATCGAAAACTAGTGAGTGAAATGGCGTAGAGAGAAACGTGCGAAACCATGAAGTCTTCTTTGTTATTTGTAAAACAATCTTTCTCAAAATATGTCATAATGCAACACTGGATTTGAAGTGAAATACAAAACCATTTCAAGGATATATGATGGTCTTCCACACCGTTTCTGTCTCCCAAATTCTATTCACATTCCGAGGAAGACATTTTCACCAGGTACTAAGGACCCAGCACGGATCCGCGTAATTGTGAAACAAACTTCCCAAACACACAGTCATGTCCGTAGGTATTTATGTGCTTACATTTATGTTTCGATTTAAAATATAATATCTAGTCGATCTTTGATTTACTCATCATTCTAAGGACAATAAAAAAACGTACCAGCATACATATACAGGGTCCGGGCGGTATTTGAGGAAATATTTATGGGTTTTTTAAAAACCGCTTATATAATATCAGAAAAAACTGTATTCTTATAAAAACAACTTAAACATAAAGCTAAATTATCCATTTAATAATTTCTTTCAATAAAACCAGCATAAGCATCAATAACTGGGGTCGAAATCGTTTGCAAGCTCGGAGTAAGTGGTCCTTATGCATATCGGACATGACTCGAATTATGGCGGCTTTCAAAGAATCTTTGGTGCTATAGGGGACATTTTTTCTCAATGATGTTCCATACATAGTAGTCCAGTGGATTGAGATCTGGAGAATTAGGAGGCCAAATGTTGGGGGTGATGTGATCATGCAAATTGTCAACCATCCATTCTTGTGTCATTTGAGCCTTGTGTGATGGTGCAGAATCTTGTTGAAAGACATTAGGCCTTCCATTGCATACACTGTTGATCCAAGGCTTAACAACTTTATCCAGAACCTCAATATATGCAGCAGCATTCGCTCTAAGGTCTTGTTGAAAAAAGTGAGGAGGCATCACATGTCCTTCATTGCTAACAACACCCAAAACCATGACACTTGCAGGAAATTTTGTATGCATTACTCTTGGAACCTCAGAAGTGTCTGCACATACCCACCTGTCATTTCTTCTGTTAGTTTTATGGTCCTGGTCAAAGTTTTTCTCATCTGAGAAAAACCAAATCACACCATCTTCTGAAGGATTTTTAAGTTTGTTTAAAAGTCTTTTGGATCTGATTAAACGCTTTTATTTTGTTTTTTCTGACATGAATTGACCCCTTCCCATCACGTAAGATTTGTATCTGATGTCTTCATGCACAACATTTCTGATTTTTTTTTCTGACACACCAACAGTTTTTGCAATTGACCTCATTGATTTTCCTGGATTGTCATCAATGTTTCGCTTAACTTCCTGAATAAATTCAGGTGTCTTGAGAGAATCAGAGCGTTTGGAATATTTTTTACCTTTTGATACAGGTAATACGCTTCCGTCTTCTTTCTCTAACTCACACCAGATCTTGTGGACAAAAGATCATGCAACTTTCAGAAACGAGAAATTTCTAAATCCCCATGTTTTGCCTTCAAAGCCACAATCACAGCATGCCTTTTCATTTCATTAGTAAGCATAGTTATTTCCATTGTTATTTTCTGAAATGGAAGTTCAGTAAAAATTATTCAAATAAAATAATGACTAAAAATACATGTCTCCTCAAATACCGTCCGCACCCTCTGTGTGTGTGTGTGTGCGTGCGTGCGCGAGCATGCGCGTGTCTGTATCAGTGTGTACGTGTACGCATATATAGGTGTACGTTACATATAATTGTATGTAGATGTATATCAGTGTGGGCATGTATATATATATATATATATATATATATATATATATATATATATATATATATATACACAACATACATACACACACTGGTGTCTTCATAGAATTGATACATACTCACATGCCCACACTGATAAACGTCTAAATGCAATTATATGTAACCTAAATATATATATATATATATTGTTATACTTGGGGACCGTCATATTTGCGTAATAATATTACCAGAATTAATAACAGAACACACTCACTGTTTGGTTGGTTTTCGCTTCTGTGACGTTCATATCGGTTAATTTAATTTATTCGGTCCTCAATGTTGCCATTGACTGACCAACGGTCAAAAATACAGATACAATATAGACACAAACACATATATATATAGTCTAACAAAGTTCTTTCGTTGCACATCTGCAACATCGTCAGTGATGCTATTATGTTTCCTCCCGTTGTATTGTAAGCCTACGCCATCTTTATTTAGTATGTTTATTTATTTATTTATTTGTTTCGTTTTTTTTTGTCTTATCTACGCATGCGTTTGCGTGTGTGTATTGTGTTTTGTTTGATGTGTGTTCGTGTTTGGGTGACTGTGTATTGGTTATTGTTTTCTATCTTAGTTTACTAGTGTGTTTATATGTGTTTGTTGTTATTGTGCTTGTGTATGTATTTATTTATTTATACTTCTCTTAGGTCAGTGTTGTTTGTTTGGGTGTTGTTGTTATTCCATTCATTTTTTCTGTTTAGCCTTGGCCTTCTAAGTTCTATTTCACTGGCCTCTCTGATTTGCCTATCTGCTGGGTCATTTGTATGTTTAGATATTATTCTAATTTCTATGTTGCCTATGGTACCGTCGTGTTGTTGTCTGGCATGTTCGTATAGTACTGAACGTTTTTTTCGTCCTTTTAGTTCCCCCCAGTTTTGGTCTATCATTTCACTTATGCTACGAGCTGTCTCGCCTATGTATGTTGTCATGTTTCTGCAAGTACCCTCTGTACATCTTATGCTATAGACTACGTTTCTAGTTTTACAGTTTATCCGGGGGTTTACTTTACATATGATACATTTCCTATTAGTACAGTGGGTTTTCTTAAAAGGGTACGTTTTGCTGATCAGGGATTTTATGATGGTTCCTGGCTTTTCTAACACCTTAATCTTTAAGTGGGTCTTTTTCAGCGCCTTTCTACACTAGTTAGCTAATTTCCCTCCAGGGGTAGCGTCTACAAACATGACACTCTGGTATCTCTGGTTGTCGTACCATGAGGTGGCTTTCCCTATCTTATGTCTAGTCCTATCTTAGCTATTCCATGATTTGCTCCTGTATAATGGGCAAATTCCTTTCATGTCCAGTTTTATGAGGGTCTTATACTTCTCCGTGGCTCCTTCGTATACTCTGATTCTGTCTCTTTAGTTGTAGCCAGAGAACTGCATGCGGTTGATGAAGTGTTGGATGTGTATTTCCATTTCTGTTGGGTCGCACATGCGGGACACGTTCTTCATCACTCGTACCAAGTCTGCGATCAGAATATTAAACTTAGCACTACTGGACATTGCTGTGTTTTTTAGTGTCAGGTATTTGGAGGCCATGGGTTTAGCGTAGTGAGTGGAGAATTTGGGCTCTCTCGTCTATAGTGTTAATTCAGAGTTCCGTATCTAATACAGGTAGTCTATTGTTAGGGTGTTTGGAAGGGTAGTCGATAGTTACAGTTATACTCTGGTGTATGGAATTAGCTATCTGGTGGATGCTTTCCACTGTGCTACGTTCTAAATCAAATGTGTTAGTACTCTCTGGTGGGGATGTCCTTATTACTATATTGATGTCGTCTACGTAACGAGTGTACATGATGAGGTCTATGGAGCTCTCATCAAGGAGATCTTTGAGTCTCCTTTCCCACCATACCATAACAAGGTTGGCAACCTCACCAGCTATGCTGTCGCCAATGGCTGCTCCCTCATTTTGGGTGTAGATCTTCTCGTTGAATTTGAATATGTGGCCCTTTAGGGTAGTTTTGATACTAGCCCCTATTGCATGTGCGACCATTTTTCTTACCTGATCATTGTTTCGATCAAATAGTAGACCGGTATACTGAGAGACAGACCAGACCAGATGTCCAACAATTGGGAGGAAATCTGTAGAATGCTTGGTTAGCCTCAAGCAGCGCACAAGGGATGGTGAGGTAGTATGTCTACCCACGGTTAAGTCTGGTAGGATGCCAATAGAGAGCATGCCGAACTACATCAATGGTATGCAACCCCACATCACCAACACGAGCGAAATTGCACAGAAAATACATGATGGGAGAGAGAAAATCCTCAACGCTTACATGATGATGTGGACCGACATCCTAAAGCCAAGCAGGCGCACTGCCAACAACTTCCAGGCGTCTAGCAATGGCTTACCATCCTGTATGGGCTCCGCAAAGACCACAAGACAGTCGACGACCCGACAACAGGACCACCAACAAGACCCGTATGCGGAGCAAATATAGCTAGCAACTACAGGATCTCCTACTTCCTCTCAATGGTTATACGCCCCATAATCAAGATGTCCCCAGATGTATGTGTCAGTACAGATGACCTCCTCAGCAGAATCAGTGAGTGCAACAAATACAGGAACCTATCCAACTGCATAATAGGCAGTATGGATGTGGTATCACCTACCCATCCATTAACAATGATTTTGCTGTGGAAAAATGTGTGGAGATGATCATTGAGAGTGAGGTGGAGTTCTGCCACGTCGACACAGACGAACCGGTCCTCCTACTTAGACTTACCTATGACACTGACTACCTAGACAGCCATGGCCTTAGAGGTTTCTGCCCCAGTAGACCCATAAGAGGTAGCCCCCCCCCCCCCCCCATAACCTCAATAGCAAAAAATACTGGGAAGGTGGATTGGGTGGACCAAAGCTATACGGACCTCCCAAACCAATGATCAGGTAAGAAAAATGGTCGCACATGCAATAGGGGCTAGTATCAAAACTACCCTAAAGGGCCACATATTCAAATTCAACGAGAAGATCTACACCCAAAATGAGGGAGCAGCCATTGGCGACAGCATAGCTGGTGAGGTTGCCAACCTTGTTATGGTATGGTGGGAAAGGAGACTCAAAGATCTTCTTGATGAGAGCTCCATAGACCTCATCATGTACACTCGTTACGTAGACGACATCAATATAGTAATAAGAACATCCCCACCAGAGAGTACTAACAAATTTGATTTAGAACGTAGCACAATGGAAAGCATCCACCAGATAGCTAATTCCATACACCAGAGTATAATTGTAACTATCGACTACCCTTCAAAACACCCTAACAATAGACTACCTGTATTAGACACAGAACTCTGGATTAACACTATAGACGAGAGAGCCCAAATTCTCCACTCACACTATGCTAAACCCATGGCCTCCAAATACCTGATACTCAAAAACACAGCAATGTCCAGTAGTGCTAAGTTTAATATTCTGATCGCAGACTTGGTACGATTGAAGAACGTGTCCCGCATGTGCAACCGAACAAAAATGGAAAGACACATCCAACACTTCATCAACCGCATGCAATTCTCTGGCTACAACCAAAGAGACAGAATCAGAGTATACGAAGGAGCCACGAAGAAGTATAAGACCCTCATAGAACTGAACACGAAAGGAATTTGCCCATTATACAGGAGCAAATCATGGAGTAGCTTAGATAGGACTAGACATAAGATAGGGAAAGCCACCTCATGGTACGACAACCAGAGATACCAGTGTCATGTTGGTGGACGCTACCCCTTGAGGGAAATTAGCTAACCAGTGTAGAAAGGCCTTGAGAAAGACCCACTTAAAGATTAAGGTGTTAGACAAGCCAGGAACCACCATAAAATCTCTGATCAACAAAACCTAGCCTTTTAAGAAAACCCACTGTACTAATAGGAAATGTATTATATGTAAAGTAAACCCCCGGATAAACTGTAAAACTAGAAACGTAGTCTATAGCATAAGATGTACAGAGGGTACTTGCAGAAACATGACAACAACATACATAGGCGAGACAGCTCGTAGCATAGGTGAAAGGATAGACCAACACTGGGGGGAACTAAAAGAACGAAAAAACGTTCAGTACTATACGAACATGCCAGACAACAACACGGCGGTAACATAGACAACATAGAAATTGGAATAATATCTAAACATAGAAATGACCCAGAACATAGGCAAATCAGAGAGGCCAGCGAAATAGAACTTAGAAGGCCAAGGCTAAACAGAAAAAATGAATGGAATAACAACACCCAAACAAACAACACTGATTTACGGGAAGTATAAATAAATAAATAAATACATACACAAGCACAATAACAGCAAACACATATAAACACACTAGTAAACTAAGATAGAATACAATAACCAATACACAGTTATCCAAACACGAACACACATCAAACAAAACACTATACACACACGCAAATAGAATCGCAGATAAGACAAAAAAACAAAACAAATAAATAAATAAACAGACTAAATAAAGATGGCGTAGGCATACAATACAACGGGAGGAAACATAAGCACCACTGACGATGTTGCAGATGTGCAACGAAAGAACTTTGTTAGAATATATATATATGTGTTTGTGTCTATATTGTATCTGTATTTTTGACCGTTGGTCAGTCAATGGTAACATTGAGGACCGAATAAATTAAATTAACCGATATAAAAGACACAGAAGTGAAAACCAACCAAAGAGTGAGTGTGTTCTGTTATTAATTCTGGAAATATTACTACACAAATATGACCCTCCCCAAGTATAACAATATTTGTTTCGACATACGATTTCATATCAAAAACCTCGCAAATCTCTCTCTCTCTATATATATATATATACAATATAAAGAAATACACAGATACATGCGAATACATACATATACATGCATATACGCACATATATCCCTGATTTTGTGTGGTTCCAACCTCACAGAAATACTGCATCTCTATGATGTAATGTTTTTGCAAAGTAGCCACGAAACTGCGCAGTCGAGATAGTAGAGGAATATTGGGTATTTATATTTTTTTGTTTATGTCTAATGTTCTTCTTTCTTTATAATGTATTATATATATATATATATATATATATATATATATATATATATATATATATATATATATATATATATATATGGGGGTATATATATATATATATGGGGGTATATGTATGCGTAGGAGGTGACTGGTTAATGCGTTAAATGCTGTAAAGATGGTAGAAAATTCAAGAATAAAAAAAAAAGAAATGGACAAGGGAAAAAATGTTCTCTTCTCTGGCCACTTCATATTCTTGTGCAAATTGGTTGAAGATGAATGATTTTGTTCCTGAATTAATCGAAAAATCGGAAAAAAATCCTTCACTGTTTCAGACACTGTCCAAATCTTAAGTGGCAGAAATGGATATTCCTACTTATTTATTTATTTATTACTACTGTGTTGTTGCTGCTATTGCTGCTGCTACTTCTACTACTACTACTACTACTACTACTACTACTACTACTACTACTACTACTACTACTATTACTGTTGCTACTACTACTACTACAAATGTTGCTGCTACTGCTACCACTATTGTTGCTACTGCTACTGCGGCTACCACCATGACTACTACCACTACTTCCACATTACTACTACTACTACTACTACTATTACTATTATTATTATTCATTATTATTATCCAGTGTAAATGAATATTGGTTAATGCAATGAAGTGGTAGTCATAAAAGCGTCAGAAAGAATGCCTTGCGGTATTTGTTCCCGTTATTTGCACAACCAATTCAAATGTTGTTGATGTCAATTTTTCCTTCTATCCTCATAAATAAAGTGTCAACTCACAGCCAGTCGATTGACGTTATTGTTAGTGTCGGACGAGAGGCTTTTCAGTATCTGTTCCGACTTTTTCCGTTTTGATAGCAACACCGGCAACAAAACCGGTGCAAAGAAACCGGTGCCAAGTTGTACCAGATTCTCCAAAGCCTAGAAAGGGAGACGTATATGTAGGAGCAGCTGCTGATTGCCCATAAATGAAAGATCTTTATAAAATTTGCATGGGCGTGAACTTTGAAGAGTAAATTCCGAGTGGATGCCTATTATCTCGCGAAATATTACAAAACCCCCGCCCCATGATGACTTTGGAAACCTGTTTTTGTAGAAAATATTTACAAGCTATTAATGAGCGACGTGCTGCATAATTAGAGTCAACCTGATTTAATTTATTTTCTTTTTTTAATAAGCTTGTCAGGAAGAAAGTTAATTAAAGTTTGTTCTAAGGCTGTTCTAAGCCAAACGCTCATCAGGCCGGCGTTTATCTCCTTTGCCTTGCCATTAAGAGACTGAGAGTACAAGACTCTCCCGGGACAGGACACCGATCTATCGCATTATTAACTCACCCGCTACTGTTGGTGCTCACTCTTAGCTGAGTGTACTGGAGAAACATGAAATAAAGTGATTTACTCAAGAACACAACGCACTACCCTGTCCATGAATAGAACCGACCACAGTGTGATCGTAAGTCTAACATCCTAACCATTAAACCATGTGGCTTCAGGGAGAAAGGCAGTGCTCATACCAATCTGCGGAACTGTGGAAAGGGATTCTAGTAAACACTAGAAGAAATATAACCACGAACTGAGAGAAGGTGACTGTTTATTTGTGAACGTTTCTTGGTGTCGCTGCTGTTGTAATTGGTGTTGTTGTTTAGCCTTATTTCAACCTTTTATCAAACTCGTTACTGCCGGAACCAACCCACCATTTTCCCCCATATATAGTGTGGTTATATATAGGCGCGAATTGGTAGAATTGTTAGAGGCATCGGAGAGAATGTTTTCCTCATTTATTCCGCGACTTATTTATTCCGCGACTAATTTCCCCCTTCCCTCTTTGCTATATATATATATATATATATATATATATAAACTACTTGTCCAGCACTGGGATAGTTTCTTTTCATGAATCACTGCCTGCCCCAACTCCAGTCCGTCCCTCTCTCTCTATATATATCTCTCTGTCTCTCTCTCTCTCTCTCTCTCTCTCTATATATATATATATATATATATATATATATATATATATATATAGTTGCTATGCAAGTATAACAATATATATATATATATATATAAATGTAAAAGAAACCAAAGAACGCTTACATACTCAATCACTTATATTTTGCTTACAATGTTTCATCCATACCGTTGGGTAGGAATCATCAGAGTTTAATAAACACAGTGCTGAGTATAAGCTCTACCAAGCTTAATCACACGAACAATTGGAATACAATAGAGGGTAAAGATAGGGAGATCGGAATTGGCAAATAAGGAGAGAGTTCGTGTTGGGGTTGTTAAGCACCAAAGTTAAATGCTAGGGCACAAGCAAATCTTACAAGATGCAGATATAAGTGATGGCACACAAAAGCAAAAGAATACAAACAATGGTTAAAACATAATAAAATAGTAAAAAGAAGATAATATAAAGAGGTAAAAAGTAAATAAAAAGGTAAAAAAAAAATGTTAAAAATAAACAAATGGAAAAAGAAAAAAGAAAAAAAGATGTATGTATGTATCAAATTTAATATAGGAATGGCATCTACAGGAGTAGAACTGTTTCATTCGAAGGGAATCACGGGGTAAGGTATTTGCTGATGATTACCTTCGAATGAAACAGTTCTAGTCCTGTAGAAGCCATTTCTATATTAAAGTTGTTGTATCCACTCTACTAATATATTGATGGCCTTATTTACTGTGGTTACCCCTGATCGAACCCGGGACTCATATATATATATATATATATATATATATATATATATATATATGTGTGTGTGTGTGTGTGTGTGTGTGTACGTGTGGCAGAAATCTACTGTAGTTAAACTTGGTGCAGGATGGGCGCCGCCAGGTTTACAGCCTGGACTACTCCATTGGGAGTTATAGAAATGTTGATCTGTGATCAGATTATTTAGATATATATCACCCGATATTTGTATGCTTATAAAAATCATAGTGTGTGATTTGAGCTATTATGTATGGCAGATCGAGTGACTGTTTAGAAGCCTACTCGTTGGAATGTATCACTTGATGTAACCACCAGTGTTTATGGTGATTTGGATATTACATATAGCTTCATACATAGGTTCACTTATGTAAAGATGCTTGCTTTTGTCTGTGTAAAATGTGCACGTTATTCAATAGTAGTTATACTAGCTATGTTATCTCTTAAATTGGTATGAAGTAAGCATATGGGATGATACAGTGTTCACTATGTACAATGAAGAATAATTCTAAAGTCGTTGACCTGGAATCTAGAATCTTATCTAACCCGAAACATGGTCTTCAAGTTTACTGGGAACTTTTCACCGCATTACAATAATCAAACCTCAGAATAATTATCAATATACATACGTATTTATATATAAACATATCTCTCCCTCTCTCTCTCTATATATATATATATATATATATATATAGATATACAGAGAGAGAGAGGGGGAGTATTGCCAAGAAGTGTATTTTTATTTTGTCATATATATATATACCAGGACTGAAAAAAGTTTGATTCACCGCCTTGCGTCCTATACCCCTATTGGACTCAACTCACCTCCACAATTTCTCTAATACCTCGTCCATTATCACACCCCTAGATTCCTATCGCTTCCTCTTGATCATTAACATCTTCTCTTACAACTAATACATGCCGATTTATTATGCTCAATCCACTTTTCCCTTCACTGCTCTGTATACACACATACACACCCTTATATTAACATACTTTTGCTCATAGCTTCGTACTTACATGCATACACCCTCTTTTACTCACATATACACACACATTTCTTCTTAGCTTCGTACGGACGTATAATAACACACACATACACACACACACATGATCAAATATAGCTCTTTTTACAAAACGGTTTTTTTTTTCATTTCAGGTAGACGCGCTCCATCATCCACTTTTCTAAAAAATAAATCATACACAAACTCCAGCACCAACAGTTTTGCAAGAGATGTCAACATGAATGGACCTGTTATTATTATCTAAAAACATTTTTTCCAATTTCATCCCGCCCGTCCCCACAATCTATCTTATTTCTCATTCTTTCTTCTGATGAAAGACTAGCGTCCGAAACGTTAAGACCCTCTTCCTGATATATCAAGCGTTGACCTAATATATCCCTTCCATATACTGTACCGATTGTGTTGTTATTTCTGTTTACCTTTTAAATATATAAATATATATATAAATAAATACATTATCGGAGAAAGCTTTTTAGCGATACTCCGGCCAAATTCCAACTCACTCAACAAACATTAGGAAATAAGTGAGTATATTCCTAATTATGCGTTAGGGGTGCTAACTAAATATATTGTGTGGAAAATTGGCTGTATCATTTCATATGAGACATATCGAATATATTTCTTCCCAGACAGACGTCTCGTTTCATTATAGGATTCCTACAATTTGGGTGAAATTATACCAATTTATGTAGGAGCTTGTATACCACCAATAGATATATATTCAAGTGGGCTCCTATAATTCATCAGTGGGTGTCCAATAATACTAATATATATATATATAGGAAAATGTCTGACCCCGACGGCAGAGCTCAAGCTGTTTCGACGGCTATTTCAGTCCAGAAATAGCCGTCGAAACGGCTTGAGCTCTGCCGTCGGGGTCAAACATTTTCCTATTACCCACTCTACTACCCTAAGTATTGATTACGCTGGTGCGTTATGGTCCACCTGGTTCCTTACCACACCGCCTTCGTTATATATATATATATATATATATACACATGCATACATATATATATATGTGTGTGTGTGTGTGTGTGTGTGTGTATACATAAGTGAAAATAAGAATAATAATTAAAAATTATGAAAAGCTATCATCAGAATTCTGCATCGATAATAATAAGCCGAAACAAACAACTCGAAGCGTATCTTGATCATTGATTATCTCGAAAATTGTAACAATGATTTGGACAATTATTTAACAGGCGACGTTAACTCAATCAACACCGCCAGACGCCGCTTGACTAAGACTAAATTTACAGTGTAAAGACAAATATTTCGAATCATTTAAAATGGGAGTGATAGACAGAGTGAGATGAATGAAGCCAATTCAACTCTAGACAAATGCTATGTATTGGAGCCGGATTGATACTAATGGTAATTTGCGTGTGCTTCGTATGTGTATATCTTCATTATTTATGCAAAATGCTGACCGCTTGCTTGCGCATGCTACTGCTTGTTTTAAAAAATTTCCATTCCTGCAAATCTAAAAACAAATTTTATTTTAACAATATAATGATTTCTAGTATAGGCAAAAGGCCAGTAATTTGTGGTTGAGGGGAAAGTCGATTAAGTCGACCCCAGTACATTACTGGTACTTTCTTTTATCGACCCCGTAAGGATGAAAGGCAAAGTTAACCTCGGCGGGATTTGAATTCAGACAGTAAAGGGCCGTAACTCTATGCTGCAAAGCATGGCGTCCGACTCTCTACCGATACTGCCAAACGACAGCCCTTATGTTTACCATGTCATGAAAATGAATATTAACATTCTAAATAAATAATAGATACGTAATTCTTTTTATCTAACACATACTTGCTACCTATTAGATAATTTCTACACCTGCGCGTCGCACAACAAATATCACACTAACTGTGTAAAAAAATAATTAATAACAATGATGTAAGGTTTTTACCCCTACCTTTTTTTTTTATTTAATCCTTTGCTCTACACTCAGTGTTTTGATATAAAGTTTATTCTTGAAATTATTTGAAATTAGTAATTTTTTTCTTTCTTACATTTTCCTGAAGACATGCGAGTTTTAGGTATTATGTAACCAGGTCATAATTGAGAATTAATTATTTCCAGTAATTTACATATGAATGTACCATTGCAACTGTGTTGTTGAAATGGACATAGAAATAAAAAGAATGAATGTAAGATGTTGATCTTAGTCTTTTGTCATGCTGTGTATATATATATATATATATATATATATATATATA
This sequence comes from Eledone cirrhosa, assembly GCA_964016885.1. Classification (NCBI taxonomy): domain Eukaryota; kingdom Metazoa; phylum Mollusca; class Cephalopoda; order Octopoda; family Eledonidae; genus Eledone; species Eledone cirrhosa. Next base: position 272,713,169 of record OZ024740.1, on the reverse strand, counting down.
TATATATATATATATATATATATATATAACGAAGGAATTGTGGTAAGGAACCAGATGGACCATAACGCACCAAAGTACTCAATACTTCGGGTAGTAGAGTGCGTAATAGGAACAAGTATGACCCCGACGGCAGAGCTCAAGCCGTTTCGACGGCTATTTCTGGACTAAATAAGAATTTTTAGTCTGGTAAATAAATAGCCGAACTTCTCAGAGGGTATTTCCTTATATCGGAAAATAGTAATTGTCAAGAAGATTGGTCAAAAGGATTGGTCAAAAGATTTGTCTTTACAACAAATCTTTTGACCAATCCTCTTGACAATTACTATCTTCCCATATAAGGAAATACCCCCCTGAGAAGTTCGGCTATTTATTTACCAGGCTAAAAATTCTTATTTAGTCCAGAAATACCCGTCGAAACGGCTTCAGCTCTGCCGTCGGGGTCATACTTGTTCTTATATATATGTATATATATATATATATGTGTGTGTGTGTGTGTGTGTGTGTGTGTGTGTAAAGAGTAAACAGAAATAACAACACAATCGGTACAGTATATGGAAGGAATATATTAGGTTAACGCTTGAGATAGCAGGAAGAGGGTCTTAACGTTTCGGACGATAATATAATAAAAAGAGACAAACACAGATATATACATATATGCGTTCAAATCACAAGAGATGTAAATACAGAGAGACAGATATATGTATCTGTGTTCGTCTCTCTTTATTATATATTATATTATATTATAAGGCTCGGAAAATTTTTTTTTTTTTTTATCTATTTTAATTTTTAGTTTTTAACTCAATATATACTTTATATATATATATATATATATATATATATATATATATATATATATATATATATATATATATAGTATAAAACAAAACGAAAAATCAGTGATGCATCTGGACTCAGTTTATTGCATGTTACAATTGTTTCGCCGGCAGGTAACTCGAGACATGATCACTGTATGGATCTGGCTGATTCTACGGCTGCAGGTTCCTTCGGACACATGCAATTCTTTCGGAGCAAATTTTCTCACTGAGATCCATACAGTGATCATGTCTCGAGCTACCTGCCGGCGAAACAATTGTAATACGCAATAAACTGAGTCCAGATGCATCACTGATTTTTCGTTTTTTTATACTATTCACACTCTGCTCTGTATGAATATTGAATGCTAATTTTGGCATACCGCCTATGGAAGCACCATAGCTACCATTATACACACGTATAATATATATATATATATATATATATATATATATATATATATATATATATATATATATATATATATATATATACAATGATATTAAATAAATGGAAACTATATTTATAAAACTATATTTATACTATTATATATATATTTCATGGTCAGTGTCCAAGTCTCAGACCCGTACAGCCGCAAAGACTCCACTACATCAAAAGTGACACAGAGGAGACTGAGGCTAGCTGAACATGCTCACCGACATCCAGAGTTGACACTGCACTCAGTGCTCCTGTGAGAGCCCCTGCATGAACACACTGGAGAAGAAAGACCGAGGTTAACATATGTTGATGCCCTAAGGACAGGCACTGGTCTGATGGAGACGCAGGACATGGCAGCGATAATGAGGGACAGAGACCGCTGCAGAGAACTCGTCCATGGATCTCGGGAATTTTACCTGCCTTAGATAGATAGATGTATATATATACTGTTATCCACCTGTTTTTGGCAGGGCCAATAACGTTGTTAGAAACCCGTGCAGTCGTGAAGAAATGAATTCAACGAGTCATGACGTGAGAGCTATAGCTTTTGTGATAGGTTCCATCAATTTACTATAATCAATCAACCCACTGAAACGATCGTAAAACAATGAACTATTTAAGAACCTATCTTCGACTCTTTATTTTCGTTTTTCAATACTTACATATATATATATGTGTGTGTGTGTGTGTGTGTGTGTGTGTGTGTGTGTGTGCGCTCACGTAGTTGTGTGTTAATGCATTTATGCATGCATTTATGTATATGTGTGTGTACGTACATGTGTGTATATGTGTATGACTGTTCGTATTTCTTTTGCTTTACAAGTTTATTGGTGTTAAGTGGGGAAACAACCTAAAAACTAAAGAAACAAGAAAGAAGGGAAGGAAATAATGAAAAGACGTAAAGAAAAATGAAAATCATAATGGCAGATAGATAGATAGATAGATAGATAGACAACTAGATAGATAGGTAGATAGATAGATAGATAGATAGATAGATAGATAGATAGATAGATAGATAGATAGATAGATAGATAGATAGATAGATAGATAGATAGATAGAGAGAATGATAGATATACAGACAGATAGACAGACGAATGGGATGGCTATTAGATAGGTAGATAGATACTTAGATTAAAAAAGATAAATAAATAGATAGATAGATAAATTTCTATTTATTTGCCACGAGGGCACAAAAGAAGGGGACATTTACACAGTGGGGGAGTTTACATAAATCGAGTAAAGAAAAAAGGAATAACAATAATAATATAACAATAAAAAGTCCTCAAAAGGGAGGGGGCGTGTTGGGGATTGCACATACCTCCGAAAAGTGTGCAACTCTTTTCGCGGGGGAAGCCCAGAGAGGAGGCGCTCCCCCTTTCCTCTTCACTTCTTCACCTACAGAACAATGTAGAGAGAAGGCCCATTTACACGGGCCATTCTCGCTTCTTTCACCCACCTTTCATAAAACTGTCTGGGACCAAGCACTTCTCTCTCCATCCTGATTCTTCTTCCGAAGTGGTATCGGAAGAAGTAAACCAGGTGATGGCCGGAGAGAAAGTCACCCGACCTCAGACCTTTCAGGCGCGTCCACCACACAACCTCTTTCATCATGGCTATTACGCACAGAAAGACCGCCTCTGCTTCATTTCTGAAGGGAGGAGGCGGCTTGATGTTCACCACAGACTCGGCGGTTAATCGAATCGGCGCCACACGCGACAGCAGTCGTTCGACGTAGCCCCACAGATCGGCAACGCCCGGGCAGTGTACCAGTGCATGCGCAACGGTTTCCTCGTCGCGCACGCATCTGGGACAGATCTTTTTCGCGGGATCCCTGCCCGGGCGCCCGTGTCTGTAGAGCTTTTCTCGAACGGGCAGAGCCCCCCGGTAACACTGCCAGGCTAGGGACCTCTGGAAGTTGTCCATGGGTCCCGGGCCGAAAGTTCTACCGAACAGGCTGGCCAGTTCGTCCTCCTCCATGCCTAGCGACTCTCCAAGGGTGTCGTCGCCCCTGCTAGCCACCAACCCTCTATAGAATGTCGAGGTGGATTCTCCACTGACAGTCGGGTCCGCTTGCCAGATAGCCGTGAGCGCCTGGGCACACTCAGTGTGCCAGTTGCCCAGTTTTCTCGGTCTTTGCTTCACCCAGGATTGCAGTTCGGTGAGCGAGACGAGCTGTGGGAAGGCTCGCCTCACAAACGGGGCCCACACCGGCTGACCGTTGAGGAATACCTGTAGATGCCGTAGCCTCAATGCGTGCCTACGCATCAACAGCCACGGCATACCCAGCCCTCCTTTCGAAGGGTGCTGGCAGCAGATGGATCTCCTCACCATGGGAGGCCGCTTCTTCCAGAGGAACTGGAAGAGCATGCGTTCCATGATGGTGAGCTTTTCCTTGGGGCAAGGCACGACGGTCAGGCGGTAGTAGATGACGGACGCTATGTAAGCGTTCGTCACCTCCGCCCGACCTTTCAGTGATAGTTTGCACTTGGCCCACTTCTGGGTCAGCGCAAACACCCTGCTCGTCACCTCGCCCCAATTCTTCTCCACCTGGAGGTCCGGTCCGAACCAGACCCCGAGCAGCTTCACCGGGCCCTCCGTCCACCGCCCGACGACACCGTCCAACGGCATCGGTTTGCCCCTCCACGTTCCGAGTTGCAAACCGACCGACTTGTCCTGGTTCAGCTTAGCCCCCGTCAGCCTTTCGTATTCCTCCAGTAGGGTGGCGATCGCCCCGATTTCCGAGGCGTCCGCCACCATTACTGTTACGTCGTCGGCATAGGCCGAGACCGCTTTGTGCAATCCCGGTTCCAGGGGTATGCCCCGCAGCAACTCCAACTTCCGCAGCAGTGGCTCGAGAGTCAATACGTACAGAAGGGAGGAGAGGGGGCACCCCTGTCTGATGGATCGGGTGATTTGAAACGGCTCCGAGAGGTAGCCGTTTACTTTAATCCTAGAGTAGATGTTGCCACTGTGCATGGCAGAAATCCAGCCCCTGAAAACGGGTCCGAAGCCCGCCGCCGCTAGCACCGCATCCAGGTAACCATGGTCGACCCTATCGAACGCCTTAGATTGATCCAAGTTGATCAGGGCCCCACCAAAGCCGGGTTCGTAGCCAACCCTCTCTATGATGTATCGCATGAGGTGGAGGTTGTCGTGAATGGACCTGGACGGGATAGCGCATGTCTGCGCGTCTCCCACCAAACCACCCACCACAAGCGCCAACCTCTTCGTCAACACCTTGGCCAAAATCTGTAACTCTGCATTCAGCAGAGTTATGGGCCTAAAGTTACTTAAGTCGTCCCCCTTGCTCTCGTCCTTCCTCACTAGCGTGACCACGCCCTTGGTCACAGAACAGGGAATTCTCCCGTTCTGTTGCCAGTTGCAATAGACAGCCTCGAGGAGTTCGGAGAACAAGACCGGCATAGCTAAATAAAGTTCGTATGGTAGACCATCGAGACCCGGGGATTTGCGTCTGCTGCATTGGCTGAGCGCTTCCCCGATTTCAGTGGCTGTGATTGGCCCTTCGCAGCACTCCGCTTCGCCGCTCGAAAGACGCGGTAGACCGTCGAGGTATGGACCGAAGTCCACATCCCCGTCCGGCCCCCCGCCACCTCCGAACAGTCGAGCAAAGTGCCTTTGAAAGGTCTCGCACATTCGCTCAGGTTCAAGGATCACCCGTCCATCCTGGTCTCGCAAAGACCGAATGGTGGATTTAATCCCACTCTTGGCTTCTGTCACGCGGGCCCAGCTAACAGCTTTGGTCCCCTCGTTTCCTAAAGCACGTATTTTACTTCGGACAACGCAGCCTTCGTGCTTCGCGTCAAAGAACTGGCTCAATGCCGTTCTCGTCGCTAACACTCTGGCTACGTCTCCGCTCCTAATCGCCTCTTCTAGTTTATCTGTTAACTCCCTTTCCCTCCTATTTCTATTCGCCGCTAGTTCCTTACTGTAACCTATCGAACTTACTCTAATCTCTCTCTTTAGAGATACCCACCACCTGCTGTTGACGATCGCTCCCGTCAACCGCATCTTAACTAAGCTACTAATCCGGTTTCTGTAATCTTTCTTTGTCGGTAAGGACAAGTTCATCTTCCAGTAACCGGGACCCTGTCTATGCGTTCTATCAAGGTTGACCACGCAGGTCACTAATTTGTGATCTGAATAGCCAACCATGATCAGTTCTGGACAACTAAATACGTCCCTATCCTTACTCCTAACCAAAAACCTATCTAGGTACGATCTAGATTGTCCACTGCGGTTTGCCCAGGTCCAGGTTGGCGCAGTTGGACAATCTAGTCGAAATCTATCGACCAGGTCGAATCGATCGAGTAACCCCTTGAGGCTGCTACACCCCCCTCTATCGGGACATGCCCCTGCATAGTCCCAACGCGCATCTAGGATTCCATTCCAGTCCCCCACTAAAAGCAGGGAACGCGACGTTCCTAGAAAAGTCTCCAGACGTTGGAAGAAGTCGGCTCTCTCCGCCCCGAAGGGAGCATAAAGACCGACCAGTCTGAAAGCCCCGCCTTCACCACCTCCGACGTCCAGCACCAGTAATCGACCCCCCGGGTCCGAGTGAACAATCTGTACGTCGAGAGTCAGACGTTTATCCAGCAGTACGGCAACTCCCCCCCCCCGCCTCCGGGTTGACAGAGAGATGCGTGCATCTCAAAGTCATCGAAGGCGGGCGCCAGCTGTCTCACGCTGCTGATCCGACTCTCGCAAACAACCATCACATCTATACTTTGTGACCTGAGGTCACTTAGAAGCTTTGCTTGCTTCCAAGCTGAGCTCAGGCCACGCGCGTTCAAACAGCCAACTCTCAATTGATCTATTTTGGTGTTGAAAGTGAAGAAAGAAAAGCACTTACCTCTCCGGGTTGCGTAATTTCCATGGCATCAGGTGTGTTGGGTGGAGGGATGTTTTGTGGTGGTGTGGGGGTACACGTGTGTGGTGGGGTTGGGGTATTTGGAGTTGTGTCAGGGAGAGGGGCGGTTATGGGGAAATCTTTCAAGAGGACGCGATTCAACGGTTTTAAACAGGGGGGGCTCACGTCCCGTCTAAATTGTTCTTTTAAGGAACGATAAAGGTCCAGAGGGACCTTTATCATTTTTAAATGGGTGAAGTTCTCTGTTGAGATAAAGTTTGGCCCTTCGGTCTGCACCATAGGGTTATTGTTTATTAATTTAACCAGTTTTTTGTTTTCTTTATTTATATATGTGTATTGCAACGTCTTTTTTTGTGATGCTGTCAATGTTTCGGAGAGGGGAGGCGCAGATTTATTTTTGTTTGTTGAGGGTGGGGTGTTTTTGATTGGAGTTGGTGTTTGTGTGTGGGTTATTTGTGGTGTGCTGGGTGTGTGTTTTCTTTTTTTTCTTTTAACTTGTCTGAAGGCTTCTCCTCCTTCTTCTTCAGAAGTTGGGGGAAACTCTTCAGCGCTAGGTGGGAGGGACGTGTTGTGTGGTTGTTTTTTTTTTGCGGGAGGGGTAGATTTGTTACTGTTTTTTTTATTATTTGTTTGGAATGGGTTTTGTGGTGGTGGTGGTGGTGGTAATGTTTGTGTCGTGCTTGTGGTTGGTAATGGTGGTGGTGATGTTTGTGTTGTGGTTGGTGGTGGTGATTTTTGTGTCGTGCTTGTGTTTGGTGCTGGTGGTGGTGATGTTTGTGTTGTGTTTGTGGTTGGTGGTGTCTGTATTTTGTTTGCTGTGTGTGGTATTAGTGTATTTTTGGAGGTGGGTGGTGCTGGTGTACTGTTTGTGGTGGGTGTGGGCAATAGTCCTTTTTGGGGGATACGTTTCGGGCAGTTAGCCTTAACGTGTCCCCTTTCCATGCATAAATAGCATGCTGGTCTTCTCCCCTCTACAATTATGTCTATTGGGGTAAGGTCATCCAGCCAGATGCGATCCGGGATTTGTGCTATTCTTTCGGGCCTCATTTGGACTAGTATGTCGAGGCCCATTCCCAGGAACGCATCTCCAGTTGCCTTCCCCATTGACAGCATAGTGTCTTCGCCCATATCAATGAAGCCAGCAATAGCCCACCAGAAGTCCATTGTGGGCAGCATTGTTTTTACTTTTATTCTCTGAGTTCTTCTACCCATGTAGGAGGGATAGAAGCTATATGTTGTCGACGAGAGTGGGCTTAGGGAAAGCTGAACCGCCGTTTCTTTGTCTCTTGTTAGGACCGAAATGCTGCCATAGAGTCGGTCCTTTCGTATGAAGAGAATATTCTTCATATAGTCTTTTAGGACTAACTCTATTTCCATTTGGCTGGGCTGTGCTGGCTTTCTTGACTGGTTTAGTATAGTTCTGTATATAACTGTGTTTTCTGCTCTGGCTTTCTTGAATTCTGGGGGGGAGTTAATGGAAAACATTCCGTTTTCCCCCAAAACAATATGTTTCTTTGCTTCGGCCAGTTTTTCTCTGGCGGCAGTTAGGTCAATTGGTGTGTATGTAATGGATTGCTTTGTTTTCTGGGCGAAAGTTGCCCTGTCGTTATTTGTATTATTTTCTGTTTGTTTGTTTTCTGTTTGCTCATTTTCCTTAACATTTGTTTTTTCATTTTGTTTGTTTGTTTCAATGTCTAATTTTGTTGTAATTATTTTTTGTTCTTCAGACTTGGGGGGCGTGGCAGAGCTAATGGCAGACATGTCTGCCATCTTTTCCGCCATGCTGCCAAGAAAGAAATTTTTCGGCAAAAATAGATATTTATTTTACCCCCTAAAAAGGGGGTAAATGCAAAAATGTTTCCCTAAATAACAGGGGTTAGTGTTCCAAATGTGTTGCACTAAAAAATTTATCCGGTACTTACAATAGCAAGGGTAAATCCCGATGGAATAGCGGAGCCGATGCGAAGCGTGTCTTACTCTATCAAGATAGATAGATAGATAGATAGATAGATAGTTAGATAGATAGATAGATAGATAGATAGATAGATAGATAGATAGATAGATAGAGAGGAAGAGGTGGAGAGAGAGAGAGAGGGAGAGAGAGAGAGAGAGAGAGAGAGAGAGAGAGAGAGACGGTGAAATCGGACGTCTGTTTCGTTCAATCCATTAGTACGACCAGGTCTCACCGCATAATTGCTGTTCTAACGAGAAGTAGTTTATACTACAAACTGCAGACACACACGCGCAGACACACACACCACACACGTACATACACATACACGCACACCCACTCACACAATGAAAACACACGTATAGACAATCATATGCCATGTGTACTTACCAGTGAGTGAAAAACATTAGAGAAATATTTCTCCAATTCGCTATACAACCATTACATATGTAAAACATAGAAGAGTGCTCATGTATTATGCATTAAGAAACGTCCGAACAGTATAAGGTGACTAGAGTAAAGATCTAAAGTGATCTTCTTCTTCATTCTTTCACTCTCTTTCCCCATCTCCACACATACCTTTTTCTTCTTTTGTGTTGTAGACAATTTCTTGTTTTATTATATTTGTTTGTCTGAATAGCTGTTGCTGTTTTGTTTTGTTTTTTTTGCCTTTGTTCTTGTGAGGCACCAGGTCGGCTAGCTCGAGTCGGATTGAGCATAGGCATATGATCAAAGACGTTATAGTTGTGACCACACAAACACACTCGCACCCACAAACACACACACACACACATATACATATATATATATATATATATATATATATATATATATATATATATATATATGGGGGGGTGTTAGTAGGCGTCTGTCATCTTACCATCCCATTCCTACTGACTAGCCTCTGTGTCACGTGATTGATTATTTAGAATTGGCCATATGATCAGTGGCAGTGAGAATTTTCAGTGGCTGGAATCCAGTCCTCGATAGCTGTTCCAGTTGCCGAATTATTATTATTTTTATATGAGTCCCCAGTGTCCGCGCATCGCCTGGAGACTCGGCTGAGAATGACCTCCCTGATGACGCAAGGAAATTCTCAACAGTTCATTACGTAACTGTCTTTATCCCATTGCAGAAACTAATTAGTTGGAGTGAAAATTTAAGTAAGTAAGTTAATTTTTTATTTTTTTATTTTTTTATTTTTTTAAAGAAATGTTCTTATTTTACGTCTTATATATTATTGTTCTGCATTCTCCTGCATTGAACCACCTAGGTACTATAACATAACCTGTGTATTTGCTGGCATTAGCGTACATCTGTGCGCTTATGTTAGTAGATATATTAAATTATCTATATATATATATATATATATATATATATATATATATATATATATATATATGTTTATATATTTATTTATTCAGGTTTGAGGTTCACCACTGGATAGAGCTGGTCAATTCCGTATGGTCAATCGCAATGTAATAATAGAGAGAGTACTCAACGTAAAGCAGTTCAACCGTCTTTGTTTTTGTAGTTGGTGGTGCTATTACGGAGTTAAATATTATAATGAAATGACAGGAGGCTGGATTTGTGTAAATCCTTGAAATCCTGGATTTGTGTAAATCCTCGAGGGCGACCAGCAAAGGTAGAAGATGCTGGATGGCGGTCGCCCTCGGGTCCTTGATTTTCAGCCCCATGGATTTTATCTATTACATTCACGTATTATATTTCGAATACCTGATGATATCACCGGATTCATACGGAACCCGGTCATTGAAATGATCATAGTATAATAAACCTTTCAAGGATTTACACAAATCCAGCCTCCTGTCATTTCATTATAATATTATATATATATATCACGAAGGAAGTGTGGTAAGGAACCAGATGGACCATAACGCACCAGAGTACTCAATACTTAGGGTAGTAGAGTGGGTAATAGGAAAATGTTAAACCCCGACGGCAGAGCTCAAGCCGTTTCGACGGCTATTTCTGGACGAAACGGCTTGAGGTCTGTCGTCGGGGTTTAACATTTGCCTATATATATATATATATATATATAAAAGAAATAAGATTTCGCTTCAAGCATAGCTTTATACAATATGTATAGAAATTTCGTATTTCGAAAGAAATACGGTTTTAGGAAGCCGTAGCTATGTAAACACCGATGGGGGGTAACGCCCTCTGGTGGCATCCAGCAGAAGCAAGGGGCGTTAGCCTCTCCCCCCCCCCCCCCCCGTGTTTACATAGCCTCTGGCCTCATGGTTGTCTGAACAACCTGGGGTAACTCTAAACTTTCTCCCAGGTCAAATCTCAATTTGCACGATTGGGTTGTCAATCATATTAACCCAGGTTATTATTTTTTTAGTCCGATGTTTGTATGTATGTGTGTCTATGTGTGAAGGAAAGAGAGAGTATACATATACCGCGGACTTCCGGACAATTTCTGTCTACCAAATTGCATTCATATACCATTCGTCAAGCCACGTAAAAGACGCAATGAGGAGCAACGCACTAAAACTGAACTGGAAACCATGTGGTTGCGAAACAAACTCCTTAACTACCTATGACTATATATACGTGAGGGCAACAATCTAAGAGTTTGTAAGGGGAGAGGTGAATCAATCCTAGCAGTTGACTGATATTTTATTTTATACACACTTAAAATAATGAAAGGCTCAATTAATATTTGCAAGGTTTAAAATGAAAACGCAAAAAGCAAGAACAAACGCAGCAGCTATTTGTCCCGTGATTTAACGATTCTGTAAATTGACCACTATGTTGGATATAAGGAAGAAAACATTCTGCAAATTACAGTCACGATCTGACATAAACTCAACTCATAAAATGCACGCAGTAACTTCATTGATTTGATGCTCAAATTCATGGAACATATGTGAATAGTTTCAATGAATATGTTAGGTGGAATTGCTCAACTGACAATAGGGCCCATTGATGAGATCCCAGGCTGCCTTAGATTTCAGCTTCTCCAATTGACAACAAGCCAGAGAGCATTTGCACACGGCTGCTCAGCCTGCTGGAATTAACAACTAAATTCTCTTCCGCCATGCACCACCGTTTTCAGTGAGGAAAAACACTAGATAATATATTCCTATGAATATAATATCTTAATACAAACATGGTATGGTCACGGCTAGAATCTTTTTCTTCCTTTGTGATAGGTCTGCCTGGTCATGGATAACCTAGGGCCAAACAAAAACAACATGTATAAGATGTTCGGCTAGTAAAATTATTTGGATGCTAAAAGAGTTGCAATTGAAACTGAACGAACTTTACAAGTACAGCACCCACAATAACGAATTTTGTTTTACCACTAGCAAATATAACTACAACTGCATCAACAACAGCAACAACACCTCCTTCACCACCATCACCACCACCACCATCAACTACAACAACAACAACTACAGTAATGTTTGGTAATGTAGAAATGATAACAATACCGAGAATAACGAAAGCTACAGAAGCAACAAAAAATTTAAAACAATAACAAAAACAACAATGGCGGCAAAGAAAAATTTATTGACATGAATGATAAAAATAATGATAATAAGATGGAACTGAAAACTATGTGCAGTAACGGGAACAACAATAACAGAAGCTGCAACAAAATAATTTGAAAGAACTTCCCCAAAAATTACTTTTGCAAACAACATAAAAAAATTAGCGCAAATAACTGAGCTATCATCATCTACAGGACTGCACAGCAGCGACTGTTTCTTCTTTCTCTACTACTACTACTACTACTACCACTACTACTACTACTACTACTACTACTACTACTACTACTACTACTACTACTACTACTACTACTACTACTAGACCTGTCAGACCAATAACCAATCTGAAGAAAGTAATATATAACTAATTCCTTCATTCAAATCGGATCCCTTAAAAAAAGCGACATGTTTATGTTGTGGAACTCGTTCCTTGGCATCACTTCAGGTATGGCTACAAGTAATAAACCAAACTGAGTTGGAAGTATTTGAAATATAATACCGTGTTGTAAGTCTGGTTGCCTTTACACCCCACCATCTTCACAGTCACAGTAAAAATTCTCAGCTACAAATTGCAACTGCATCTTTGGCAAAATCTCACATGTAATAGTTAACACTCCCCTTAATTATTTTCTTTTCCTTCTTCAGTGTTTCTAGAATATATTATACAATTTCAAATAAATATCTGGCAAACTTTAACTAAAAATAAATATATAAATGTAAAAGCTTACTAAAAAGATTTAGTAAAATAACTTTATATTACAAGAAATAGTCTTTCGACTAGTATTGTTTTCAAATTATAGGCTTAATTACATAGAGAAACCACAGGAATAGATTTACTTGCATAATAATGAGTAGGTTGAGGAATTAAACATGTTTTCGCCATAAGGTTGCCCAAGTACGATAACTCTTGTTCCCCAGGGTCATATTTAAACATATCAGCTGACATTTGTCGCACAAATATGTAATAGTTTAAGACTAGCTTAGTTTAAACTAGCAACACATTAAAAATCTTCTTGGTACATCATTCTCAGAACCGTGCCCATGTTCACAATATTTAAATCATTACTCATTCTACATAAAGACATGCGAGGATCGGCTGAAAAAGTCACAGGCTGAAAGGTTTATAGGCTGACCAAGATACTCTCATGGAATGACCAAATGAGGTTTATTTTTCAACATAGTTCCTGGAAAGAAACAATACAGTTATTAATAGGTGTTGAAATTAATGCATGCAGTATTTTACAGCCCTAACATCAATCCTTCATAAACAGCCTATGAACTTTTCAGTCGGCCCTCGTAAACAGATTTTCTTGATGCAAGTCATTAGAGTATTCTATAATTGATCACTGAGCTAAAAGAACCAATGTGTCGTGAAACGACAACTTCAACAATTTCGCGTTCCTATAGTAATGTATGCCCACTCAGTTCCTCTCTTTTCAAACAACATTCTTATGAACATATCCTAAAACAAGTCATTTCAGCTCAGGACATGAACAATTCTAACTATTCTCTTTTGACCATTCAATTACATGAGCATGTTAGTTCGGGGAGTTTTTATTAAATCAATTTCTTACACTTTGTGTAAATATATTTCCAAATTGTTAGGTTAAATTAATGAAGGTTTGTGTTGTTTCTTGTATGTAAGGAATTTCAATTTTGATTAAATACGTACATTAAATCATCTAAAATAAACTTATATTATTGAACAATTTATATAGCTTTATATGGTATCACACTTATCTGGTGGTTCCAACACAGAGACTCAGTACGGTTCACTCTCTAAAAGTGTTTCCAATTATGGATGTTGCTTTAAAAGGTTTCAATTTTAATATGTTGGTAATGATTTGTTTCTAAAGCTTCTAAAGTATATTTGAAGATAGCAATGCTTACACGTTACATCAAACAACCTAACAGTGTCGTCCAAGATTGTTTTTCAACAATACTCTAGGATACATGGATTGAACTGGTAACAGGGTGGAAAAGATAAAGGAGTTTCATAAGGACAGGCAAATATTTTCTCTTTTAACATTGTCTTATGGGAAATAAATTTAAACTCTGACCACCTCGTATGCTGTTAGAGATAACGGTGAAAATCATTATTGTGATGAAGTCGATTAGTAAGAGAAGATGAATATCGGATATAATGTGCCTTATTTCAAAGCTTATTGGGTCCTAGATCTGGGAGTATCGGCTGAACTGGATGTTGTTTTCTAACCCCAAGCGAATCTTCATCAAGTGGATTTATAATAAAAGAAATTCTAGCTATAACCATACATATTTCAAACAGCTTATTCCAAACAACATTATCCAATACATCCTTCTTGATTTTGAAACTTTAGGTTATAATTTGAGAGAGATTTGGTTTCTATTTCTAGCAGGTGGAACAGTTATATAAAATCTCCCTCAATGCATCAAAATTAAGAGTGAAAGATCTGATGTGGTAGTCTTATCTAAAATATTGAAGTTATATTTTTGGTAACTTTCTTTTCAATAAAATTAGCTAAGAATAACAGAGTTGTTTATTAATAGTATCAAAAAATAGTTTCAATTATCTTGAATTTCACGACTGCAGACACTGTAAACCACCAGACTATTTGAATATTTTTCGGTACATTATTTGTTCTCAGTTCAAATACCACTTGGTATCAATTTGCGCCACATTTAACCGCGATCAATAAAATTGTACTGGATATATGTTGCCATCAATTCAATCATTTACAATCAAACATTATAGAAATTGACCTTGTAACTCGTTTAATGAATGTGTATAGCTTCTTGTTTTTTGGATATTGTTATTATTACCATTGTCATTATTATCGTCATTATTGTTGTTGTTGTTGTTGTTTTATATTAAACCAGTTGGGCTTCTTTTTACTATCTCCCTTAATTTCTAAACATAAACGATTAACTTTTAACTTAAATGGATTTTTAATGGGATTTTTGTGTCATGTGTCTACCAACTCCCTACTTCCTCTGCCCAACGCAGAAAGTATATAAGGGATTTCTATTTGCAAATCAGAAATCAAAACAAGAAACATCAGAAATCATTATTTTCTATTTGCATTTGTTTTTTTCCTTCAATTAAGCTGTTAATATAATTTACACTGCGGCATTTCTGTTTTTGAACTCCAAAATTATTCATATTGAATAAAATGACGAAAACTGTATTGCGTGTATGTGAGTGCTTGTGCGCGCACATTTGTAAGTGTGTGTGTGTGCCCGCGCTCGCGTGCGTGTGTGTGTCTGTGTTTTCTCATATGTGTGCTAGAAATCATATTAATTCTTTATTAAAAGTGTTAGATAAGTAATCGAACAATGACACGGAAGGCTATTGACATTATATAAAAATAACAGAGCTCTATCTAATAAAAACAAACACACTATTAAAGGGAACAGAAAAGAAAAGAAGAAAAATGAAACCAGAAAGGAGAAGAAGAAAGAGGGATCAAGCGGCGAAAGAAAGAGAGAAGAGGAGGGACACAGTCACTACACTCCATTCTGAGTGGAGCCTCAAAGGGCCTCACAAACAAAACGGCAAAAGCGTTATCGCGAAAAGTGGCCAGAGACACCTGCTGCAACAGCAACCCGACCTCACGCAGCTCCCTCCTCAAGCGCGCCCCCATCTATCTGACTTTATGGAGGAAATCAGCAGTGTGGGAACCAAGGACGCCAGAGCTATCGACGGAGGCCGGTCCAATGAGTAAGCGGTCGGTCAGACACCGGTATTTAAAGATAAAATGAATTAGACAATGTAATTGCACACGCTTAAGTTTTTTAATTCAAATCCACCCACATAACGGCATTATCTTTTCATTTACCAGTCATATATTGGTGTCGGTTGAATTGTCTACACCTTAACCGTGTAAGGTAAAACCTCGTCTTAATACTATCTAGGGCGGGTAAAATTCCCGAGATCCATGGACGAGTTCTCTCCAGCGGTTTCTGTCCCTCATTATCGCTGCCATCTCCTGCGTCTCCAACAGACCAGTGTCTGTCCTTAGGGCATCAACATACGTTAACCTTGGTCTTCCACTTCCAGTGTGTCCATGTAGGGGCTCCCACAGGAGCACTGAGTGCAATGTCAACTCTGGATGTCGATGAGCATGTCCAGCTAACCCCAGTCTCCTCTGTGTCACTTTTGAGCTGACTTTTGGGAGGCTCCCATACAGCTCTGACATTTTCATCCTCAGTGTATACTGATTAATGTTCAGAGCCATCCTCAACATTATCGTATAGCACCCATCCACCATCTGAGTGAGTTTCTTGGTCAGTGTCCAAGTCTCAGACCCGTACAACAGCGCAGACTTGACTACAGCAATGAAGAGGCGGATTTTCAGGTCTTTACGAAGGTCCGACTT
>OZ024740.1:272687199-272692199 GCA_964016885.1 Eledone cirrhosa | reverse complement strand
TGTATCGATCTTACTCGACTCTATAATCGGCAGCTCGACGCACCCCTTAAAATGCTAGTACAAAATGAATACATGCTATATGATAAAGTCAGAAGTTCATATGTTGGTCAATAGGGATTGTTTTGATTGGTGGAATAGTTCATAGGGATGTTTTCGCCTGTAGTGTATGTGGGGGTGGATGTGATGATAAGATGGTGGTGACGGTCGCAGGCTTAGGTGGGCGGTCGTGTGGGGATGGTGGATTATCTGTAGACAGATTGGCGTATATTTGTGGCTGATTATTGTGTGTGGTGTGGGTGTGGTGTTGTTGTTTATGGTAATGGTGTTTATGGTGGTGTGGTGGGTGTGGTGGTGGTGTCAAATACAATGAGGAGATACATACTAGACACACTTAGTCTGACAA
The DNA here is from genome assembly GCA_964016885.1 of Eledone cirrhosa. Taxonomy (NCBI): domain Eukaryota; kingdom Metazoa; phylum Mollusca; class Cephalopoda; order Octopoda; family Eledonidae; genus Eledone; species Eledone cirrhosa. The sequence continues at coordinate 272,691,796 of OZ024740.1, read as the reverse complement.
AAACGTTGTATATATTACACATGCGTATATGTCAGTGTGTATATACGCATATGTATGTATACAACGTTTTTGTCAGACTAAGTGTGTCTAGGTATGTATATATATATATATACATATATATACATCTATATATACATATCTATATATATACATGTATATATATGTGTATATATATATGCATACATATATATATATGTATATATTTGTATACATATATATATACACATATATATATATATATATACATATATATACATATATATTTATATATATATGTGTGTGTGTATATATATATATATATGTATATAGTGAAGGCGTGTGGCTGAGTGGTTAGGGAATTGGATTCGGAATCGTAAGGTTGTGAGTTCGATTCCTGGACCAGGTGATGCGTTATGTCCTTGAGCAAGACACTTTATTTCACGTTGCTCCTTCTACCTGGAGTTGCGACCGATAGATAGTATTAGCAATTGGAAAGACCAACGGAAACATTGTTCCCTCGGTCCGATTTGACGAAAGTCGATCGTTCCTTAATATATATATATATATATATATATATTAGAAAGTGAGGTTTTTTTTACAAAATGAAAAATAACCGAGGTGTCCTACACGAGTGGAAGTATAAAGAAAAAGGGATGAAATCGAAAATGCAACTGAAGTCTTATTTTTTTAAAAATATATATATTTATTTGGTTCCTTTACCGGTTTCGCAGTTCTTCTGCTTTTCAAAAGGTGAGTTGAGATGGAGGGTCTGTGGTTTTTCTCACATCTGAGATGTGAGAAAAACCACAGACCCTCCATCTCAACTCACCTTTTGAAAAGCAGAAGAACTGCGAAACCGGTAAAGGAACCAAATAAATATATATATTTTTAAAAAAATAAGACTTCAGTTGCATTTTCGATTTCATCCCTTTTTCTTTATATATATATATATATATATATTTATATATATATATATTTAAATATATATATATTTAAATATATATAAAGTTTCAAAACTGTTCCGCATCGCTCGAGAGAGAATCCCAGGAAGGTGGAGGGGGAATTTATCACGTGATACAGCGTCAAGAAACAGAGCTAAGTCCCTTATAGCCATGAGAAATGCCATTCTCTCGCGCGATACGGAACTGTTTTGAAACTTTATATGAGGTATTCTCTTGATAAGTTGGCAAACCTCACAAGAATACTACATCTCTTTTGCAAAGTAGCCACGAAACTGTACAGTCGAGAATGTGGAGAAATAATAGGTATTTATTTATTTATATCTAATGTTTCTTCTTTCTTTATAATGTATTATATAGCTCTCATATAGAATCAATTTAATTCATTCCAATTATTTTGTCCCTCTTTATCATAGAGCAACAACGGTTAAGGTTGGCAACACATAATATCACATACTTGTGAAAGATATATGTGTGTTTGTGCATGTATATGTATGTATTCACATGTATCTGTGTATTCCTCATTATTGTCTATAACTCCCTCACGATAGTGTAACTACTGAAGTATAGTGACTGCTTTCAAGCTAATACTATTTACACTTCTAGCCTCCCTTGCCACCTCGTCTGTAGCCTAGGTATTAATGCCCCCTCCGCCATTTGTGACATTTCTCATGGCTATAAAGGACTTAGCTCTGTTTCGTGACCGCTGTAACACGTGATAAATTCCGCCTCCGCCTTCCCGGGATTCTCTCTCGCGCGATACGGAACTGTTTTGAAACTTTAAATGAGGTATTCTCTTAATAAGTTGGCAAACCTCACAAGAATACTACATCTCTATGATATAGGATTTTTGCAAAGTAGCCACGAAACTGTACAGTCGGGAATTTGAAGAAATAATAGGTATTTATTTATTTATTTATTTCTAATATTTCTTCTTTCTTTATAATGTATCATATATATATATATATATATATATATATATATATATATATATATATATATATACAGAAAGAGGATATGCTCCGAAATCAATAGTCGTGTCCGAGGAACCTGCGTGACTAGAGTCAGGTAGATCCACACACGGATCGAACCTCGAGCTGTTCGCCGGGGAAACAATTGTAACACAATAAATTGAGTTCCGCTGCATCACTGATTTTTCGTTTTCCATTATATATATATATATAGAGAGAGAGAGATAGAGAGAAACATTGATCCCTGATTTGTGGTTTTAATTATAGTTGACTGGAATTAATTTCATGAAGCTTGTAAGAATAAGCTCCGAATTTGTACTGGAGGCTGAAGTTGAATTTTGAACGGAAACTGCTGACAATGAAGAAACAACATCACTGAATCTACTGATTCTGCCATTCACCACCCGATTTATACCTTTTTAAATTATATAACTTACGAAACATCGTTTAAACACATTAAAACAATTACAATATCAGTAAACGTACTTCTAATATATTTATTTAATAGATTTAAGCAATTCATAATTTTTTTATTTATTTTTTGTGGGGGAGGGGTGTATATGTTTGTTAAAACAATTTTCCTCGTTGTAGTTAATTTATTTCTTTAGGTCAAAAAATCTTGAAAGATAAATTTTGTCTTTATTTTTTATTTAGATTTTTCCTAATTCATTAATTACATCGGTGTACTGTTGATGATTTTAATATATTTATAGGCTTTATCAAAAGTTTAATTATAGTGATTTAACTCGAGTAGCTTTAACTACTTTGATGCAACCATTTTTTCACTCATTTTTTTATTAAATTCATTGCGGCCTCACAAAGGTCTCGTTGACATATTTTAATCAGTTTTTTTCTTTTATTTATTTATTTTTATTTATTTTTTTTTTTTTTTGCTTTGCGGATATCTGGATTGAGAAGAACAACTGTTTATAGATGTTGTACCGTTGTACAGCATCTTATGACACATTACAATTAATATTCTCTCTTCAAATTCCACCGGTTTTACATATTCATTTTATTCTTCCGGTACTGGGTGGGTTGGGGTGGTATATGAAAAAATGAATACGAGTAGGTTTGTTTTTGAAACATGAAGCGAGTTGGAAAATAGAAATATAAGCTTTCACCATATTTTTTTACTAAAGAAATTTTAGCCGGATAGTGGGGTTTAGAACCCTCTAGAAAATGGGAAAAGATGAGTATTGACGTACTCATATTTTTCCATTTCTTAGAGGGTTCTGAACCCCACTACCAGGCTAAAATTTCTTTAGTTAAAAGTACGGCAAAAGCTTCAATTTCTATTTTATAAATACCAGTAATATACTGTGGTTACGTTCATTGACTAAACGTATATCTCTGTAAGTAAGTAAGTCAAATGGAATCTATTCCAGTTTATTAAAACCAAAATTAATTTTCCATCATGGAGTGAGACCACGATACGATTTCGATTCCATGCTGAAGTTGAGTGATCTTACATTTGCCTTAAAATGCTGCTGTGCAAAATAGGAACCAACCAATATTATATTTCGCCGCCACGCTTCGATGAATTTGTTGCATATAGTGTAGATGAAGTGCTGGACAATTATCCCTTTTGTGTACTGAGACCAACACTATATTCTTAACCAGGCATATCTTTATTACATGTTTACCTACATGTGGTAATATATTTTGATAGAGCGCACCATTGTAAAATAAATGGCCTATTTCTAGGTTGAAATACATCAATATACTAGTGTTATTCTACCCATTAATAAACGTCGGTGTCTATATTAGATAGAAATGTAAGTTAATATTAACATCATTTTTTATAGAAAAGATTTCAGAATAAGCCGATGCTACAGTTAATACCCAGGGGTATTTAGTTAAATCATATTTTATCATACTTAAATCAAATCTCGATAGAAAAGAATTTGTATATTATAATTCCAATGTTAATAAAATAGAAATCAATCTAGTTAGTTCTGGCCCATTTGATCGATTATATAACGCTCAAAATATGTGGCATTTTGCCAATTTTAGAAAGCAGATGTAATATTATTGTTTTCTTTTATTTGTCTGGTTTTTCTTTACACCATCGACTGAGTTTAAACTCCCACGGGCCATGTCTTTGCTTTTCAGAATTTTTAGGTCGATAAATTGAGTACACAATAAAAAACATACTTAAGGCGTTTGACGTAAATATTAAATATAGCTGGAGCTCTACAATATTAAAGTAATCAATATGAACTAAAATTGAAATAGGTGAAAAACCAGTTTCAAGTAATACATTTAAAGAGCGTTAAAATACTACTTTATAAAATACATGATAAAAGACTTGATAAAATACATTAGCTATGAAGAAATTGTAAATTCTGATATGGAGGCATTTTCGAATGACATGATTTCAAATTGGTGTTAAAATCCTGTAGCGACCTCAGCTTACCAGAAGTTTACTATTTTATTACAGATGGATTAAGTAGTGGTAGAGTCATTCCATCGTCCGGTGTAACGTCACCATATGACACTGGTGGAGGCGCATGGCCTAGTGGTAAGGGTGTTGGACATACAATCATAATGTCGTGAGTTCGATTCCTTGACTGGGTAGTGTGTTGTGTTCTTGAACAAAAACACTTCATTTCACGTTGTTCCAGTATACTCATCTTAAAGTGAATACCACCAGCAATAGCTGGGAGTTTAACCCTGCAATGGACA
>OZ024740.1:272672199-272684699 GCA_964016885.1 Eledone cirrhosa | reverse complement strand
CATATATATATATATAAAACATATATATATATATGCATATATATATATGATATATACACATATATATATATATATATATATAAAGATACATGCATATATATATATATCCATATATATATATTTATATATATATATGCATACATACATACATACATACATACATACATACATACATACATACATACATACATACATACATACATACATACATACATACATACATACATACATACATGCAAATATGTGTATGTGTAGCATAATGGTAGACATATTGGGACGTATATAACTCTATAGGAACAAAGAGGAGAGAAAAAATACTATTAATGTCCACTTACTAGTCGTAAATCATAGCCGGAGGAAACATGCAGTTTGAGTAGACAAGCGTAACGAAAGAAAGACAAAATCAAACACCTAAAAGAAAATAGACATAAGAAAATATAAGCTAGTGACCGATAGGATAAGTAGTAGAATACAATTGATGAAAACCATTCCGAAGCAGAAGTATGATAAAATCGGGAAGAAGAAAAAATGAGGTGGGAAATTATGAATATGCTGAGATTATAAAAGAAGGTCGGAATTTGTTGAAGTATGAGATACCTGATAAGTAATCGCTGTTTTCGTTTAAATTGATATTGAGGATCAGGTGAACGCTATCATTTTTAACGAGGAGCGTGTTAGATGTGAAAGAGATTTAATTTTCAGAAAAAAATATAATTGTTATTGAGCCTGTAGCAGCGGAGACTTCCGGCGTTGTTTGAGGGTTGTTATAGAGGATGGAGATTGTCAATTTAAATAAAGGACAAACGTAATTAATTAGATATAATAAAATAAAAATCTACTCCATTAATAAAACGTAGTAGTTGATTCATTGGTTTACGCTGTGTGTTTTTGCTTTTATTTTAATTTAAAAGAATAGTTAATCAATACGAACATTAACTGACCACCATAAATGAATGTGAATCATCATAGACATTTCTAAGCCCTACAGGTTCATTCTGTCATTACCACAGGAGAGGTCCGGTGCGCTTTTAAATCCAAAGTCGGGCTAGATCGATACAGATCGAACCTTGAGCTGATCAATAGCGAAACGCGCGTCACTACTCAATAAACGTAATGAAGACATAACAAATTCTCCTTTTTATTATTATTACAATTATAGTCTGCTTAGTTCTACACCTCTATACCGATGGACGTTACATTCCCTATAAAAAATAAAAAATAAAATATATAATATATATATGTAGAAGTTCTATTTAAATTGTTGGGATACAACAAGCAAATATTTTTATAACTGATATAAAGCACTCAACAAATTATTGGAGTAAAAATACGATATATTAACAAATGGAAACTATATTTATAAAACCATATTTATTTCATTATACATATTTCAAGACTATCCGGGAGCTTCCAACAGAAATGGTCCCATTCTTTAAGGGTATGTCAATATTTATTTATAAAACTGATCTATATTATATTTTATCTGATGAAAGCACACCATAATTTAACTTGGTGTCTTTGAAATATGTATAATGAAATAAATATGGTTTTATAAATATAGTTTCCATTTGTTAATATATCGTATAAATATATATATATATATATATATATATATATATATATATATATATATATATATATATATATATATATATATATATATATATATATATATATATATAAGGATTAAAATACTGGAGCGTGTTGGAGTTAAACACCCTCTTCGTATTATAGAAATGACAGTAATAGGTATAGCTCAATGTAATTAAACAGAGCCGAAGAATTATGAAAATAAAATAAAGAAGCCTTCAATACATCAAAAGTATTTATTAGCCAACAATGTTTCGTCCTATTAAGGACTCATCATGGCAATTAAAACTACAAGAAGCACTATCGGCCAATATAAGCCGAACACTCCGAAGAATATGGAGTGTACATACACTAAAGTATTGGAAGATTATGGGTAAAAATATATAATAAAAATAATAAAAATCACTAGGGAGGTGGATAACATTTTGAACCATATTACAAATATAGTCCAAAGCAAAAAAACTAGAGCTAAACAAAAGTGTTTATATAGAGCGGGAATTATAGTACTATATGTAATACAATATAATATAATATACTTGTAATAATATTAAAATTAAAATTAAAATTAAAAGGCACAATATACATACACACGTACGCACATATACATATACATCAATACACATTTCCATCATTAACAGCACAAATTAAACCTTATTAAGAGTTTAAATATAAATAAGCATAATAGGAATAAAAATAAAAATAAAAAATAATACGTATATGTAATATACAGTATAACATGAAGTAATGAAATGATTAAAAGTAAAACATATAATATATAATAAACTATATAATTACATAATATATAATATATAATATATAACATATAATATATAATATAATATAATAGATAATCTCCGGTTAATTTACACAAGCAATATAGATGTCACAATAACACTATAATAATAATATAATAATATATAATGGTATGTAAGTTAACAAATCAATTCATATAGAGTTAGAGAGCAGGTGAGAAAAAATATATATTGTACAATACCAAAATCAAAATTATGATGGTACAAAAATATAAACATCTTACGGAATATATAAAATATAACATATCATAATGGTGCATAAAATCATCGGTAAGCAACAAAGATCAATATTACATTTACAAAGAGTTGAATAACAACTTCAATATAAATAATGAACATAATATAATATATAATTACTTATAATTACAAGGTTGGTGAGCAGACACATAAGTGAATGAGTGAATAAGGGCCAGACAGAAAATATTATGCGCAGTAGTATTAATAAATAAATAAATAAAATCGACCGGAAATCAAAAAACAAAAACAAAAGTATTTACTTAGGTCTCACATGCAGTTATGTAAAAACTTAGGAAACAACCCGGATAAATGACTAGAAAACCCTATTTGATAAATTAATATTGAAAATATTTAAAATACTTAATAAGGCAATATTAGCTATAGTTTAAGTAATCAAAATTCCTAAGCATTAAGATATTAACTATAAATATATATAGAAAGGAATGAAATATTCTACTATCATTTACATAACGTTATCTAATAAACTGATTTAAGCAGAATTATGGTAGGCTAATGTGGACAGAAAAAAAGAAATGTATGGAGGATACAAAGGAGCATAAAATCATAATCAATATACTGTATTATATAATAGAAAGGAGCATAAAAAAGGGGATTAAATATAATCATAATATATTTGAAGGGGTTAGCAATAATTTTATGTGTGCATGGGGGGGCAGGAATGAGGGAGGGGGTAGTTATCCAAAGAAGAATCCAAATAAAATAAAATAAAATAAAATGAAACAAAATAATATAAAATATATAATCAGATATATACTCATAAGGTGTTAATAGTGAAAATTTAATGTGTAAGAAGATAGATATGGTATAGTAGCCAAAAGATTATGAGAGCTAGAATAAAAAGTTGTCAAAAACCAATGATAATAATGATGATAATAATGGTGGTAAACAAAATGAACCTAAACTAAGCTAAAAAATAAGTAATGGAATATATCAGCTAATGGATACAATTTACACTACTAGAACCTTTAGGTTTATAATAAAAGTAAGAATTAGAAATAGCGTGGGGCAAGAAGAGAATATCTCAGACTTTCTATTAAGTAAGGATTCACTAGAGAAAATTATAGAGTGTGTCTCAAGGATACAGAGATTACAAAATTTAGTATGTGTAGAAAGGTTATTAGAGCGTGCTACTAAACGCCAATTAAGGCTATATGGAATATTAGCCCCCTTAAGATCCCAGATATAGTGTGCTAAAGAAGTAGAATTCTTAAACTTAACATGTTTGAAATTAGAGATATGAGAATTAAACCTAGTCTTAAAAGTTTTGTTTAGCTCTAGTTTTTTTGCTTTGGACTATATTTGTAATATGGTTCAAAATGTTATCCACCTCCTTAGTGATTTTTATTATTTTTATTATATATTTTTACCCATAATCTTCCAATACTTTAGTGTATGTACACTCCATATTCTTCGGAGTTTTCGGCTTGTATTGGCCGATAGTGCTTCTTGTAGTTTTAATTGCCCTGATGAGTCGTTAATAGGACGAAACATTGTTGGCTAATAAAGACTTTTGATGTATTGAAGGCTTCTTTGTTTTATTTTCATAATTATATATATATATATGGAAGAATATTTTCGAAACAGTGAGTGGATTTGAAATTATTAGAAATGTTAGCTATCGCCGTATTTTGACTAAAGAAATTAAAGAAATTATTTAGCCTGATAGTGGGGTTAAGAACCCTCGGAGAAATGGAAAAAGATGAGTATTGACGTACATGTACGTCAATACTCATCTTTTTCCATTTCTCCGAGGGTTCTTAACCCCACTATCAGGCTAAATAATTTCTCGCATGCTCCGAAGATCTGACTGGTTATAATTTTGTATTGGCGATCGAGTAACGTGAAAACAAGCGAATAGCGATCTCTAGACCTACCAGTTCAGAGAAACAATTGTCAGCAATGAGATTAAAAACCTATTTTGTATTGCAAACCATGTCAATCTTCTTTCCTGGTTTATTATTACTCCAAGTGTTTACAACATAGGAATTACAGCATACTCGCAACATCACTATGAATACGCCTTGTTGAGTCAAACCAAGCCTAACGTTGATATCATCCACTACCCGGAGTACCATAACTGGACTACACCTAAGGGGACTGGATATAACTATTATTTGTTACCCCGTATATATATATATATATATATATATATATATATATTTGAGTATATGTTGGTTGGTTACCAGTTCTTTGAGAAAACAACACTATACTTCGGGACAGGGCATATCAAAGGATCGAAATAACGAGGATAAACTTTGTTCCATCATTATGTTTTTCTGTTTTTTCTGTTCAAGTTCTAGCTGTCTGATGAGGTCATAGGTGTTGAATAATGGCTATCACCGAAATATGTATAACAGTGAATATGAATAAACGAAGTTAATTTTAACCTGTTGAGTTACACTTCTTGTAGCGTCCGAAACGTTAAGACCCTCTTCCTGTTATTTATATATATATGTAAAAGGTAAACAGAAATAACAACACAATCGGTACAGTATATGGAAGGAATATATTAGGTTAACGCTTGAAATAACTATTATATACATACATATATAATAGTAAGTAAATGAGTAAAATATACTCTCATTTATATAAATATACTTTAGCCCAATGCGATGACAGGATGATGCAGAGCCGTTATAAGCCAAAACTTAAAAATCCAAGACATTTAATCACTCATAATTGTTTCTTCCCATAGTAATATACCACCGATAGCAAATTATTCTATTTAACCATTTGCCAACAGTTAGCCTAGACTATGTGAGTCATTAGATATCAATACAAATCACTCAGGAAAGAACAGGAAATATATATCTCTTATCAAAATATCAAAATAAATCACAGTTAAAGAATATAGTGAAAAAACATCTTAGTTAAGAAAATATGATGTCAGTTGTATTAAATGTTACTTGGAAGAGTTGTAGTTTTCCTAAAATGGATTGGAATTCATAGAGTTTTAACAATGCAATATTCATAGCTAGCACGAACAATCCACCGTTTGTTAAATTTGAAAGATATTTACTGCAGACCAGACATTATACTATGAACCAGGAAGTTATACGGAGTGAATATACATACATACACGCACACACACACATATATATATATATATATATATATATATATATATATATATATATATATAGAAGTGGTTACACAACAGTTACTTCATCATACCGAGAACAATTGTTTCACCTTAGCGGATCCTCAGCTCATTACGAGCTGAGGATCCGCTAAGGTGAAACAATTGTTCTCGGTATGGTGAACTAACCGTTTTGTAACCACTTCTACCTAACTCGTCCCATGGACTGAGTGCTCTACCACTACGGATATTACCTTCCAGTGTTCTACCACTATATATATATATATATATATATATATATATATATATATATATATATATATATATATATATATATATATATATATATATATATATATATATATATACACACACAGATAAATCCACCAATTAATGGTAGGGTCTAAACCGTATAAAGAACTCAATGTAATCCGTATGTAGATGTCGTGAAGCAAAGTTTAAAATACAAAATTTTCAACGATATAATTCATTGGATACAGAGTCAAAAATACAAATAGTGAAAGAATGAAATTAAACAAAAAACGGTTAATTCATAGTAAAACTCATTATTTAATAATGAGTTGTACTATGAATTACTATTTGTATATATATATATATATATATATATATATATATATATATATATATATATCACAAAAAAAAGAGAATCAGTGTTGCGACGAAAGGAATTTATTGAACATATTACAATTGTTTCTCGGGTGACTAGCTCGAGGCACGATCGATGCGGTGATCAAACCTGACTCTGAAATCGCGTGGTCCTCGGATACGTCTCGATTCTACGAAGCAGATTTTCTGTGATAACATACTCTGCCCTACGAGGGCATCGAGTGCTCATAAGGCCTACCGCATATGGACGCTTTAAGCACCCAACAGCGTGTGTGTGTGTGTGTGTGTGTGTGTGTGTGTGTGTGTGTGTGTGTGCATATATATATATGTATATATATATATATATATATATATATATATATATATATATGTGTGTGTGTGTGTGTGTGTGTGTGTGTGTGTATGTGTGCGTGTGTGTGTGTGTGTGTGTGTATATATGTGTGTGTATATATATATATATTAATGTTTCAGTTGTTACAGATGTGTTCTATCTACTTTATTAATTATTAAATAATCGATAATATTTAATTAAATGTTTGAAGAGTATATTAGTATCAAAATAAACAAATATTTACTTGTGTCAGATTATTACTTCATAGTTTAAAGGGTGGTAATTTAATGGGTTTAACCGGTGTTAAATTTACAAAGTAGACTTTTAATTTTACATTATTTAAATATTATTGCTAAGTACATATATTTGAATTAATATATGTTAAACATTTACAATTATTTAAAGGACATTTTATATATGGCAAAGACATATTAATGTGTCAGGTATTTAAACAAATTAATAGATTAAAATGAAATAAAATTATTTAGTTCAGAACTTAAGATTATTTATTATATCGAATAAATTAATATAACTTGCTAATAATGTATATATATTTTATAATATAAAAATGTGTGAGACTGCCTATAGATTATTACAATATAATGGATTTAACATAAGAATAAGTGCTGTACGAAGTATATGAATATAGTTGGATTTATTTACTAAACATCTGTCTGATATATCCTCTGAAATTATCAAAATTATGGCACTAATTAGAATGAAGCAACCCCATCAATTATATTTAAGTATTTATTAATATTAAGGTCAAAATATGAAGTTGGATAAGATAGTATATTAATTAAACAAACGTATCATATAATCTGTATAAACCTTAATAAGGATTCAGTATAAGTTTAAGCATTAGTTGAAGAAAAAGGTTGATAATTGACATTTTTTAGTTTGTAATAGTTAAACGATTGTAGGTGTTTATGGGGACAAGCGGGGAAATTTCAGATTTTTTAATAAAATGTTAACTTTGGCATAAATAATTTGTTGAGATTCAAGGCCGCATAATCCACATATTCTATTGTTAGTTTTATATGCGGAGTATCTACCTAATATTTCCCGATTTAATGTATATAGTATGTTCTTATTTTTTTTATCCCCAGATAAAACTAGCTAATGATGTCATATGTTAACTGTGCAACCATACACTATATTATCATTAAATAAGTACACACACACACACACACACACACACATATATATATATATATAAACATTTGATTGTAATCCAGATTTCGGTGAATATAAACTACCCCTCTTCTATGCATAGAGGTCATTGAACAGCTAAAGTATACTAGGGGCTTCTTTCTATCGAGGAAGGAAGAGTACATAATTTCACTGAAGCCTCGAGAAATGTGTCTGTAAATAAACATATTCAAATATATAAACATGTCTTGTTTAACGCATTTCTTCCTAGATTGAAAATGATGATCTGCTTGACTCAAGTTTCGGTTGTTGTATGCAAAAACTACTTACATTTGACAGAAAAAATCGTAATTAAAGGCTTCATAAACCGAAAATACATGGCAGTAACTGCAAACTGAATGTGTCACTTCACATATTATCAGTACACAATTTAAGATATAATTGAATTAACTATCATAGTAAGAACTAATGATGAGCAAATTGTCACATCCAATTCGCTATTACCGCCATAATTGATGAGTTTATAAAAGTTTGAGCTACGTATTTCTCTCTGGGTTGTATAAGGTTAAGATAACCTCTGAAATTATATCGAAGAAGATCCGAAATTTCATTTAATCCGTTTATCGCAGTTACGGTTAAAACTTGTACTTTCTTCTACACAGATATATGTTTTTATACCGGATAATTATGCTTCTTCGATAAAATAGCGTGTGAAAAAATAAACGGTTTCAATTCATCAGTAGCAGTAACAATGATACTTTGCTCCAATTAGATTCGTTTGTATACTCGTCACTGACTTTAAGCAAAGAACGAAGCTAACATTTTAAACAAAAATAAAATATTGTAAGTTTCTAGCAAAAACGCCTTTAGGGTAGAACTGTATCCATTAAAGTGCTTGACAATTTCGGATAGGAATTTTAAAGCATGCAATTGGAACTATATTTGTAAATATATCGTGAAGGTATTTTCGTGCAAATGTATTTTGATCAATTAAAAGGGAGCAATGAATCTAATGTATGTATAGTATACTACGTAATCAGAATTGACTGAAAATCAATCAATTTAAACATATATATATATATATATATATAGGAACGAGTAGGACCCCGGCGGCTGAGCTCAAGCCGTTTCGACAGTAATTCTGGACAGAATTAGCCGTCGAAACGGCTTGAGCTCAGCCGTCGGGGTCCTACTCGTTCCTATTACCCACTCTACTACCCTAAGTATTGAGTACTTTGGTGCGTTATGGTCCATCTGGTTCTTTACCACATTTCCTTCGTTATATATATATATATATATTTATATATATATAGGAAAAGGTTCAGAGACCAAGAGACAGAGTGACTAATGGGAACTTTCTGACTCTCAAGACAGGCAAAGCAGGTCCACTGGGAAGCTCATGATAATTCCATTACTCAACAGCAAGGGCATCATCTACAATCCTCTGGGTCTCTCACAGCCAGATAGTCAACAAAGAGTATACGGTAGAGTTTTTGAGGCAGTTCAGAAAGTGATTTCGTTCCAAGCGACCAGAACTCTTCAGGTCTGGTCAGTGGCATCGACACAAGGACAATGGCCCCTGCCATAAATGCATCAAGGTGATCAATTATTTGGCCGGTATGGGGATCAATATTGTCCCTCATCCTCTCTTCAGTCCCGACGTTGCCCCATGCGACTTCTGGATGTTCTCCTAGCTGAAGGAGAAGCTCAGGGTTATCTGCTTTGAGGATGTGGAGGAGATGAAGGAGGCCCTGACAAGCGCTCAAGGCACCTTCACTTTGAAGGGGGCCTTCCAGATATGATTGGAGCGCTACAACAAGTAAATTGAAGTTGGAGGCTCCAGATTTGAGGGAGTTTTGTGTTGCTCTTAATTAAATAAATGTCTCTGATAAAATTCTCAAAACCTCTTGGCAGCACTTTGTGTGTATATATATATAATCAATTATATAGATGGAAAAGCAGCTTTTAAATAATGTTTAATCCCCAACACATATTTCAAGAGAGTTTACATGAAATTATTTGAAGAATGTAAATTGAAAATTTGTATTATCAAGATGTATAAGGAATTAAAAATGATTTAAAAACTAATATTTCAATATATATTTGATTATATTCGCTCTGTGTTTATATCTGCCTTCGTAAAAATTCATTTGCTTCTGACCAATAACATATAAACAGCTAGATCGTCGGGGTCCTGACTCGTTTCCTATTACCCACTCTACTACCCTAAGTATCAAGTACTCTGGTGTGTTATGGTCCACCTTGTTCCTTTCCTACATTTTCTTTGTCATATTTATATATATATGTGAGTGGGTGTATCTGTGTGTGTGTGTGCGTGTGTGCGTCCTCGTGCGCGCGTGTTTGTGTGTGTGTGTGTGTGTGTGTGTGTGTGTGTGTGTCAAAATCAAACAACACAGTACATTGAAGAAATATATTAGTTTAACACTTGAAAAGAGTCAGGCATTTTGGTGATGTCCTGTGCAAAGGATATCTTACGCTTTAGAGAGGTTTAGGGGGGGGGATTAATCATAGTATATGTGGGGTGTATATGGGTGTATGGGTGCGCGTGTGTGTGTGTGTGCGTATATGTGCGGAGGTGTGTGTGCGCGCCTGTTTGTATGTTTGAAAGATAAGTGTTCGACCTCGGCAGGCTGGCTTGTGAGTGTCGATGTTTGAGTGAACGCGGGCGCTTGAATTGACCAACGTTTACATATTTATATATATATTTATTTAATAAGAGAAAATACGACCCCGACGGCAGAGCTCAAGCCGTTTCGACGGCTATTTCTGGACTAAAGTGGGTTGACGAAATAGAGGTTTCCAGTTTTGTCCGAGTGCACCAGGATGTCGTTGGTGCTTTAATACTCCGTTATTTTGCTACGGAGTTGTTGTAGGAACTGGTGGTGTCAGGGTTTGAATTTAATACCCTTGACCAGTTGGAAAAGGTCGTTCTCAAAGGGTGAGAGCATAAGGTTCGGTGGGGGAGATTTGTAGGTAATGAATCCGAATCTCTCCGTGGTGTCGAAGTCATGGTTGTCACGGTATCTGTCATAGAAAAAAATTCTCCATCTTAGTCTTTTCGCAAAAAGGTCCATTTTTGGCGTGAGCATCCGAAGATAAAGTTTTCTCGGTAGAATTGGGATGTTCTTGGTGGAGAAGTCGATAATGTGTTTTCGCATGGTGCGGGTAAAGGAACTTGAGCTGGATGGAAAAGTCAGGATATGGCGCGGTAGGGTCGGAACAACTGGGGTAGGAGCTAGATAACGAAGGAGTTGTGGTAAGGAACCAGATGGACCATAACGCATACTTTCTCCTATTACCCACTCTACTACCCTAAGTATTGAGTACTCTGGTCCGTTATAGTCCATCTGGTTCCTTACCACAACTCCTTCGTTATATATATATATATATATATATATATATATATATATATATATATATATATATATATATATATATATATATATATATATATATATATATATATATATATATATACATATATATATATATTATACACATATATATATATATGTATATATATACATATATATATATTATATGTATATGTATGTGTGGCGTGTATGTGTGTTTATGTATATATATATATATATATATATATATATATACATATACATATACATATATGGAGAGAGAGAGAGAGAGAGAGAGAGAGAGAGAGAGAGAGAGAGAGAGAGAACGGAGAAAGAGACAGAGAGATATAGATATATATGTATATATGTAAACATACATGAATATATATACACATATGTATATACACATATATTTACACATACACTGTATAGGGTACACATGTATGAACATGTTCGAGCATTCTACTTACATCTATATAAGTATATAAGAATGTGCTTTGTTCTCATATTTAATTAGCTTTAGCTATGGTTATTAATGTCTTAATATCAATGAGGTCGTGACTAGAAACGTTGTTAGATGTGTTGAAAATTAATCTTACGTGATAATTATTACGTCATTGAGAAGGCAAACTCTTCCTCTCACGCGATCTCATATATTGTCTTCCCATCTCTCTCTCTCTATATATATATATATATATATATATATATATAGAGAGAGAGAGAGAGAGAGAGAGAGAGAGAGAGAGAGAGAGAGAGAGAGAGAGAGAGAGAGAGAGAGAGAGATGGGAAGACAATATATATATACATATATATATATGTATGTGTGTGTATATATATATATAGGAAAAAGTATGACCCCGACGGCAGAGCTCAAGCAGTTTCGACGGCTATTTCTGGACTAAATTAGAATGTTTAGCCTGGTGAATAAATAGCCGAACTTGTCAAGGGGGTACTTCCTTATATGGGAAGATTGTAGTTGTCAAGAGGATTGGTTAAAATGTGTTGTAAATACAAATAAGTCTATCATGGCATTTGGTGGCATTTAGGGGTGGATGAACTTGCCTGTAGAACAATAGGGGAGTAAGTGGAGCGGTCAAGCATTGAAAGTGATATGTATACAGCAGATTCTAAGGATAGTGTATGAAGTGGAGGAGGGAGGTTATAGAATAGGTAAATCGTGCGTTATGGTCCATCTGGTTCCTTACCACAATTCCTTTGTTATATATATATATATATATATATATATATAACGAAGGAAATGTGGTAAGGAACCAGGT
>OZ024740.1:272637199-272667199 GCA_964016885.1 Eledone cirrhosa | reverse complement strand
AAAGGCCAGCAATTATCGCAGTGTATTACTGGTACTTTATTTTATCGAACCCGTAAGGATGAAAGGCAAAGTTAACCTCGGCGGGATTTGAACTCATACCATAAATGGCCGTAACTCTATGCTGCAAAGCATAGCCTCCGACCCTCTACCGATACTGCCAATCTACTGCAGTAGAATAGCATTATGATGGATGTTGTAGTGATGACGGCGATGGTGGTAATCAGTGTAACTTTGATGTTGGTGAAGGTTAGGAAAAATAAATATTATCTTCACCATAATTATCAACAGCAGAAGCACTAGAAGCAATCGCAACATCACGGGAGAGGCAATCGTAGAGCCTCTAATTGACCACTCGTTCTACTAGACAGAGTAACCTGGTGTCTATTAAATGAACCCATTAGATGACGTAGATAGGGGTAGGTATGCTATGTCTATATAAAAAAAAAAAAGAACAGTATAATCATGGCCAGATAGTCGTTGAAAATAAATTTGGGCTAACTTGGGGCTAAACAGCAAGAATCATAATGGCGTCTGAAACAGTAATATAAAATGATAACCTAATGCACAAATTTGGGAAACACAGCAGTACGGGGACAAGAAGAATAGTAGAAAAGAAATTGAATAGTAGAATACAAACTCGAGATTCGGTATTAGTGGTGTAAATATTGTTGGTATTAGTATGTGGATTGGCGGATTGGCAGTATCGATAGAGGGTCGGACGCCATGCTTTGACGCATAGAGTTATGGCTCTTGCCATTCTGAGTTCAAATCCCGCCGAGGTTAACTTTGCCTTTCATCCTTACGGGGTCGATAAAATAAAGTACCAGTAATGTACTGAGTAATTTCTGGCTTGTGCTAATAGTAGAAACAATTATTATGTGGATTGGCAGTATCGGTAGAGAGTCGGACGCCATGCTTTCCAGCATAGTTACGTCCCTTTACGGGCTGAGTTCAAATCCCACCGAGGTTAAATTTGCCTTTCATCCTTTCGAGGTCGATAAAATAAAGTACCAGTAATGTACTGGTTAATTGCTGGCCTTGTGCCAAAAGTAGAAACAATTATTATGTGGATTGGCGGTGGATTGGCATCAATAAGACCCTTCCTCAAGTATATCTTTGATATATAATCCTTACATAAGACGTGATTATCGTTATCATTGTCATTATTTTAAGGGCGGTGGATTGGCAGTATCGGTAGAGGGTCGAATGCCATGCTTTGCAGCATAGAGTTACATCCCTTTACAATCTGAGTTAAAATCCTGCCGAGGTTAGCTTTGCCTTTCATCCGTAAAATAAAGTACCAGTAACGCACTGGCGTCGATTTAATCGACTTTCCCTTCCCCAAAATTGCTGGCCGTGCGCCTCTAGTAGAAATCATTATCATGTGGATTGGCAGTATCGGTAGAGGGTCGGACACCATGCTTTGCAGCATAGAATTACGTCCCTTTATGATCTGAGTTCAAATCCCGCCGAGGTTAACTTTGCCTTTCATCCTCACGGGGTCGATAACATAAAGTACCAGTAATGTACTGGAGTAATTGCTGGCTTTGTGCCAAAAGTAGAACCAATTATCATGTGAATGCTTCCTCTTTGGCCACTTAAACACAGCCAATTCAGATAGAGTGTGAAAGAGAAAAGTAAAGGTCCCAGTACTTGATTAATAGTTTATTTATCGCTATTTTAATTGTAACGGGTCGTCGTCAAGTATGAAATTTTGTAGAAATTTGTTCATTTTGTACAAATTTCTACAAATTTCATACAATATTTAATTTTAAGTGAAGATCAGCCATAATCGATCAGACTTATGAGGTACCACGTCTCAGCTATGATCATTTATTCTTTTTTTTAATATCTCACTTTGCATTATCAAATGTGACTTTCTCGTGTCTAAGACTATGGACTCTTATTTAAGGTAGTTTTGATTGATATTTCTTGTAAGTGGTGCGAAAATATGTATGCTCTCTATAGGACACCATTTTGGTTTAAGTCTTGTGGAAGGGCACATATGTTGTGTGATCATTAAAAAGATTAGTGTCGGCTTGGAAATCTTTGCATTTAAAATCACGAAACTTCAAACATTGTGAAATGCAAGCAATTGAGAGAAAGTACATCTCATAGTTTTGTTGTCATCATCATCACCATTGTCAACGTTGTTTTAAATATTATATGTCAATGTACGCTTGTTTGTGTGTTCGTCTGTTGTTTGTATGATATACATACGCATATGCACGTTTACATACATAAAGCAAGACACGCCTACTATTTATCTATCTCTCTATCTCTCTATCTCTCTATATATCTCTCTCGCTCTATCTCACTCTCTCTCTATATATATATGTGTTTGTGTCTGTGTGTATGTATATACATATACATATATATATATATATAAGGGTTAAAATATGTATTGAAGGCTTCTTTGTTTTACTTTCATAATATATATATATATATATACATATATTTCACTCTTATCCTCGCTCTCTCCCTCTCTCTCTCTCTCTCTCTATATATATATATATATATATATATATATATACACACACACACGCCACCCATATAACTATCAGGCATCTCATTATAAAACATGCTTAAGTGGTACCTTACTTACGGCACACCCTATATGTATATATGTAAATATTAGGTATGTAATCATGTATATACACACACATACATAGAAATAAATATATACACATATATATATATATATATATATATATATATATATATATATATATATATATATATATATATATATATATATATATATATATAAATATATATATATATATATATACGTTGTCGTTTGCTTTGTTATTTCTGTTTGCGTTTCGCATACACACACACACATATAAATATATATATGTATAATATATATATATATACAAAATATATAATATATATAATTTATATATATCTGCGTGCGTGTGTGTGAAACTAGGCGTGAGTGTGCTCCATGTGTATACCAACATAAATTCACACAACCACACACACACACATATATATATATATATATATATACATGTATATATATATATACATATATATATATATATATATATACATTGTATATATATATATATATATATATATATATATATATATATATATATATATATATATATATATACATTGTATATATATATATATATATATACACATGCATATATACATGTATCCATACGTACGTACATGCATACAATACTTATATGCATACATTCATACATATATACATACATAGACATACTCATACAAAATACGTACATAAATACATACATATTAGCATGCATACAAACATACATATATACATACATGCATGCATACAAACATACATACATACATCCATACATACATGCATACATACATACATACATGCATACATACATACAAAAATACATACATACATACATACATGCATACATACATACATACATACATACATACATACATACATACATACATACATACGTACATATAATATTGGCAATTCAATTAATATTTTTTTTTATTTTACATGTGTTTCCATTCATTTTCATTTTTGATTTATTTTATGCTTGTTCTAGTTGTTTTCAAAATTACCCAAAAATTTAGCAATGTAGAATTTCCTTCTTGAAATCTTAATGATTTTAATCTGAATTCCTCAAAAATCTGACATGAAGAGCTTCCATACTGAGCAAGTAAAATATATACAGGAAACAGTTTGAATTATCTTCAGGCTACAGAGAATCGTGCCTTCAAAAAATGGTTAACAATCATGATTTTATCTATATACTTTTTTCGCACTCTCTCTCTCTCTTTCTCTCTTTCTCACTCTCTCTCTCTTTCTCTCTCTTTCTCGTTGCCTGTATATTTCTATATTTCTCCTTCTCTTTATCTCTGTTTATCTTTCTCTGTCTTCCTCTTATTGTTTTCTTAGTATTTTTCTTTTTTTTATATTTCGGTAGCATTTCCCAACGTCGTAAGTCGGTTTGTGTTGATATCGTGAATAATTTCTAGATAAACACTAATGTGCCAAAATGTTAATGATATTTTAATTAAATAGTTCTTATCTTTTACTCTTAATTAATGAACAAAAAATTCAAACAAAACAAGGAAAAGAATAGAAATATATACAAAAATAATTAAAAAAAACATTTTGTTTATTAACCATGCAACTGTTTAGGAAATAGTTTCTGTACTACATCGCTAAGCAATAGGTTTCTGTCAAACGTTCTTTTGTCTTCGATAATTGAAAACAAAAGGACACAAAAGACTTCCTATTTTATTTAGTACCTTGGAATTTATATATTTATTTATTCATTTATTTATTATTCTGTTACAGCGAATATCTTGTCTATATTTTTATTGTATTTTTCTGATGTTTCTGCTTCCAGGCGACGATAATGAATATTTAGTATTGTTTCACTCACCTGAGAACAAAATTTGATAACAGCAAAAACAACAAAATCAATAACAGCAACATCAACCAAAACAACAGGAAGACATGATAGTCTCTCGAAATGTTACAATAATTGCTTGAATGCGAAACTAGTATTGCTGAAAGTTTCGCTGTCTTTGTTTTGTCTTGTGTTTTTATGTTTTTTTTTTCTTGTGATTTTTTTTTCTTCTTTTTATGAAAGAAGGTAATTTTGTAAACATACCTGAACTTAGATGGATGATAGGGAAATACAGTTACAGATCATTGAGGGCCTGTAGTTATTAGAATGTGTATTTTGTATTGTTATTTCCTTTACCGCAATAGGGAATTTCCATATCATTTCGGGATCTTTTTGATTAAAATATATAAATAAACTTTATTTGATATTTAACTAAATAAATGATGCAACATATATCATACGTTTATAATTTTAAAAAATGTAAAGGATTATGTAAATTTACTTTTATACGCATCATGCCTTGTGTCATCATTACAACAAAAATTATATATCCTCATGAATCAATAAAGGAGAAAATACGAGGCCGTTCGATCTGCTAGAGATAGCAGCAAAATCTCCATCAACTCATATATTATCGTCTTAAAGCTGAAAAGAGACGTTGTAGTTACTAATGTCACAAAAGAACGATATAGTCACAAGTGAAACGTCTTTGATCGAAAGTTTCCTGGATCAGTGCTCGCTTTGTGCGAAACAAAAAGACAATAACACTAACAACTATGTAACATTCAAGTTGTTGTTGTTATTGGTGTTGTTGTTGCTGTTGCTGTTGCTGCTGCTGTTGCTGCTGCTGTTGCTGCTGATGTTGTGTTTTGTTGTTACCGATATTGTCGCTGTTATTTAGCATCAGATCAGGTCTGAACAAGTATACGTACATATTAATACATACTATAGTCGTGAGCACTATGTATTTTATCCACGCACCCTAATTTTGACAACCAAAAATTTGAAAAAATAATAATAAATAACCTTCGGCCTCCAGGACGCGTGGCAGACCTTTGAGAATTATTTTAAGAGAAAAGTAGCGTCTTCGACGCCGGAAAATACGGTGAGTGCTATTTCAAGCAGCTCAAATGACTATATATAGACTATCACGCTGTTTCCAATTATCAAAATTATTAAATAAAGATATGATATCAAATGGTAAGTGTTATATGAGGGATTAATTGTTCCAATCTAGTTTTGGAAATACACCGTTTCAGGTTCAATTGTATTGAGTGGAATCTTGGGCAGGAATATTCTACTAAAGTCTTGTATTTGAAACACGACAGACAGAAAAGAAAGCAGCTGTATTGAAATCCGTTAGTGATAGCTATTTTCTTAGGTTAGTAGCCATAATCTGTTGACTAGATTAACTACCTTTAGCCATGGAATGCATTCAACCAATTCCACTCCGTTAAAACATTTGACCTAGTCACTGTCAGCGGATAACTTTCCCTATTCATTTCCGAATACTAAGAAACTCCGTGAAGGATAATGGGCGCTGTGCTTTCTTCCTTATTCATTAACAAATAAAAGTTAGTATAATGTTTCTATATAACGTAACAAATACCATAATATTTATTTATAACCCGTGTTTCTACCTACTTTATTAGATAGAAGTTTATATAAATCTATACTCTTCTAAATTGTACCAAAAAGCTATCTGCTGACAGTGACTAGTATATATACAATCGCTGCAAAATATATATTGTTATAAATATATATATTGACCAATAAAAATATATATTGTTATAAATATATATATATTGACCGATAAAAATATATATTCGTCCGTCAATTTCTTGATCCATCAATCGATCTAGTTGATCTATTCTACTGAAAATATCTGCCCATTGATCTACCTGTTTTACTATATATTTTTATATAATAAATGTCCTAAAACACTGTAAACCTTAAAAGCATATATGTTGTGCTATAATTCACTAGTGCTTGCTTATTATTTTGCAACAATAACGTAAACTAACAAGACATGTTTGAATAGAAACAGCCACCACCAATTATTACAGATCAACATGGCGTTTCAAATGTCATATTTATAAGCTATATATATATATATCGTAATAATAATAAATGTGAAGACCAAAATCCAAGAAGGGCTCAATAAGGATAAATATATATCAAATATATAAGAAACCTAGAGCAAATATTTATTAAAATAACAGATTAAAGTTTAAGCGAAGAATCGCTGCTTTCAGGCTTATATATATATATATATATATATATATATATATATATATATATACAGTATGTACGTATCGAGAGAGAGAAAAAAAGGGGAGGATAGCTGAAACATATAGTTATTTGTCAAGTACCGTATGCCAAAGTTGCTCAATACTTGTGCAGCAAAATCAAAACACGCTATTTTTGCGAGCAATGAACCTTTTCGTGAACTTAACCCCCAAAACTCTTTCCGAGCAATGTAAGGAACACTTTTGGTTATTTATGCCCTTGAGAAGACCAACTGGGCGAAACGTACGTAGGTGCTGTTTTAAATAAACATGTTTTAACGGTCTATTCTCCGATTTCTTACTTTTCCAAGTATATATATATATATATATATATATATATAAATTAATAAAAACAATGAAATAAAAACAAAGAACAAGTTCCTTATATTAAAAAATTCATCATTTTACGATCGTTTCTAGGATGTATATGTGTGTTGATATGTATATCATATAGATCTATGTAAACATATTACAAATTATCAGAGGAAATATACATACCTTCACATACAGCATGTATATGTGAAATATGTGAAGGTATGTATATTTCCTCTGATAATTTGTAATATGTTTACATAGATCTATATGATATACATATCAACACACATATACATCCTAGAAAGGATCGCAAAATGATGAATTTTTGAATATAAGGAACTTGTTCTTTGTTTTTATTTCAATGTTTTTATTAATTTATCTTGACTTTGTTTTTCCTATGATTTTCATCGAAAGTTTGTGAATGCATCTTCTCTTTTCATGATATTTGGATTACATTGAGTTCTTCATACGAATTGGACACTACCGAATATTTTGGTAGATTTATCTACATACTTTGCTCCTAATAATATATATATATATATATATATATATATTCCAGGAACGATCGACTTTCGTCAAATCGGACCGAGGGAACAAAGTTTCCGTTGGTCTTTCCAATTGCTAATACTATCTATCGGTCGCAACTCCAGGTAGAAGGAGCAACGTGAAATAAAGTGTCTTGCTCAAGGACATAACGCATCGTCTGGTCCAGGAATCGAACTCACAACCTTAGGATTGCGAATCGAATTCCCTAACCACCCAGCCATATATATATATATATATATATATATATATATATATATATATATATATATATATATATATATATGATTATTATTGGAATTCTATAATAATCCAACCTCTATAATTTTCAACAAAGGTCGGCGAGTGCTAAGCTCTGATGAACACCAACAGTGTGAAACAGATCTGTCAGCTTATCTCCCTTCCCTTGTTGTAAAAAGAAGTGACATAGTCACTACTTTGAAATAATAGCGGAAGGTCTTCAAAATGTGTTTAATTAAAAATACACTATATCGCCAGATATATTATACATACATTCATGTATACATCGGTATTTCAGAGCACCAATCCTAATTTTCGATATATATATATATATATATATATATATAACGAAGGAAGTGTGGTAAGGAACCAAGTGGACCATAACGCACCAGAGTACTCAATACTTAGGGTAGTAGAGTGGGTAATAGGAAAATGTTCAAGACCCCGACGGCAGAGCTTAAGCCATTTCGACGGCTATTTCATAAATAGCCGTCAAAACACCTTGAGCTCTGCCGTCGGGGTCTTGAACATTTTCCTATATATATATATATATATATATATATATATATATATGGGGATAAACAATTTTGTGACCAAAATAGATGTTCTACAAAAGGAAATGGTGAAAGCAATGGACCCGTGTCAGTCGTATTAGACCTCTTCAGCGAAGTGCATTTGTCCAATTGGGTAAGTCTAAAAGTGATTATTACATAAAGAAACAGAGGAAATCTATCAACACTGATTATGAATAGCAAACACATGGCTGAGAGAAAATACGTTATTTATTATTATTATTCTCCACCTCCTCCTTTTCCTCCTCCTCTTCATCCTCATATAGCATCATGGTCGCCAAATATGCGATAGTTATGAAACATTTATGGTAAACGCGTGCGTATATACGTATATACGTATATATATATATATATATATATATATATATATATATATAGAAGTGGTTATACAACAGTTAGTTCACCATGCCGAAAATAATTGTTTCATCTTAGCGGATCCTCAGCTCGTAATCCGATTACGAGCTGAGGATCCGCTAAGGTGAAACAATTATTCTCGGCATGGTGAACTAACTGTTGTATAACCACTTCTACCTAGCTCATACATGGACTGAGTGCTCTACCGCTACGGATATTACCTTCCAGTGTTCTACCACTATATACATATATATATATATATATATATATATATATATATATATATATATATATATATATATATATATGTCTACGAAAAAAGCAAAAACAAAAACCAACATGTTGTTGAACGATAATATATATGAATACATACATACACACATAAATGCATACATAAATACGTACATACATGCATGCATATATACATACATGCATGCATTCATACATACGTGCATACATACACAAATTTATACATAATACATACAGGCATGCATATATAGATAGATACATTCATCCATCCATATATAAATACATACATACACATACATACACTTATACACATACATACATGCATGCATACATGTGTATGTATGTGTATAAGTGTATGTATGTGTATGTATGTATTTATATATGGATGGATGAATGTATCTATCTATATATGCATGCCTGTATGTATTATGTATAAATTTATTTGTGTATGTATGCACGTATGTATGAATGCATGCATGTATGTATATATGCATGCATGTATGTACGTATTTATGTATGTATTTATGTGTGTATGTATGTATTCATATATATTATCGTTCAACAATATGTTGGTTTTTGTTTTTGCTTTTTTCGTAACAGAGCCTCGTTAGCAAAGCATTGTAACAAATACTTTTCCGATAAACACTTCATGAAGGTGGGGTTGGCTCGTTTCCCCCTAATACATAAATAATTGTTTCTACTGTTGGCACAAGGTCAGCAATTACCCCAGTGCATTACTGGTGCTTTATTTTATCGACTCCGTAAGGATGAAAGGCAAAGTTAACCACGGTGGGATTTGAACTCAGATCATAAAGGACCGTAACTCTATGCTGCAAAGCATGGTGTCTGGCGCTCTACTGATACTGCCAATCCACCGCTCTTTTCGTCTAATATATAAATAATTGTTTCTACTTTTGGCTCAAGGCCAGCAATTACTCCAGTGCATTACTGGTACCTTATTTTATCGACCCCCGTAAGGATGAAAGGCAAAGTTAAACTCGGCTGTATTTGAACTCAAACTGTAAAGGGGCATAACTCTATGCTGGCAAACATGGCCTCCAACCCGATACTGCCAATCCACCGCTCTTTAATAATGTTAATTATATTGTTATCTTATGACCAACAGTTGTGGATATGTTCTAGTTAAATGAATTTAAATATAACAACATCGAAAAGAAAAAAAAGATCTCCAATATTAAGGTTATTAAGGAACATTTTGTAGCGTTTAAAACAATAGCAACAACATAACCCCATTATCCTAACTGCATTGTTCTGGTTTTCTCAAAGAAACAAGAGCATATGGAAGAAATTACTATAGAAAAACAAAAGAAACAAAAAATGAAACAAATACTCGACCCTTTCATATTATAGAAATGGGGGAAATAAGCTTATCAGAAAGAGTCACGAAGCAAAGGAAACCATTGGGGACTTTCTGCAAGACACCACCTACCACTACTACAACATGGCGTGTGCAGATATCTGCGAAGATAACACGGTGCTGATGGAGTCATGACTTGCCTTTGGCTTATCTAACAATCATTAAGCACTATCCATTTGATTTGATAATTAAAAAGAAATAAAGGGAAATGTTAATAAAAAAATAATAATAGTAATTATTGTTAGTATTATTCTTATTATTGTTAAAGAAACCGTTATTATTATTATTATTATTATTAGTAGTAGTAGTAGTAGTAGTAGTAGTAGTAGTAGTAGTAGTAGTAGTAGTAGTAGTAGTAGTAGTAGTAGTAGTAGTAGTAGTAGTAGTAGTAGTAGTAGTAGTATTGTTGTAGTGATGAAGATGATGATGATGATGGTTTTGGTGGGGGTGATGAGAAGGAAGAAGAATGATGGTAACGATTTTTTTTTATTTACACAACAGTAAGAATATTTGTAAGTCAACATTATGTCTCGCCTTCGATTTAAAAATAAGCTGCAATAAATAGAATAATAAATAAATAAACATCACCGGGCAAATCAATTTATTATGAACCAGAATTGATATTATTCAAGGGTCTCATCAACTGATATCAAAGAGCTATTTGAAATTTACTTTAAAAAGAACTCCACATACATACATAACTATTACATCATTAATGGCTGATTCCGATAAGGTGGCTGATATCTTTATCGGAAAGATCAGTGGGCGAAACAGGAGATTGGGTTGTCTAGGGTTGTCGTTTATGATGATGTTCTTATTGTTTAGTGCAATACCACCGAGCCTCTTCTCCCCTATTCTCCCCCCCCCCCCTTCTCCCTCACCATTCTTCTGTGACCCTAGTGCTCTTGCCTTTCCATTCCTTTTCCGTTTTCATAACCACAAAAGACATTTGGGTGTGCATATGGTTTATGTTGATTACTGACACGTGAATAAAGGTGCAAAGTTAAATTTGATTAAGTAGACCAATGTTCAGAAATATTTTGTTCGAGACAATCATTGTCTTTTTAGAGGTATCTGGTGCTATCAAATGTGTCTTTATGTTTCTTTTTTGTTTTTGTCTTGTTTTTTACGGTAGAGGTATTGCACTACAAGGAACTTTGGCTACCAATTTTAACAAGATGAGTGAAATTTTACCTCGACTATTCAATTCTTGCAATAATGTTATTATCATCAGCTGTAGCATCTAAGAAAATGTCATCAACTTCAACAACTATACCTTAACGTTATCAGTTGGTCGGCTACATACTACTGCTAATGCTACCTAAAATGGTAAACTATACTCTTTAAAATGAAGAACAAATTGGATAAACACAATGTCTGAAGAACATTTTAGAATAAGAAAGCAACTCAACATATTCAGACCATTAAGCGTTATTTTGCTTATCTTGATGTATGAAATGCATGCATTTATGTCTATCCAGAGAGTATGATTCGAAATCATGCGTTTCCGAGTTCGATCCGACTGCGCGACACGTTAGTCAAAAGCCTTCATCCATAGCTTCGTGTGAATCATACATAAGGAAAGGAATTTAGTATACAGTAACCACCACCACCATTATTGTAGTTGAAACGCGACTCCCTTAGCACAAGTTATCATCCTCTCCATACATTAGAGACGGATCTTCATCAAATTCAATGGTGACATTGCCCGTATTGCCTAGAGACACTATTACTGCCATTCACCATTTCATCCATGATAACCCCCTCACTTTAAATCCCATTACGACTCTCATAGATTTAGTAACTTTTCTTGTGGGGCAAGGGATACGGTTAATTCATGTTTTCTGTTTGCATGAATGTCAATCGGAAGTCACTTAATTACAGGAATTAACTGTAGACCTTACACCCGCTCAGACAATTCTAATTAGGAATAAATTATTCCGGATTATATTATTGACTTATTTATAGCACGCATACACACACTCACACACACACACACACACACACACACACACACACACACACACACACACACACACACACATATATATATATATATATATATATATATATATATATATATATATATATATATATATATATATATATATATAAAATACAAAACACAGGTAAGCATTAAGAGAAGGATTTTATCCAGGTATTTACGACCGTTTCATTGGTAAGTGCAACCTTATATTGCTATACTGAAAATAGCAGCCACTCAATTATAATTGTTGTTCACGTCTAAATTTTCAAAATAGTGAGTAAGTTACTCTTGAAATAGTTCTTAATATATAGAGAAAAACATTTTTTTGGAATTGTATTTACTAGTATAGAGAGAGGGGAAGAGGAATTAGAAGGTGAGGGGACAAACGGAATAGTATAGAGAGAGAGGAAGGGGGAGAAGAGTTAGGAAGTAGAGTGACAAACTGAGATGGAGGGAGGGGTAGAGGTGGAAGGATTCCTTGATCAGTTTTGATAGGTAGACTTCTTGTCGTGGAATGTAGTGAGTTAAAGAGAATTAAATTGATCATAGTTGCAGGGAGGGATAGAGAGAGAGAGAGGGGGATATATAAAGAGATAAATATATATATAAAAAATAAAGATAAAGATAATAATGATAAAAATAAAAGCAAAGAAGGGGGGAGAAAGAAGAAAAGAAAAGATAGCCAAAAAGGGGAGAGAAGGAAGGAAGAAATAGAAGAAATAGAAGAGGAATGAAGGAGAAGGGAGGGATATAGGTATTGATCTTTCGATTTTATTGTTGAGTAACTTATTCTTCGAACTCAAAATGTGGAACAGCTCAATGTCACATAATCGACAGCTTCTCAAACCACTCCGATATGGGGGCGCGTTCGATAATTTTTTCCACTTCAGGGTGTATCGATGGTTACTTTCCCTCAGTTACCAGGTCTTGTTTGCAATGGTAATTACATAACGATGCTGGGAATGTTTCATTGCGTAACGGTGTGTATACCAACGGGCTTTAAATGTATTCCCAGTCGCTCCGATGTAATACCATTTCTGGTTGTCTGATTCCACTGTGCATTGGTAAACCAGGTTAGACTGCATACATTCATTATGTAATGGACAGGTTTCAGGTAGGTGGCAGTTACAATTCTTGTCATGGGCAACTTTGGCATTATTGGTGGGCTGCGATACTGTACAAGTGTGTTACGTTTTGTTTGCCTATTAGTTGGTGGTTGTATATTAGATATTCTGTTGTGTTCAATGGTGATTGTATTGTTATTGTTGTAAATTTGTGTTTTGGTGTTGTTATGTATCTTTTTAGCGTTAAGCATCTTAATGTATGCCTCTATATTTGGTGCCGTGGAGTAAGAAACTCTAATAGATTTAGTGTTAAGGATTTTGCTGATATAAGAAACCATTATCTCAATCAATGAAGACAATATTGCGACACACGTTTATTCTCAGGGGAAGTCTTTACTCGTAAGAAAAGATTCACCCCTGTGATGCAAGCAAAGACTACTTACCACATACGTCGTCTTAATAAAGCAGGCATGCGTTATGAGATGACTTGGCTAAACATGGCAACAAGGGGATCGATGACAGGTCGGAAGCACGCTAGAAATAGCCCACCGACAAATTTGCTAATTCCAACTCAACTAAAAGGTAGTAGAGAACAAGCAGAAACATAGATAATAAAGTCCACTTATCTCCTGTCCACTTGTTGCCCAGTGTACCCAAGCTAGAGAGTCCATAGGTAAAAAAAAAAAGGTTGAGAGCCATTGAACTAAATGAATTATACTTTATGTACTGGAGCTATTTATTAAAGGCCTCCAGGATTCTGTTCACAAGTGACCGATATTTACACGATCAACATAATAGCCTTTATTAATCATGCTCTGAGTTTATAATTAATAAATGCTGTTATGTATATAGACGTTAACATTACAATGTACAATGTTAGCATTTATATTTCATTTTTATATATTTATTTATATATTCATTTATTTTAAATTACTATCTGACCGATATTGATATACTTTAATATCACATCTGTTTTTAATTGCAATCCAACTAATATTTATGTGTTGAATAGTTGCAGCATATATCTTTCTTTTTCTTTTAATTCTGATTTTTTTTCTTCTTCTAATTTGTATTTTTATTTTATTTATATTTTACTTGTTATACCGACCGATATATGACACTATATTTCTTTTTAATGTTTATCCAATTGATAATTTTAGAACGGAACATTCTGTTGAAAAGTTTGATTTATGAGTCAACTATACTTTTGAAATAAATATTTAAAAATCCCTCATAACTTACAATATTAATATGATATTTTGGCGGAGAAATGATTAGCGCTGTTGGTTTTCGTTAATAGAAAATGAATAAGTTTTTAGTTTGAGCTTATTTCAGTAATATTAATAGCAATAAATTATAAGTATCTAATACATGCTTGATGTAAATATTTTTACAGAATTTTCTTTTTTAGATTAAAAAGCTAAATCTCAAAACCAATTCTTCTGCGGTGTATTTACTAACGAAATCTTTGGAAACATCCCAGAACTGCGGCAACGGAATATAAATATGATAGAGCTCATGCTTATTATGTTGACCTGAAAATCACAATAAAGAGTCATCTTGAATAATCTCAAATATTTAAATGGTGTAAAATCTTTGGGGCCACGAGTACTTAGGAAATATTTAATTTGATGCCCTCTCGATAATCACCGTTTCTCTCTCCTTTCTCTTTCTCTCTCTCCCTCCCCCCCCCCCCTCTCTCTCTCTCTCTCTCTCTCTCTCTCTCTCTCTCTCTCTCTCTCTCTCTCTCTCTCTTTATCTATCTATCTATTTATTTCTCTCCTCAATCCAGAACATGCTCTGTTTTATATCTGAAAATATATCAGTATTAGTAGAGCATTATAACATTCTGAGGCAAACAGAAATTGTATGTTTAAGATGATGAATAAGCGTGAATCAAATATTTAAATAGCAGTTAGCATTATTCTATGTAGACCCCTTGATTCGTATGATAATTTGTCGAAATGCTTATTCCAGGAAGGAAACCTCTCAGATGGCCAACATGAATCAGTTACTAGATTTGCATAGGTTATAGATCTTATGCCCGCATTTGAAAATTGATTTGACGTATGGATGAAAGCAATTTATTTGATACTGTGCACCAGTATTTCACAAGGTGCCTTTGACTCTTTCTCTCATCAAAGGTGGTAGAAATTATTTCTATCATTTAAAATAAGAGGAAATTGTTTGAAGTATATCCTGTGGTTAATATATAACAGGATGTCTGTCAATGACCTCGCTAATCAAACGAATAGTTCTTGCATATCATTAGTAAATACTTTCCATTGTCTGTAATCTCTTATTCTCTCTTTCTCTCTCTCTCTCTCTCTCTCTCTCTCTCTCTCTCTCTCTCTCTCTCTCTCTCTATCTCTTTCTTTCTCTGTATATATACACACACACACACACACACACACACATACATATATATATATATATATATATATATATATATATATATATATATACCTTCATATATATATATATACATACATACATATACACACATATATAGATATATATATTAGATATATATATAATTTTATATTATATTATATTAAATATATATGGTTGACTTTGCCTTTCATCCTTACGTGGTCGATAAAATAAAGTACCAGTAATGCACTGGGTAATTGCTGACCTTGTGCCAAAAGTAGAAACAATTATATTAAATATATATGTATGTATATAGAGAAGGGATAGTTCGTTATTTCCATTTTCTTTGTCTCGTGCGTTCCTCTTTAATTATTCATATATATATATATATATATATATATATATATATATATATATATATATATATATATACAGAGAGAGAGAGAGAAGTGTATGTCTGTGTGTTTTCACTTAACAATATAGTTTAATAAAACAAACAAGATCTTTGACTTGATGTTATGCATATTTTTGCTAAATATTTGATGGAAAAGAGATAGAAGATTGCTTCTATTACAGTGGCATTTAAATTCACCACTGTGAAGTACACAACTGTATGTACTCTTATATAATCTCTTATTCATACACATTTAGTCGCAGCCTCATTTAGCCGGACAAACAGCTTATAAACCATACAACGGCACTCGACACCCTTTGAAAAAATTATTGATTTTCCTTTGACGCAACACAAGATGTAATTCATATCATATACAGTTTAATTCCATTTGATTAAACTCAAGAATCAGATGTAAGAATCAGATGTTTAGAAATGAACTCTAGTCTTTTAAACTTCATTCCTTCCCCCAAAGGTATTAACAACATATATGTAGACATTTACGTTATGTCAACAGGTCCACATGTCGATGATGATAAACCTGATTCAATAAAGATTCACACATGGGAAAACAAATAAAATTTCTATTCGGAATGTGAATTCCTTACTTCAATTTGACGATATTGTGTGTTTGCTAACTTTTATAACATAAAGAAGGAAATAGGTTTAATCTATTTTATTATTTTGCTAATGATAGGCCGTGGATTGACAGTATCGGTTGAGGGTCGGACGCCATGCTTTGAAGCATAGAGTTACCTCCCTGTATGATCTGAGTTCAAATCCCGCCGAGGTTAACTTTGCCTTTCATCCTTACGGGGGTCGATAAAATAAAGTACCAGTAATGCACTGGTTAATTGCTGGCCTTCTGCCTAAAGTAGAAACAATTATTTTCCTAATGATAAAGCGGTGGATTGGCAGAATCGGTTGAGCGTCGGACAACATGCATAGCGGCATCGAGTTATGGCCTTTTACGTTCTGAATTCAAATCCCGCCGAGGTTAGCTTTGCCTTTCATCCTTACGCGGGTCGATAAAGTAAAGCACCAGTAATGCACTGGGTCGATTTAATCGACTTTCCCCTCCTTCAACTTACTGGCCTTGTGCCTAAAGTAGAAATCATTATTTTGCTAATGATAACGGCGTTGGATTGCCAATATCGCTAGAGCGTCGGACACTATGCCTGGTGGCATATAATTACGGGCGTTTACGTTCTGAGGTTAAATCTCACCGAGGTTAAGCATTGCCTTTTACCCTTAGGAGGTCGATAAAATACAATATCAGTAACGCACTGGGGACAATTTGATCGACTTTCCCCTCCTCCAAAATTGTTGGTCTTGTGCTTAAATCAGAAGGCGGCGAATTAACAGAGTCGTTAGAACGTTGGATATAATTCTTTGCAGTATTCATTTCGGCTCTCTGTTCCCTGAGTTCAAATCTTGCCGAGGTCAACTTTGCCGAGGTCAACTTTGCCGAGGTCAACTTTGCCGTTCATCCATTCATGGTCGATAGAAAATAACTACCAGTCAAATACTGGATCGACTCTCCCTCTATGTCTCTTTCTCACTGCCATTCTCTCACCCTCTATCTTTCTCTGGAGAAATCTGCTGTATTCAGACCTGGAGAGGAGATGGGTCCTGTCAGGTTTAAAATACAGCGCCCCTACGACTCCCTCGAGACTTTCCAGTCCATATATACATATAATTGTTTCTACTTTTGACACAAGCCCAGCAAATACCCAGTACATTACTGGTACTTTATTTTATCGACCCCGTAAGGATGAAAGGCAAAGTTAACCTCGGCGGGATTTGAACTCAGACCATAGAGGGATGTAACTATGCTAGAAAACATGGCGTCTAACCCTCTACCGATGCTGCCAATTCACCGCCCTATATATATACACATATAATTGTTTCTACTTTTGGCACAAGCCCAGCAATTAACCAGTACATTACTGGTACTTTATTTTATCGACCCCGAAAGGATGAAAGGCAAAGTTAACCTCGGCGGGATTTGAAATCAGACCGTTAAGGGCCATAACTCTGTGCGTCCGACCATCTACCGATACTGCCAATCCACCATATATATACATATAATTGTTTCTACTTTTGACACAAGCCCAGCAGTTACCCAGTACATTACTGGTACTTTATTTTATCGACCCCGTAAGGATGAAAGGCAAAGTTAACCTCGGCGGGATTTGAACTTAGACCATAGAGGGACGTAACTATGCTAGAAAACATGGCGTCTAACCCTCTACCGATGCTGCCAATTCACCGCCCTATATATATACACATATAATTGTTTCTACTTTTGGCACAAGGCGAGCAATTAATCAGTACATTACTGGTACTTTATTTTATCGACCCCGAAAGGATGAAAGGCAAAGTTAACCTCGGCGGGATTTGAACTCAGACCATAAAGGGACGTAACTATGCTAGAAAACATGGCGTCTAACCCTCTACCGATACCGCCAATCCACTGCCCTATATATATACACATATAATATCTAATTGAAAGGTACGTCAATTACTGAAACTGGTGTGATTTACAATAACCTTTTCTTCAAATAGCTTTCATACTGTTATTTTGGATTTTACTTATTTCAGCTATATAGTTTTTCTCGACAAGTATCTCCTATTAAATCTGTTGCCCTATTATATCCGATGTTTCTCTCTTATTTTGATACCATTTTGTGAAGGCGTGTGGCTGAGTGGTTAGAGAATTGGATTCGCAATCGTAAGGTTGTGAGTTCGATTCCTGGACCAGTCGATGCGTTATGTCCTTGAGCAAGACACTTTATTTCACGTTGCTCCTTCTACCTGGAGTTGCGACCGATAGTTAGTATTAGCAATTGGGAAGACCAACGGAAACATTGTTCCCTCGGTCCGATTTGACGAAAGTCGATCGTTCCTTTGATACCATTACACTGGTTACTAGGCAACGAATTGGTAGAATATCAGATAGAATCCTTCGTCGTATTCGTTTCAACACTCTACTATCTGAGTTCATATCTAGTTGAGGTAAACTTTGCCTTCCATCCATTCGCAGTCAATAAAAAAAAGTACCAGTCATCTACCGTGGCCGATCTTTTCTCTATATCACTTTCTCACCCCCACTCTCTCTCTCTCTCTCTCTCTCTCTCTCTCACACACACACATACATACACTTTCTACTATCCTTCTCTTGAAGTAATCTGCTGTATTGAGACCTGGAGAGACATGGGCTCCACCAAGCTTTAAAATGCCGAAGAAACGCCGTATGCCACTACACAACGCCGCTAGGACTCCATCAGGAATTACATGACAAAGATTAAGACACTGGTTACAACATACCATATGCCGTATACTATTTACTGAAGAACGCTTTATGTATTTTATTTAATTGATCCGTGATTGCATGTAATTTATTTGACTATGGCTCTCACTTGTTTTATTGTATAATAGTATATAGTTTTTTTATGTGTTTTGTTGTTGTTTTTTTCTTTTTTTTTTGGGGGGGGGGGGGGCTATAGAAAAATGTGTTTTTATTTAATCAGACAATAAATATATCTTGTAATTCAGATAGACAGCCATACAGATCGATGTCACAATCAATTTTCCTTCTAAGACATTTACAGGTTTAAAATCAAGAAAACCATTAAACAAATCTATTTCAAATAACAACACTACAGATATTTAAAAAAAACGGAAAATGAAAGGAAGGGCAAGTGCTCTGGGGTCACAGAAGAATGGGAAGAGAAGAGGGGGGGGATTGGCTCTAAGTCTTGGGCGTGGCGGTGGTGGGGCCCTGTTCCGTGGACAAGACCGCAAAGGCATTTTATTCTTCAATTTATATTAGATTTATCTCTTCAAACGTTTATTTAATTCTGTCTATTGTATTTCCTATGTCAATGCATTCATTTCCTTGTACTGCACTAATGAACCTTTTCTATCAATATTACGTCGCAGTGTTAAGTTTAGAGTTGTTTATACATTATGTACTGTTACTTCTTTCCATACGTTGCTTTGCCTTTGCCTTGTGTTCTATGTATGATCGTTCGTATTGTATTCTGTAGTGCTTTGATTTGGAGTTAATTTTACTTATTTATATAATTCCTTATCGGTTAAAAGTATTCGACTGTTCTTTTAACTTTATTTTCCACACTCTTTCACCATCCTCTTCCCGTTTCATAGATGTCTGATGTTTGTGTATTTGTTTCTGATGTTTCTTTATTGTTACAAGGTGGTGGATTGGCAGTATTGGTAGAGGGTCAGAAGGCATGCTTTGCAGCATGGCGTTACGACCTCTAACGGTCTGAGTTCAAATCCCGCCGAGCTTAACTTTGCTTTTCATCCTTACGGGGTCGATAGAATAAAGCACCAGTAATGCACTGGGGTCGATTTTATGGACTTTCCCCTCTCCTCAAATGTCTGACCTTGTGCCTAAAGTAGAAATCATTATAACAAGACAAAATGGTCAGATTTTTCACTACAAATGCGGAGACAATCCAAT
The DNA here is from genome assembly GCA_964016885.1 of Eledone cirrhosa. Lineage (NCBI taxonomy): Eukaryota > Metazoa > Mollusca > Cephalopoda > Octopoda > Eledonidae > Eledone > Eledone cirrhosa. The sequence continues at coordinate 272,646,586 of OZ024740.1, read as the reverse complement.
GTCAATACTTGTATCCATCAGCAACTTTACACAATGACAAAAATGTTGCCATTACCTCTGCAGTGACCTGGAAAATAAACTATATGTAATTTCGTGGATGTTTGTTTTCTAATTTCTGAACACAAAGCTGATACACACATTCCGACAACTATCGTGTAAAATATATAGATTAGCAGCACATGCTGAGATTCTCATTCTTTACACAATTCCGTTTTCGATTCTAAAGATTTAAGGTATCGTTTTGCCATGCATACTTGGGACAACAATAGGTTTAGAATGTTTATAATACGTCTGATATACTGGAAATGCTAAAACCTTTTTATATCACTAGTCGCTATTTTTCGCAATAGCTTAGATAAACAAGTCCGATATTCGTGAGTGAATGTGAAGTAAACACCTCTGATAAAATATATCAACAAAGTTTTACTCTTGCTTCTGAGAACAATGGTATTTACAATCTGTTAAAAAAGTAATTCTTATAATAACACTTTTAAGAATTACTCACAGATTTTCTCCCATCAATGTAAGGTATGTAAAATTAATACTGATGTCAGAAATGGTGTCATAGAAATCTCAACTAACATATACTCCCTCGTGGCAACTATTTCGTTTCTATTATCATCGGAATGTTTCGTTTCCCTCGAGATGTTTTGTGTTGCACACATTTGCTTTGTTTATTCTTAAATTATTTTCTTGATTTGCTATTTTTTTTCGTGGTTCTGACTTCCTCAGGTAGCTTTGAAACCAGCTTGCATTCACCTAGACTGTTACATCCCTAAAATTATTACCGTCATTATTATCATTACGGCCCTTTACGGTTTGAGTTCAAATCCCGCCTATGCTGCAAAGCATGGTGTCCTTTATGGTCAGAGTTCAGATCCCGCCGAGGTTACCTTTGTCTTTCATTCTTACGGGGTCGATAAAATAAGCTACCAGTAATGTACTGGGTAATTGCTGGTCTTGTTCCAAAAGTAGAAAATTATTATTATTATTAATAACATAGGGCGCTGAATTGGCAGTATCGGTAGAGCATCGGATACTATGCTTTGCAGCATAGAGTTACGGTCCTTTACGGTCTGTGTTCAGATCCCGCTGAGGCTGGCTTTGCCTTTCATCCTTACGGGATCGATAAATAAAGTACCAGTAATGCACTGGGGTCAATTTAATCGACTTTCCCCCTCCCCTTCAAATTGCTGGCCTTGTGCCTTATTGATCCCTTGCAAAACTACTAAAGTCATAATGTACCCCTCCTACATGGGAAGAACAGTTCGAGTCAGCATTCCAAGGATTCCACCAGGACTGAACTTGTTATGGCTCCTGGGATACGTGATTGTCGGGAGGGCAGATGCCGTCAAGATTGAGGCCACCAGAATAGCCAGGAGGGACTGGTCCGGGGTTGACGTAGAGATACTTCTCTAAATCAGACGTTAGAAAAGACCTTAGAAAAATTCCGGAACACATCTGTCTCCAAAACGCGACGGCATTTTAGATAATGACTGAGCGTAGAGGCCGCACTGTTTCGTCTGAGGAGAAACAACGCCTTCTCCCCTTTTCTGCTCAAAAGTGCAAGGGGTCGTAAGCCTTCACTATTGCCAAGGCCGGGGCAAGTACCATCACCAGCAGCAGCAAAACTACCAGCAGCAACACCAACGGAAAGACCACCACCAACGCTGACCACTGTGGTGGAAGACAAGGTAAGATCCCCATTCCCACATTCCCCTAAAGCACAAACAAGGAGTCAGCGACAATGGCCGACTACAGTCCATTCCTCGACGGATTACCCTGTCTCTCGCCAGCCGATGCTGAACGCTGTGCAAGACGGATAACTTCAGTCGGGATTTTGGATGCCGTAGTCGGCTGCACGAGGCACAACTCACCCAGTTAGGATAGTCTGCCCTGCGAGCTTCGAAAGTCAAGGTGGTCGACACCTACTGGAGACGAGGCACAAGTCACCCAGTTAGGATAGTCTGCCCTGCGAGCTTCGAAAGTCAAGGTGGTCGACACCTACTGGAGACGAGGCACAGGTCACCCAGTTAGGATAGTCTGCCCTGCGAGCTTCGAAAGTCAAGGTGGTCGACACCTACTGGAGGTATATAAAAATTTGACGGGAACAAAACTAAACCCGGAAAAATCGGTGTTCTTGCAGCTCGGAACCTGGAGAGGCAAGTCCATGCCGTCCAACAGCGTCGTCGGGCGCTGGACGCATAGTCCGGTTACTCGGGGTTGCTCGGGGTTGCTCGGGGTTTGAATCGGACCATCCCTCGAAGTGGATAAGAATTGGGACGAGGTCACGATCAGGGTTGCCACTCTCACCCAGAAATGGGCGGAGAGATGCTGTCCCTGAAAGGTCAGCTGAAGGTGGCGAACGCGTACATCGCGTCCGTTAACTACTACAGCCAGACGTCGTGCCTTGCGCCTGTTCGCGCCTCACCAAATTAGAACGGCTCCTCTTCAACTTCTTGTGGAGATGACAGGCTCTCTTGGTGTGGCGTTTCATCTGATGTCAGTACTTCTACATGGGGGGGGGGGGCACACCGTGGCTAATGATGCGCAAACATGCATCGAGACTGCGGCTTATCCAGATATTCTACCTAAACGGTAAACAGGTGTGGTCGCCGTTTGTGAGACAGGCCTTCCCACAGCTCATCAACTTGACTGAGCTGCGGTCCTGAGTCAAGAAAAGACCGAACCTGGGCGCCTGACATTTGGAATGTTGCTAGGCACTCTATGAATAACTTCCAGAAATCCGTCGCTAGGAAGTGTTACTGGGTGGCACTGCCGGTTCAATATAAACACTACAGGCACGGAGGTGCTGTCAGATAGACCTGCCCGAGATGCGCGTAGAGTGACGAAACTGTTCTGCACGCTCTCCTCCAGGATCCATGCCTTACTGACTTGCGGAGTTATGTCGAATAGCTATTGTCGCGTGTAGAACGGATCCAGCTCTCGACTGAGTCCATAGTGAAGATCGCTCCATCGCCTTTCTTTGGCTGGGAAGGGCAGAAAGTTTTCCTCAGTGTGGTGCACCATGTTGAAAGGACTGAAGACAGACACTTTTCTGTTCGGCCAATCCCTCATCGACTTTTTCAAGTTTCACTTGGAAAGGAAGGTGAGAGTGGCAAGAGAAGTGCTAACACCCAACACATTTGCTAAAAGGTGGGTTTTCGATGATTTCGTGCTGTTTTCTATAAATTAAATCACACTCTATAAACCGCATCTCCCTTACCATCTTCCGGGGAAACGCCTTCCTCATTCTTCCCGCCGGGGCCGCGGGGTGGCCAGCACGTAGGTCCCCATTTTCTCATAATACAGATGGGGAGGGCGAGAGAGATGGGGGCGATAAGTGTGGGAGTTCGGCTCTTCTGTGTTCGGACCTGGTGTGCAGCGTTAGTTATCTGTAAGGAGGTAGTGATTTATGTAATGGTATAAATTTATCTAATGTTCAACCCAGACTATGTCGCTAAGAAAATGTTCACGTGATAATGGCAGTCTATTAATTCGATTGAATCGTCGAACTTGTTAATCAAAGAGACTTCTCCATTTTCATTGGCAGTATCGATAGAATCAAGGCCCTTTACGGTCTGAGTTCAAATCCCGCCGAGGTTAACTTCGCCTTTAATCCTTACGGGATCGATGAAATAAAGCACCGGCAACGTACTGGGGTCGATTTAATAGACCCCTCCCCCCCGCCCAAATCACTGGCCTTGTGCCTATATAAGAAAGGATTATTTTTTAACTTTCAAAGATTCTCAAGTTTTGATCCAATCACACGTTCTACAGCAGCAAATACGATGGGTTAATGTAAGCTTGATAACCACTATAGACTGTGAATTCTCCTGGCAGAAGCGCTGTGTATTTATGTGTTTTATTCTGCATGCTGCTCATATAAGATTAAGCTTTCCTTTTGCTTCCAAAATGTGTTATATGTATTTCTAATTATATAATACTTTAACATTATTTTGATTCCTTTACGAGGTCGATAAAATAAAGTACCAGTAATGCACTGGTATAATTGCCGGCCTTGTGCCAAAAGTAGAAATGGTTATTTTGATTCCTTTCATTGTTTTTGTGTTGGTTACTTTTGTCTTTTCTGTTTTCATTTTTGCGAAGTATATTTTTCAATTTTGTTTTCATGAGACCCTGACTCTATTAGGAGCAAGTCTTGTCCCTCTTTATTCTACCACTACGCATGAATAGATTAAATCAACTAATCTGTTCATATTTAGCTAGATTATATTTGTAAACTGGATATTTTTGCTGAGCCTTATTACATATATTTATCCATTGATAATCTGTATGTTTTTTACATTAATTCCAAGCCAAGTGATACTTCTTCTTCTTCTACTACTACTACTACAGTTACTACTACTACCTCTTCTACATCTACTACTACTACTACTACTTCTTTTTTTACTTCTACTTCCTCTTCTTCCTCTTTTTCTTTTTCTTCTTCTACTGCTTTTTCTTCTCTTTTACTTCTTCCTCTTTTTCTTCTTTTTTACTTCTTCTACTTCTTTTTTACTTCTTTTTCTTCTTTTTTACCTCTTCTACTTCTTTTTCTTCTTATTTGTCTTCTTCTTCTACTACTACTACTTCTTTTTCTTCTTATTATTAATTTTTTTTCTTCTTCTTCTTCTTCTTCTTCTTCTTCTTTTCTGAAGTTCTACTCAATGTTAACCTTGAGTTGTCGCTAACTATGCGATCGTGGATATATTTTTGTTGAGGTTCTGTATTTGGTTTAATGTTCCTATACGAACTTCTATGGTCTTGTTATTACTCCAATTCATTTTACTTGCTCTTTTTTTTTTTTTTTTTTGCATGAGAAATGGTCACTTATTTTACCTAAAACTAGCTTTGTTTAGGAATATTTTTATACAGTTTTTTTCTTTTGTATTATACCCATCGGTAATTGTTTAGTGGTCTTATGGATAAACGTCGTTCTCTTAAAATATAGATGTAGGAAAGGAGAGATTATCAGAACATTTCTTTCGTCCTAAATTGCTATCAGAAGAGAATATGAAAAGTTGTCACAATAAATTACCAAAAATCCCAACATCTGAAGGAACTTCATGAAGGAAACCTGAAATAATTTTTTTTTTGTTCATATTTATATCTTGATTCTCGTTTTATTTTATTCATGTCTTTGTTTATTTTATTTTATTATTTTTTTTTTTTTTTGTTATATTTTACTTCTTGCAACTTACTTTTCTAAGATAACGAAATGAGTTTTCAAAACGAATAGAAAGTAACTAATAAGTAAATAGATATATAAACAAATAAATAAAAAGGTAAATAAATAAAAATGAACAAAGAATCAACCAAATAAAAAAAAGAACAGCTTGAATGTATGACTAATATTAAAGAATTTTCAGAAACTTCGACGACAATGTCACAAAAAAAAAAATGAAATGTATTTTTAGCCGGGCATCCAGAAAACGGAGATTAATCATGAATTGACAAAGAGACCACGGACAAAATTCTTAATCATCGAATCAGTAATCAAAAACAAGTAAAAAAGTAATTTCCTCTGTAGAAATCAGTTTGGTGTTATTTTCCTAGGCTTGTCGTCTATTTTGCGAAATGTCGTAAAATACTACAAGAAATCATATCTGAAAAACAAGTTTGGGGAAAATTGAAAAAAAAAAAAATGAGACCGTTTTCCCCTTCTTTTCAACTTCTGTTATGCTCTAAAAGATGGATGAAAAGTTTTATCCATATAGTAAAGTAATACAAAACACTGAATATGTTCAATACAAAAGTAAACCTAAAATGTAGCTTTCTAACAAAAATATGTATTCGAAAACGACCCATATTCAAGCCTAAAACTAGTTGTGATGAAACTAGTCATCAGCTTTACAAGAAAAAATATTTTCTAATATTTTCTTGTACATCTTGCATAACTAAACATTTGTATGTATGTGTGTGTGTGGTGTGTGTGTGTAAGAGAGAGAGAGAGAGAGAGATAGTGTGTGTGTGTGGGGGGGGGGGGGGTTCGTGTGCGTATATGAATATTGACTTCGAACCATACATATGCAAAAACCAATGTAAGCTGTGTTCTCACCTCGCATGTCTTCAGTAGCACACACATACGCACACACACATATATATATATATATATATATATAATATATATATATATATATATATATATAAACATATATATGAAAAACACGACAAACATGAAATAAAGAGTAAGCAGAATATAAAATTGTAAGAAGATTATGAGAAAGGTGGTATACATACTATAAAAGTTCCATACATAATTGTTTCTACTTTAGGCACAAGGCCAGCAATTACCCAGTGCATTACTGGTACTTTATTTTATCGACCCCGTAAGGATGAAAGGCAAAGTCAACCTCGGCGGGATTTGAACTCAGATCATAAAGGGACGTAACTATGCTGCAAAGCATGGCGTCCGACCCTCTACCGATACTGCCAATCCACCAGTTCCATACATAATATTAGATGGAGTGTGTAGGATTGGGAAGATGAGCAGGATAAATTTTCCTTGGCACGTAAAGGGAAACTATTTCGAAGGTGAATGATATGTGTACATGTTTCCCTGGACAGTCCTGTCACCTATCTGATGGAAATGCCGGACACCGTGATATTGTTAATAAAGAGTGGTTAGATGGATTTCAGAGGAAAGCTATGGGTTGTAACATTGTGTTAGAGAACAAAGCAAAGTGATGACCTTTTTCCCCAACGGAAAAGGCTCGAACAAATCTGCATGTTATGCAATATATGATTATATGGTGGTATTGGCAGATAATGCAGCTGAAATTATTGGTGTACTGAGATTTGAGGTTGGTGTTTGTTGTTGTACTACAGGTACAAAGAGAATTGTGTGATTTGCTGCAAGTGCTCTTGATAGTTCATGTCTTGCAACATACCTTCTAAGATGAAGAAATCAATTTTCAAATCGAATATATAAATAAATAAAACGATAACTAAATTAATTGTCGTCGGGTGAGGTACGGCCGAGGCTAAGGAGCTTAGAGTAGCGTGATTTCAACAGCAGGGTAGATGGTGGTGAAGAAGAATTAGATCTGTTCTGTAGATATGCATGTAGAAGATCGGAGAATCGTAGTATAGTTGTTGGTCTGCGTCCTGGGATGTGCAGGATCCAAAATAGAATGCGTGTACTCTCGGTTGAAGCCGAGAGTTGAAATTTGAATATATACTGCATCAATGTTGTAATGAGATGAATTGAGAGAATGGAATAAGAGATTTGATGTGACTCAGGTGAGGGCAGAAATAGTGGAAATACGAGTGAGAGTTGGTGGCTTTGTTGTGGACGCAAATAAACTTGGGGAATTTGTTAATATTTACAAAGATGTTTAGGAAGCTGACAGAGAATTTATTTCTATTCTAACTGACCCCTCCTCTCTGAAAGCAGAACGAAATACGAAACCCATTGGGTTCATTCTCATGTCAATAACCATATAAAACCTACTGAAAGGTACTGCTGAACATTAAAAGTGAAGTTACGTAGCCTAGTGGTAAGGGTTTGGGGATTAAGATCATAATGTTGTATGTTCGATTCCTGGACTGAGTGGTGTGTAATGTTACTGAGAAAAACACTTCATTTCATATTGCTCCAGTATACTCAGCCGGAAATGAGTTCCAGCAATAGCCAGGGGCTTAACACTGCGATGGATTGGCGACTGTCCAGGGGTGAATCATGTACTCTCAGTCGCCTCACGCCACGGAAACTGGGGTACGCACCTACCTGGTTAGCTTCCGGCCTCGGGACAGACTAACTGAACATTAAACTTCCTGTCATTGAGTTGATTTTCTTACAATAGAATGGATTGACAAAGACTGGAATATTCATCTACCCGGCTGTCCAATGTATGTTTTCTAATTGTATTACTCGCCCAACATGTGCAACATTTGCAAAGGTTTTATAGGAGAAGTAGAATTATCATATCACGTGGTATTATAACGTTGCAAGTTGAATCAAGATTGAACGAGTCTTCTAATATTCCCATTGAGTCAGGCCCCTGACCAAAGTATCCACTATTCTTATTCCAATGCTGGAATAGTACTATTTCTAGAGATAAAAAGACAAATCTTGCTGGTTGTGACCATTTAACTTATATTTATATCATAAGCTCAAGGCCAAAGCTTTAGCGAGAGAAGATTACACAGACTCCAGTACTTGGCTGGTATTATATGCTATCGATTCCGGATGAATGGTAAAGTTGACCTCGGCAAGATTTGAATTCAGAACTTAAAAAGCGTAAACAAATCATACAAATCATTTTGTTCGAAGCTCTAACTAGTCAACCAATCCATCGTCTAATGTTAAATACCATACATACTCGTATATATGACGATACGAATATACGCCGACTCCACTATTTTGTATCTGAGAAAGGGGCAAGAAGCGAAACATCTAACATCGATTTTTTGGTCACATATTCCTCTACCTATATTCGAGTATATACGGTTAATACCATATTCAAATTTAACTCATCTGCTCTGAACAGTTTGAATGCTGTAAAATTAACAATCGTTTTGTTTTTTGGGGGGTGGGATATGTTCAAACTATTAGCATTAGTTATGATAGAAACCTAAACTATTTCTACCTCCATTACAAGGATGTCAAATGTATTGAGATTAATGAAAATGAATTAAAACTACTCAGGATTCCCAATTTATTTGGTAGGAAATACCCATTAATATGAATATGTGATAAGAAGGAGCATGTGATGGGCAGCTAAGCGAAACAGCATCAGTGTCAGGAATATATTTCACATGATCACATATGAGACAACATAGTAATATACATTTTCGGTTTGGTGCGATAATATACTCTTTCGAACTTGTGTTTGATAGACCAAAGAAAATGACCATATTATTAAAATGATTCTTTTTAGGGTAATACTGAATACGAATAAAATCTTAAATATCAGAGGAAGAAAATCAATATTACAAGAAAAATATATCAAATTTTTAAACAATACTATGGTTAGTTGTTTAACAAGATTTAATTTAGCTGACCTGCTAAAAAAGACAAACAAATTATGAATGATTTGATAATTTCTGTGCCAAAAACGCCGAGACAAACTGTAGCCTTTTCAAATCTTCATCGTCCTCCATTTGTCAAATCCAAATCGTAGCAATAATTAGCGATATATTCATGAGATTCTTTATCAATAAAGATAAGAAAATACAACTGAAATAAATTAAGAATAAATAAATTAAGTAAAGAAAGAGCAACAATTTTTAGATATAACAATGAAAACATTAGCATCAGCTGATGTAGAACATAGAATTCGTGAGTAATCTGTCCGATTTAAGTCGTTAGCGAAACTTAGTAGTTAATAACTGGAACATTACTTTGACTAATGTCTTTCATTGTAGCTTTTATATTTGCTT
>OZ024740.1:272627199-272632199 GCA_964016885.1 Eledone cirrhosa | reverse complement strand
AATACTAGTACCTTTCTCAGTAAACCACATATCTCATGAAACCCCTAATATATATATATATACATATATATATAAGATGTAGATGTATATATATTATAAATTTAGATTACGTATAACGCAGTCGCCATCCACTCACTTGATGAATTTACAGCGATCCTACGTTGTAAATACGAATCCGGAAGTCAGGGTGGTCACAATACGTTAAACAATTAATAAACAGCTAAATGTGGAAACACCCCTCCCCTTCCCCCGCACAAGAGAGTGTGGAAAATATCGGTTTGAGAATGAACACCAAAAAACGTAGGTGAGGACAGCCAAAAACACAGGTTCAGCAATCAGAGTCAACCAACAAGACCTGGAAGAAGTTGATATTTCCCCTATCTGGGCAGCATACTGGTAAACAATGGTGACCTGGAGCTCAACATCAACTGTCGGATCTGCAAAGGAGCCGCAGTTTTCCAGCGGATGCGCCCAGTCTGGTTGTGTTCATTCATCAGCACCAGGAACAAGCTCTGCCTGTACAAGAGCATCGTGCCGCCGACAGTGCTTTACGCGAGCTAAACCTGGAAGAGCACGGCAAAAATAGAGAGACGGCTGAACGCTTTCCACCAGGGGTGCCTGGGAATGATCCTTCGTGTGTCCTGGCGTGACCGAGTGCGAAACAAAGAAATACTACTGAGAGCCGAGTCATGGACACTGCAGAAGATGGTCACGGAGCGCCGGTGCCGCCTGTCTGGCCATATTCTGCGCCTGCCCAACGAACGACACTCGAAAATAGCCATTAACTGGACTCCACCTGGTACAAACGGAAGCGGGGTTGCCCCAGGATACCTGGTGACGAATGTTCCAAGAAGACCTGATGGCAGCCAACATCACTTGGCACGGACGCGAAAAAACCGCTGTTGATCAGGATCGTTGGCGAGTACTTACTGCTCGATGCACCGAAAGCCACGGAAGAACCTAATACTAATATATATATATATAGGGGCTTCCTTGTTCAATCATCTTACCAGAAGCCAGACATTATTTATGTAAGCGGACAGTACTTGATTTAGGAGCCGCAGAAACCCATATACTGGATTTTACCAACCTTCCAGGGGTCCGGGTAAATTTTCAATACCCGAATTACTTAATCGTTTTTTTTTTGGCTATGCGAATGATTGTTTAACCATCGTCTCAGTGTGTTTGGCCTTTAACGTTTGTTATAGCTCTGGTTCATCTGAATCATTGAGCACTTGCCGCACATCTCGGAGGTTGTTTTTCGTTATTTCGTGGGCCGAAATGCGAATCTCGATAATTTATGTTTGTTTATATATATATATATATATATATATAAAGAGAGAGGGAGAGAAAGAGATGAATAGATAGATATGTATGTGAATCCATATACATTTATGTATGTATGTGTGTGTTTGTCCCTCTATGTGTATTAGCTGGAGTGTGTATGTATACATATATATGTGCATGTGAAATTGGACACATAATAGTGATTATGATAAGTACTGCACATGTAAGGTATGTAAGGTAGCGGTGTGTAGTTTGTCAGGGTTTAAAAGTGAATGAGTAAGCGGTAGTATGAACATGGTACAATATGGTATATTTTTTTCATAATATCTTAACTAAACCTAGTTTAATATTATATTAGCCACACACATTAAATAAACTATATTAAATATTATATTAGTCACACCCTTTACACTATATCAAATAAACCAGTTTAAATATTTGTAAACCTATCTTTCACGGTCGTTCGGGAGGAATACACAGAATGAAAGAGAGACTGGCAGACGAGTGGCTGATGAACGGAGAGATACACTGATAATCTAGTTTGTTAACTACATAGATCATTTTCTTTTTATTTGCCACCAGGGCATCAAAAAGTGGGACAAGTACAATGGGGGGGGGGGTTTACATAACAAGGCGTCCTCAATAAGGAGGAGGCAATAACAAAATATAAAAATAAAATAAAATGTAACAAAATAAAATTTATAACAAAATCCTCAATAGAGAGGAGGCGCCTTGGGGGGTCGCACACACCCCCGAAAAAAGTGTGCAACCCTTCTCCCCAGGAGCACAGAGAGGGGGTGCTCCCTTGGTCTTTCATCTTCCTCACCTATAGTCTGATGTAGAGTGAAGGCCCATTCACACGGGCCATTCTCGCCACTTTCACCCATCTTTCATAAAAACGGCTGGGGTGCAGCACCTCTCTCTCCATCCTGATCCTTCTTCCGAAATGATATCGGAAGAAACGGACCAGTTGTTGGCCAGAGAGAAAGGTGTCTGACCTCAGTCCTTTCAGACGCGTCCACCATACAACCTCTTTCGCCATGGCTATTACGCACAGAAACACCGCCTCTCCTTCGTTTTTGAAGAGGGGACTTAACTACATAGATATATAGATAGATAGATAGATATTTTTATTTGCCACGAGGGCTTCCAAAAAATGGGACATTACAAGACGTGGCGGCGGGGTTTACATAAAGATTGTGTAAAGTTTAACATTAATAAATTAAAATAAACTATATATTAAAATAAAATCACAATCGAAATCCCCAATAGTGGGGAACGTTAGCGCGGAGTTGTTTTACACGCCATAGATAGAACAACCTTCAACATCAGGAGCACGTTTTGTAGGTGTTCCCGTCTTCCCTCTTTTGTCTTGCTCAACAATACAGGTTTATATACAGAGAAGGCCAATTCACTTGAGCCATTTTCGCCACATTAACCCACCTTTCAGCGAATTTATTGGGGTGCAGCACCTCTCTCTCCACTCTCACCTTCCTTCTGAAGTGGTATTTAAAGAAGGGGATGAGTTGTTGTCCGGAGCGGAAGGTGTTTGCCCTCGGTCCTTTCAACCTCGTCCACCATATTTCCTACTTCGCCATACCCACCAGACTGTGGTAAACCGCCTCTCCCTCATTATTAAATGAAGGCAGTGGGGTGATCCTCACGATGGCCTCGGCTGACAACTGGATGTGTCCCACACGTGACAGTAGCTGTTCGACATATTTCCACAGGTCAGTCACCCCTGGACACTGAACAATTGTGTGCAGAACGGTTTCAATGTACTACTCACATCTTGGACAGGTCCTTTTGGACGTTCCATTTTGGTGAGGTGTTCGCGAGGACAAGGCACGACTGTCAAGCGGTAGAAGATGACGGACGCTATATAAGTGTTCGCCACCTCGGCTCAATATTTTAAGGAGAATTTGCACTCAGCCCACTTCTGGGTGAGTGCAAATACCTTCGCCATCACTTCATTACAGTTTTTGTCGCACCTGGAGGTCTGAACCAAACCAAACCCCGAGAAATTTCACCGGTCCTTCCGTCCAGCATCCAATGACGCTGTCGGAAGGCATGGCTTTGCCTCTCGATGTGCCGATTTGCAAACCGACAAACTTGTTCGGGATTAGTTTTGCTCCTGTCAAAGTTTTGTATACCTGTAATCAGTTGCCGATTACCTCGATTTCCGAGATTTCCGATACCATGACGGTCACGTCGCCGGCATAGGCCAGCGCTGCTTTTCGCAGTCCAGGTTCCATCGGGATACACTGTATTAGCTCCAACTTTCCCAGTGGTGACTCAGAGTCAGTACATGCAGAATGGAGGATAGTGCACATCTCTGACGGATGGAACGCATGATTTGTAATGGTCGAGATTACACACGTTTGCGCTTCCACCACCAGGCTGTTGATGAAGAGCGCCAGCCTCATTGCTAACACCTTGTCCATAACTTTCAACTGTGTTGAGCAGAGTTATGGACCTTAAATTGCTTATGTTAACCCCTTTCTTCTCATCTTTCCTGATCAACGTTACTACGCCTCTGCTTACAGAACTGGGAATTCTCCCGTTCCACTTCTGACAATGAAACCTTTGTGTTTGGCATTGAACAACTGGTCTAGGACCGTTTTCGCTGCTAGCACTCCAGTTGCATTGCGACTCCTAAGTGCTTATTCTACTTTGGCTACCAATTCCTTCTCTGTCTTGTTCTTCTTTAAAACTACTTCCTTGCTAAAGGCTATCATTCTACTCTAATTGTTCTCTTGTGAGAGCACTACCAACTTTTGATGATGGCCTCCGTCAACTGGCGTTTAACTAAAGTGCTAATCCGTTTACAGTAAGCTTTACGCATCGGTAACGACATGTTTAGCTTCCAGTATCCGGGTCCCTGTCTATGTGTTCTATCAAGGTTCGCTATGCAGGTCACTAATTTGTGGACTGAATAGGTAACCATGTGCATTTGTGGACAGCTTAATGTTCCTCTATCGTTTTGTCTAATTAAAAATCTATCTAAATACGATCTAGAAGATCCAGTTCGGTTGCTTCATGTCCACAGTGGTGCACTTGGGAAATCTAGTCGATATCTATCAGCCAGTTGGAATTGGCTGATGAGATTTCTGAGGCTGTTACACAACCTTCTACTATTGCATGCTCCTACATAGTCCTATGTAGGTCGCCGATCACCCCGATTTCCAAGGTTTTCGACACCATTATGGTCACGTCGTCGGCATAGGTCGACGCTGCTTTTCGCAGTCCTGGTTCCATCGGAATGCCCTGCAACAACTCCAACTTCCTCAGTAGTGGCTCGAGAGTCAGTACATACAGACTGAATAGATAGATAGATAGATAGATATATAGATAGATAGATAGATAGATAGATAGATAGATAGATAGATAGATAGATAGATAGATAGATAGATAGATATGTTTCTTTATTAGCCACAGGGGCAAAAAAGAAGGGGACAAATACAAAGGGGGAAGTTTACATACAATAAAAACGTGTAAAATGTTATCACAAATGTAATTTTAAAAATTAGTCGATTTTCCCCTAATAAGGGGAGACAGTTCATATGGGTAACACATACCCCCGAAAAAATGTGCAACCCTCATCTCCAGGAGTACGAAGAGTTTGTACTCCTTTCCTCTCCTCCTTCTTTTCCTCAACCTACAGGCTGATATAGAGAGAAGGCCCATTCACTCCGGCCATTCTCGCCACTTTC
>OZ024740.1:272612199-272614699 GCA_964016885.1 Eledone cirrhosa | reverse complement strand
TAGATGACAGACGCCATATAGCGTTCGCCACCTCCGCTCGACCTTTCAAGGACAGTTTGCACTCGGCCCACTTCTGAGCGAGTCAACACCTTGGCCGTTACCTCGTTCCAGTCTTTCTCCACCTGCAGGTCTGGTCCGAACCAGACTCCGAGCAGCTTCACCGGTCCCTCCGTCCAGTGTCCGAGGACGCCATCGGAGGCCATAGGTTTGCCTCTCCACGTTCCGAGTTACAAACCGACCGACTTGTCCTGGGTTAGCTTGGCTCCTGTAAACCTTTCGTATTCCTCCAGTAAGGTGCCGTTCTCCCCGACTTGCGAGGCGCTCGAAACCATTACTGTCACGTCATCGGCGTAGGCCGACACCGCTTTCCGCAATCCCAGTTCCAAAGGGATGCCCTGCAACAATTTCAACTTCCGCAGTAGTGACTCGAGAGCCAGTACATACAGAAGGGAGGAGAGAGGGAATCCCTGTCGGATGGATCGCGTGATTTGTAAAGGCTCCGAGAGGTAGCCCTTCACCTTGACCCTTCAGCAGATGTTGCTGTTGTGCTTAGCAGCAATCCAGCCCCTGAAAACGGGTCTGAAGCCTGCTGCTGCGAGCACCGCATCCAGGCAACGATGGTCGACCCTATCAAACGTCTTACATTGATCCAAGTTGATCAGGGCCCCACCGAAGCTGGGTTCACTCCCTACCCTCTCTACGATGTATCGCATGAGGTGGAGGTTGTCGTGTATGGACCTGGACAGGATTGCGCATGTCTGCGCTTCTCCCACCAGATTCCCGACAAGCGCCAACCTCTTGGGCCTGAAGTTACCTATGTCGTCCCCCTTGTTTTCGTCCTTCCTCACTAGCGTGACTACGCCCTTGGTCACAGAACTGGGAATTCTCCCGTTCAGTTGCAGTAGACGGCCTCGAGAAGATCGGAGAACAAGTCCGGCATAGCTACGTAAAGTTCGTATGGTAGACCATCAAGACCCGGAGATTTGCGTTTGCCGCATTAGCTCAGCGCTTCCCCTATTTCAGCGGCTGAAATCGGCCCTTCCCAGGACTTCGCCTCCCCGTCCGAAATTCATAGTCTCTCCCGGCACGCCGCACCTCCCGGACAGTCGTGCAAAGTGCCGCTGAAAGGCCGCGCACATCCGCTCCGGTTCAAGGATCACACGTCCATCCTGGTCATTGAAAGACCGAATCGTGGACTTGTTTCCACTTTTTGCCTCTGTCACTCGGGCTCAGCTAACAGTTTTGGCTCCCTCGTTTACTAGAGCACGTGTTTTACTCCTGACAACGCAGCCCTCGTGCTTCGCGTTAAAGAACTGGTCTAAGATCGTTCTTGACGCCAGCACGCTGGCAACGTTTCCACTCCTAAGCGCCTCTTCTACTCTATCTACTAGTTCTTTTTCCGTTTTAACTCTATCTAGCGCTAGTTCCTTGCTAAATCCTATTGATTCTAATCTAATTGCTCTCTTGAGATAGCCCCACCACCTGTTGTTGATTATTTCCCCCGTCAACTGTTGCTTAACTAATGTGCTAATTCGACTACTGTACGCTTTGCTTGTTGGTAATGACAAGTTCAGCTTCCAGTAGCCGAGTCCCTGTCTATGGGTTCTATCAAGGTTGATTAAGCCGGTCACTAATTTGTGATCTGAATAGTCAACCATGAACATTTGTGGACAGCTTAACATGTCCCTATCCTTACTATCTAGGTACGATCTAGATGTTCCACTGCGGTTGGTCCACGCCCACAGTGGCACAGTCGGAAAATCTAGTCGGTATCTGTCGGCCAGTTCAAATCGGCCGATTAACTGTTTGAGGCTGTTACACCCCCACCCCCCACCCTCTATCGGGACATGCCCCTACATAGTCCCAACGTGCATCCAGGATTCCATTCTAGTCCTCCACTAAAAGCAAGGAGCGGGACGTTCCCAGAAAATCCTCCAGACGTTTGAAGAAGTCTGGCCGCGATGTCCCGGAAGGGGCATATACGGCCACCAGTCTGAAGGCTCCACCTTCACTGCTGTCGACGTATAGGACCACCAATCGACCCTCCGGGTCCAGATGTACCATCTGTGTTACGAGGTCCAGGTGTTTCTGCAACAAAACGGCAACCCCGCCCCCATCTCCTGGCTGACAGAGAGATGCGTAGATCTCAAAGTCATCGAAGATGGGGGTCAGTTGCCGCTTGCTGTGGATCCTGGACTCGCAAATGGCTACTCCATCCATACTGTACGACCTGAGGTCGTTTAAGAGTTTGCCCTGTTTCCAGGGCCATGTTGGTGCTGAAAAGATAAAAGAAGAGGAAAAGAGATCACTTACCTCTTCGTCTCCTGGGGACCAGGCTGCACAATTTCCATGGGGGTGTTGGAGGGGTTGTTTGGTGGGGTGGTGGCTTCTGGCGGGGTGGGGACGAAGATGTTTGGTGGGGAGGGATGTATGGTGGGGGGGGGGACATTTTAACAGGACTCAGTTGTAAGGTTTGACGCAGGGGTTGCCTACGTCGTTT
>OZ024740.1:272599699-272602199 GCA_964016885.1 Eledone cirrhosa | reverse complement strand
CCAGGAGTTACAAAACACGAAACCTGATGTTTGGAAGAAAAATCATTTTGGTGCAGAATATACCTCTTCAGTTGATTATTTTCTTCTTCCTCTACTTCACCTTTGTCTGCTTCCAGCATAACTGGAGCAATATTTGCCTTAACCTCTCCTTGCTCTCCTTGCTCTCCTTGATCTCCTTGCTCTCCTTTTCTCCTTGCTCCCATTGTTCTCCTTGCTCTGCTTTCCTAATTGCTCTCCTTTTCTCATTGCACTCCTTGCTCTCCTTTTCTCATTGCTCTACTTGCTTTCTCTTTCTCCTTGTATCTCTGTGCTTGTTTATATACAAATACAATGAGAAAAGAAGAGCAAGGAGAAATATAAAAGCAAGGATAGTAAGGAGAGTATATATATATATACATATAATATATACATATATATATGTGTGTGTATATTTATATATATATATATATATATATTTTAGAGGATTGTAAATAAAACGAGTAAATCAGACAAAGTTGGAATTCCTTTTATTAATATATATATATATATATATATATATATATATATATATATATCACTGACGAAGGACTATTTTTATCATATGTAACTCATGTGCAACCACGCAGTATCCTTCTTTCTTCTCATGTTTTTTATACATATTTACCTCGGCTGCGTTTGTCTGTTTCTCTCTTTCTGCTTCCCCGTTCTCTCTGTTTCTCTCCCCTTCTTTCGCCCCCTCTGTCAGTTACACTTTCTCTCGACTGACCTCTTCCTCGCACTTCCACTCACTCGCTCTCTGTTTCTCCCCTTCTCACTTCCTCCCGTTTGGCTAGTAGTGGGGTCTTTTCTTGCTCACATTTCACTCACGTCGGACGGTGTGTATCTTGATCGCTCATGAAATCCACCCAGCTTATGCTGACCGGATAATCATGTTGCTTGTTTGTTTTCTTATCTTCGGTTGGCTTTTATCCTTCTGTGTTGTTTACTTGTCTCACTCGCTTTACCCGATTTACCTGTCCCAATAGCTTTTTTTAGTTATTGCTCGCACAAACCTGAGGTATATGATTTTTAATGCGATGAAATATCAATGATGGTTGGCAAATCACTGACGAGGGACTAATTTTATCATATGTAACCCATGTGCAACCACGCAGTATTCTTCTTTCTTCTTATGTTTTATATATATATATATATGTGTGTGTGTAGGAGGTGAGTTTTATTGTAGCACAATAAAGCAATGCAAATATCGGATAAGTAGCACTCTACAATTTGTAGGACTGGAGTATAAATAATATAAGATCAAAAGATGGTTAAAAGAGTTCCAAGTATTTTATTATGCGCATTTCAAAAACAAATATCATCATGGGATGATATCTGCGTTCTCATCAGATAAAATAGGGATACATGATATGAAGCTTAAAAAACACTTGTGAATAGTGAAGTTTTAAATCAACATATGAAAAATAATTTAAGATTGATGTATGAGATAGGGAAAAAGTGAGGGGGTGTTGGAAAAGCTAAGGAAGAGGAGGAGATGAGAGTAAAGAATGGTGAGGGAGGAGTATAAGAAGGAAGGATGAGAGAGGAGGAGAGATGGGTGATAGAGAGAGAGATATAGCCTTTACAACTGAGAAAAAAATATATATTGTCTCACAGAGAGAAATTAAAAAGCCGTTGGAAGATAATAGATAATTTATAGAATTTGAAATTAAAAGTTAATGAGGTTTATGCATGAAGAGAAAAAGGAATTAAGAATAAATTAAATTAAGGTTTGTATATTGAAGGGTTTAATAATATGTGCGAGGAAAAGAAATTATTAATATGTATTATTAAAATAAAAATATTAATGTTATTAAGGATATAATGTGAAAAGAAGGAGAAGAATGAATGAGTTATGAATTTAGAGGAATTAGTTAGGGTTTAAGTTTGTTTTTATATAATGTAATATGTGTACGTAAATAGTTTATTTAAAAATGAGCGCAGAAGGCAAAGAAGAAAATAATGTTTAAGGAAGAAAATATCAAATATCAAAAAATATATATGTTTACGAAATATTTTCTAATGGTAATAATATAATATATTAAAAGAAATTAGTTAGGGTTTAAGTTTGTTTTTATGTAAAAGTCAAACGAGCATCTCTATCATCCATCTCTCCTCCTCTCTCATCCTTCCTTCTTATACTCCTCCCCCATCATTCTCTCATCGCCTCCTCTTCCTTACCTTTTCCACCCCCACCCCCCTCACTTTTTCCCAATCTCATACATCAATCTTAAATTATTTTTCATATGTTGATTTAAAACTTCACTATTCACAAGTGTTTTTTAAGCTTCATATCATGTATCCCTATTTTATCTGAGAAGAACGCAGATATCATCCCATGATGATATTTGTTTTTGAAATGCGCATAATAAAATACTTGGAACTCTTTTAACCATCTTTTGATCTTATATTATATATATATATATATATATATATATATATATATATATATAGAGAGAGAGAGAGAGAGAGAGAGAGAGAG
>OZ024740.1:272584699-272594699 GCA_964016885.1 Eledone cirrhosa | reverse complement strand
TGTGTGTGTGTGTGTGTGTGTGTGTGTGTGTGTGTGTGTGTGTGTGTGTGTGTGTGTGTGTGTGCGTGCATATATGCGTATTGCTCTTTCCAGTGTCTCCAGGTATTTACCTTTATCCACATATGTGGTGTATATGTGTATGCTCTGGTCACCATACATCTGTTTCCATATGTCCTTACTTATCTATAGGCATGTGTATACACCCACATTATGCTTGTCGTTATGTCTATATGTGCATCCATACTTGTAATATTTCTGTCACTCATCATTAGGTAGATACTATTCTATTCCAGCTTTATGTGTGTGTGGTTGTGTGTATGTATTTAAGTATGTATATATATGTATGTATATGTATGTATGTATATGTATGTATATGTATGTATGCATGCATTCATGTAGGTATGCTTGTATTATGTATGTATGTATGTATGTATGCATGTATGCATACATACATACATAATACATGCATGTATGCATGCATGTATATGTCTCCCGTTTGCACAGTTTTAATAATATATATATGTGTGTATATATATGCATACTACTGTACGTTTGTATACATATATATATGTACGTATACATACATACATACTTACATTTAAGTAAGTGCCGTACTGAGAGTGAGAAATGAAATTTCGTTTCATTCTATTCCATTTATCGTTTTCGCTGTGCCCGGCCGACTGAACTCACTCGATATGCAAATTAGGCTGCTCAGCCGTTAATATGCATAAGGAAAGTATATACTTTCAGACGTTCAACCATCTGGCAGGAAGGTGTACGATGCTGACGATAGCTAATAAGCTTAAAACTAGTACATCGTTCCTGTGTCAGTGTTGAACAAAAAGGTGACGTGGTTGCCTAAACACTGTACGGCGTAATTCAGGCTGTTTGTTTGTTTACAAACAAACAAACCGAGCATTATAATAAATGTTCGGTAAACCGATACGTGCATATATATATGTGTGCATGTATGTATATATATATGCATACTACTGTACGTCTGTATACATATATGTATGTACGTATACATACATACTTACATTTAAGTAAGTGCCGTACTAAGAGTGAGAAATGAAATTCGTTTCATTCTATTCCATTTATAAGTATATATTTATGTATATATTTAATATATATATATATATATATCTGTATCTATGTGTGCGTGCACATATGTATATGTTTATGTAAGTATGCAAGCGTATATGTATGTATATGTGTATGTATGTATGCATACATGTATGTATGTTTGTATCTATCCATGTATGTATGCAACCGTATATGTATGTATGCATGTATGCATGCAAGCGTATATCTGTGCATATATGTGCTCCCGTATCGTAATAAAATGTTTGTTTTATAGTATTATACGCCTGTGTATGTGATGTAACTACAGTATCCGTACTGTAATTGAGATATGACATATCACTTTCTATTAAGTTGGCCTTTAGCCAATCAATGTTTATATGATTTGAAACGATATAATGATGTTTGCACTGAATTGTTTGTTAAATATCTAAGCTATTAATGTCAATTTAAAATGTCTAAGAACGATTAAGACACGTAATGAAGCTATGACAAAGTTAAAATCTGTCTGTAAGATATCCATAAATGAAGCAAAAGAAAAGAATCTTCCTTGAATTCCTTCAGAAAATAATTCTATTGTTCTATTGTCATGGAAACTTACATTAGTAGTTTTTTAAAGGTCTTTGGCACGAACTTAGAGTCGCCAAAAAAGCACCCAGTTATCAAAACAAATGCACATTTCTAATATGCAATATTCTTCTTTTTTTTCGTGTAGAAATATTGTTGTTGAGGTTATTTAATTTTCTTCTTGGTGTTGAAATTTCACTATCTTATTTGTTGTATATTATATTTCATCATGTATATTTTATCTCTCGTTGCTTGCTCTTCTATTATAATTTGTTTAATATTTTGACGTTGTCTGTGCGTGCGTTAGAGAAACTTCATAGAATTTTAACCAGCATTGCTCATTTCCTTCCCCATGGTGCAGAACAAGGAAATGGGGTAGATGAAAATAAACAACAACAATGATGATGGGGAAAAGGAAGGAGAAGAAGGTGAAGAGAACAACAACAGGATATTATATTTATGTATTTATTTTATAGAATGGTTGAAATCATAGGAAATTAAGGTGACATATTAAAAAAAAATATGAAACAAAGAAGAGAGATAGATGACATTTCAGTTGAGATTTCGTCAAAGTCGGTAAAGGAATAAGTCTTAAATTCAAGTATTCTGGTTATTCATTCTTGGAGAATAATATTTAGTAGGATATCTATGGAAGTTATGTGCAGAAGAACTACTGGGGAATCCAAAAGGGCATCCGTTTCTTATACGTATTTAATCGTTGGTTCTACGTATATGAGATGGATTGACTTCAACTCTGCATTATCTTTGTTTGTTTTGGACTGTTTCAGTTTCGCATCTAAAAGGAGGATAATAACCCTGAAATATCCTGCTAAAATATATTGGTTAAACATTACTTTTGTTTTGTTTCATTTGTCATTATTTGCCCTTCGTATTTTCTACTGCATTCTACAGGCTTTTAAAAGATAATCAGTCATTTACTATATATCTCACAATGCTTCGAAACAACTACACTACTCAGTGCTTTATATTATTGTTCAGGGCTATTTGATTGGAGATACGCTTCTTATAATTTAAATGAGATGTTCCTGGTTTACGGTTACTTTTTATGGCTAAATGTCTCTTCTATGCCATATCTAATTCAGTTTGAATATGCTGTATTAATAATAGTCCCTTTCCCAACTTCAAACTACAATGAACTGCAATAGAACTACAATATTCTTCATATGAAATAGTTTTCGAGTCAAAGAATATGGATGAAGTAGATTATGCGGTAATAAACTTCTTTTTCTACATTATCAGACCTAAGGTCAGTTCGTTATCCCTAATACATATACTGATCCATGCATGCGCACATGAGTTGGGCGCTAAATTGCCGCTCTGTCAATTAGAAATAATAGCTGAATCTAACTCAAATCGCATTTTAAATCATATTCCTTTTTTTTTTTTTAGGAACAAACGAATGACATAGTTTATTATACCTGAAAATAAGCAATATTTATGGTGTTATCTTAATCATTTAATTCCTACTGTTTCTACCTTTCTCCCCAAACTCCGCTACGTACCTTACCTGCTTATTCACTTTCTCTCGTCTTGCTTAGAGGACATATCGTAACTTATTCCTTCTCTGAAGTCGTTGCCCATATTTTTGTTGGCTCTAGCACTCCATTCTGGCACAGAGATATCCTAGCAAATTACTAGTTAGTTCTTCACCATTCTGTATATATATATATATATATGTGTGTGTGTGTGTGTATTCTTATGTCCATCTTTTGACAAGTTCAACGCAAAAGAGATATACTACTACCCCTTACTCTAAAAGTACCTACATAATGCAGAAGTAGTGATACTAAACGAACTCTCAACTCTACAATTATTATGCAAATGCTTTGTTTCACATATAGCTACTCAATAGTTTTGCCTTGTTCGTAATGTTAGACAAGTCGGTGGTTATGTAATAGTAATAAAATAATAAATTAAATTAACAAATCATACGGCATTAAGACTGGCGAAGTACAACATTCTAAAACGTATGGGATATATATGGATTACCAATATCTTAGTTTCTATTTAAAACCAGCTTCTATTTCATTCTGTATTTTGTTTTAGGAATTAACGTAGTTTTCTTTTGTTTTTTACTTTGTTGTGTAATTATTATTTTATTATTTTAATTTTAATTTATTTTTATTATTTTATTTTTATTTTTATTTATTATTATCATTATTATTATTGTTGTTGTTGTTGTTGTTTTAGTTACATCAACTTATAATTATGTCATTACTTTGCCTCAAATACATAACTAATTTTCTTCATGTCCTTCACAGTTTAATTTTCTCTTATCTCCAAAATTTTAATAAGATTTTCATACACCTTACACATTATTTTTAGAATTTAAAGAAATTCAAATAAATATTTAAACTTTAAAAAATATATATATTAAATAATCAGAGCCCTTTTCCCATAATAGTTATTTGAATATAGATTTCCAAATTTTCGGCTTAATTAATATCCAATTGGTGAACAGAAGAGAGGGAAAGGAGAAAAAATGAAGCGGGTGAACGGAATGAAGCAAAAGAAGGATGAAATAACAGGCTGTAAATAATGATAGAATAAGGAGGAGGGGTGTAAAAATGAAAAGTATGTAATTCGTAAAGTTGACAATCTAATATTTATATATATATTTTTTTTTGTGCTGTTCTGATTTACGTTTTCATTACGTCTCGAATAAAAGGGAGAAAATGTGATGGGAATAGGGATAATGATCTTAATCGTAATTATATTTCAACATTCTACTTGTCAGTGATAGGTTATTCGAAGAGAAAAGAAATTAAATTCTAACGAGAAATTATATTGAATGAATGAACGTAAGAACGTATAAAAGTAAATTGAACAGAATGTATCGCTTGGAGGAAATGGGAGTGAGCTATAACTAGGAAAACTGAGAGCATAACCTCACAAACACAGAACAGAACAATAATCTATACACACTGAAGAATCTTCTCTCTCTCTCTCTCTCTCTCTCTCTCTCTCTCTCTCTCTCTCTCTCTCTCTCTCTCTCTCTCTCTCTCTCTTTCTCTCTCTCTCTTTTTTTGAATATATATATAAATATATATACGTGTGTGTGTATATATATATATGTATATATGTATATGATATATCTATGTGTGTTTGTACGTATGAGAGCGTGTCTCTACATTTCTCTCCATGTACATACACACTTACATGCATAATACATACATACATACATACATACATACATACATACATACATACATACATACATACATACATACATACATACATACATACATAATGAAACTTGTGGTACCAGGATGAAATATTACTGATCCAAAATATGATAGGTGATACCATCACATTAATACAGGACATAGCTGCCATCTTGATTTTATTTCGAAATTATGAATGTTTTTTAAAATATGCCTAATTATGCCCAATTAACCTACGGGATTTGTGTTTTTGTTTATTTGTATTGATTTTTTCATACCTCACCCACCGTAAAAAAGGGGCATTGAGAATGAAGAATGTGCCAGTTGGATATTATATTAAACAACTGTAAAGATAATACCATATTGTTCTAAGGAGAACTCTGCTAGAGTCAATTTTACTTTCCTTCGTTCCAATGCCAGTACAATAAGTATTAGAGTCGATTTCTTTCGCCATAAACTTGTAGCCTACTACCTTTGCTAAACATCATTTTTGTTCTAGAGAATTAATGTTTCTGATGGTGAATATTAGTTAGATGTGCTAGCTTATTTATTTTGATAATCCTGTTATTTGAGTGTCGGTTATATGTTTACATGTATTTTTGGTTTTAAATTATTGTTTATAGAAAAGTGGCATACTTTTCTCATATCTATATATATAAAACTGAGGTTGTATGTATGTCTGTCTGTCTGTCTACTAAAACGGTCGGCACACATCTCCTCCTAAACCGTACGTTCAAATTTCGGTGAAATTGCTACACTTATAGATGAAGGTCCGGCGGAGACATCGGCCAAAAACATTTTCAAATCGACCCACGCCAAGTGCAAAAATCGAATTTGTAATATATTGATTTTTCAGTTTAAATGTATAAATAGAGATGAGAGACGACTTATTTCCCTTTTATAGCGTCATTTGCTTATCTATTTATGTTACGTATAAACGACGCGTGCAAAAGTACAAAAATATACAAACAACTTTCGGGTCAACCAAATTTTAACCTGCAAATTTCATGAGTTCAAAATTTCAACATTAAGCTTCCATTATGCTTCATTTCCATTAAAAAGTCTTTTTGAATACACCGTAAAACAAGCAAATATTTTATAAAAAAAACGCATTCATCTCGAATAAAGCCTTATGAGATTTTCATTTAGAAGCAATGATTTTAAACGACAGACAGATAACGCATTTTTTTTTTTTTTTCATGTCCATCCAATTTCTTTGTTTCAAAATAACTGACAGTTGGTTACGCTGATGTTTTTCTCAGAGACAAGTGTTGCAGTGTTTACATTTTCGATTTGTTAATAGATTACCAGTGCAGTTTTTATCCCCAGCATCCTCTTTTGTTTTAACATTCGGATTATGGTTATGTTTTCTTAACTTCATAAGGCATACTGTTGGTTGAGGGAATATTAATCAAAAGTACCACATGAAAGTCTACACTGTAGACTCTACAGTTTTTAAGCCAAGAAAGGAACTTAACATTGTAACTTTAACACAGCTACTGAGCAGCCCCGAGCAACGCGGGGTTTTACTGCGAGTATCTAATACATTTATACAACTTGTAGTTATGATAAAATATTACTTGTGAGTTTAGAATATATTGATTACACTCGCATAATATAACATAATGAATTAGTTATATTAAGTTTAATACCTTTCTTCAAGGTCCATTGCATATCACCTAAAACCACGTGTATTGTGATAGGTTAGTTATTATTAACTTAGACTAATTCAATATAGCCATGAAATAAATGAAAATCAAAAGAAGTCTTCACGTGTTCATAGGGGTTGCTAAAAACAGTAGCTAAGTTTCGCTCCAAACATGTTAAACATAGAAAGGTCACAGTAGATAATATAGTCTCACATTAACTAATATAGAACAGGATGATTTTGGTCTGATATACAGAGTGTATCAAAATGAATCATCCGATTTAAAAAGGCTATATCTTTTAAATAAATGACCATATAATCATGCGAATGATTCTTTTTGATACACGCTATATTTATTGCAAACAATTAAATCAATATACATAAAGGATTAAAGAATAACAATGACAGAATTATTTTTGGTGGAAGCGGCAGATTATTTAGTTGTGATGTTATGACAGCATGAATTACAATAAAGATTAAAGATATGATAGCCTCGACAATGATTTCATTTGGCAATACAATTGGTATTAACTAACAATTGCGTACTTGACGTTCTGGATATGACGTTCAATCTAGTCATTTAGTTCTTCAATAGACTATTTGGTGTTTATTTGCAAGGTCGGATTTGTTCATGATTCCTCAACACTATTAACATTAACGATACCTGTTTCTATTTTTGGCACAAGACCAGCAATTACCCAGTGCATTACTGGTACTTTATTTTATCGACCCCGTAAGGATGAAAGGCACAAATTAAACTCGGCAGGATTTGAACTCGGACCGTAAAGGGACGTAACTCTATGCTGCAAAGCATGGCGTCCGACTCTCTACTGATACTGCCAATTAACAATAACAACCATCAATAACATACAATCGTACTTTCCAATAGAGAGCAAATGTTATCCTTATTCTTAAAAACAGTTTATAAATATAAGTGTATTATATATATATATATATATATATATATATATATATATATATATATATATATATATGGTGGGGGTGCGTATGTATCTATCTATAGACTTCGAAATGGAGCAACCCAACGAAACAGTATCTGTATATTTGCTCAATTTTCTATTCAAAGTTACTGAATATACACGCCTCTAATTTAAATTATTCATTTGTCCTTTTAACAATATGACCATGTATTTACGTTTTTACGTAGTGTACCTCGTAGCATGTAATAAACGTGAATTTTACATCGATACCACATGCACATTAAAGTACAAAATTATGCAAATATTTTTATGTTATTAAACATCCGGAACGTTGTATAACCAAGACATCGGCGTCACCCATAGAAACATATTTTAGCTGTCCGGAGATCACAATTCGTAATAATCAGTTTTAGATATTTTAACCACTCTCACTACATTAGCTTGATATTAGTAAATATACAAAAAACATCGATAATATAACCAGTCTTAACTAATAGAAATTAGCCTTACATGAGCTCTAAGCAAATTACATCTGGTATTATTCATAATATTATTTGACTGACCACCACATATATATCTTGTATGCAGATGTCAACCTTCGAAAAACAGTGATCTGAATTACAAATTGTTTGTAGATTTTTATAAATGCATTCGAAATTTGTATAATGAAGAGGAAATTCTTATTAAGAAATTAAATCCTCCCAGGAACAAACTATAAAAGCTGCGATTTCCTTAACCTCTAATATAACACTATTAGTATTTCGCAGCTCCACATCCCTATGTATATATATATATATATATATATATATATATATATATATATATAGAGAGAGAGAGAGAGAGAGAGAGAGAGAGAGAGAGAGAGAGAGAGAGAAAAAAAAACTTTTCGTTTACATATGAAAAGATTTATTATGTATCGACCTGTTACTAACGTTTCGCAGAGGATTAACTCTACGTGACCCATAGAAGTAATGGACTCGACTCCAGTATAGATCTGATCCTCAGACTGGTGATGCGACAAAAGATATATTTTTGTTGTGGTATGTGAGCCGAAAAGGAATATATATAGGCAATGCCTCAGCACAAATTACACCAAAATACACACATACGGCCACACACGAAAGAATAGGGCCGATGGCTATATATATATATACCTTTTCGACCCACATACAACAAAAATATATCTTTTGTCGTATCACAAGTCTGAGGAGTAATTGATACTGGGGTCGGGTCCATATCTCCTATGGGACACTTAAAGCCAATCTTCTGCGAAACGCACGTAACAGGTCGATACACAATAAATAATTCTCATATGTAAACGAAACTTTCTCGTTTTTTCTATTATATACCCTATGCATGTGCATAGGGTGCTTGATTTGGTACCAACACCAGTATTTCACCGTAGTACCTACACTATATATATATATATATATATATATATAGAGAGAGAGAGAGAGAGAGAGAGAGAGAGAGAGAGAGAGAGAGAGATCCATATCAGAGCAAGAAAATGACTACTGAGCCTTGCTCTGATATGGATCTCTCTCTCTCTCTCTCTCTCTCACTCTCTCTCTCTCTCTCTATATATATATATATATATATATATATATATACAGAGAGAGATAGAAAGAGAGGGAGAGAGAGAGAGAGAGAGAGAGAGAGAGAGAGAAATAGAGAGAGAGAGAGAGAGAGAGAGAGAGAGAGAGAGAGAGAGAGAGAGAGAGATCCATATCAGAGCAAGGCTCAGTAGTCATTTTCTCTTGATGAGATCTCTTCAAAACTGAGATATTCTAATATAAGAAATAAGAGTAAATAAGAGATATTAAAGCGTGAGTTCCATGAATCAAATACACAGGATAGAAGGGTTTGATGTCCTTGTATAATGTATTTTCATGAGTATAATCCTATTTGTGTCAGTGAGTGAGCAAATAATTTTGATATTTACATTCGCATGACATTTGCCATAGTAAAACCTTGCATTGATTCAGTTACAACCGGTACAAAACCGGTGTTTGAAGCGGTTTCACTATTATATGTATATATATATATGTATATATATATATATATGTATATATATATATATATATATATATATATATATATATATATATATATATATATGCAAAAGTTTTATTTAAAATTGCTGGGTTATAACGAGTAAATATTTTATAACTGATATAAAGCACTCAACAAGTTTTGGAGTAGATATACGATATTAAACAAATGGAAACTATATTTATAAAACCATATTTAGATAAAACTGCTTATATATTGTATTTTATCTGAAGAAGGCATGCCATATTTTTAATATGGTATCCCTGAAATATGTATAATGAAATAAATATGGTTTTATAAATATAGTTTCCATTTGTTTAATATCGTATATATA
This sequence comes from Eledone cirrhosa, assembly GCA_964016885.1. NCBI lineage: Eukaryota > Metazoa > Mollusca > Cephalopoda > Octopoda > Eledonidae > Eledone > Eledone cirrhosa. The sequence goes on along the minus strand of OZ024740.1, from coordinate 272,584,889 downwards.
TATATATATATATATATATATATATATATATATATATATATACACTCACACACACACACACATATATATATATATATATATATATATATATATATATATATATATATATATATATATATATAGTATATATATATATATATATATATATATATGTGTGTGTATCTATTTACATATATATGTGTGTGTGTGA
>OZ024740.1:272564699-272579699 GCA_964016885.1 Eledone cirrhosa | reverse complement strand
AGTTTGAGAAGCGAATATTGATAACAATTTTTGGACGCCACCTGCTGCGACACATTCTCCCCCTCCACTTACTCGCTTCGGCCACAAACCCCCGGCATAGCAGGCCGCCTCGCAGAAGAACGTAAAATAAAAAAATACAGTGGATTGTCCGGCCGCTTCCTCTTCGCTCCAGTCGCCGTCGAGACCTCAGGCGTTCTTGGACCCCGTACTGCCCAGCACCTCCGCAAGATCGAGGCGTAGGTGGCTCGTCTGAGGAGATAGACCCGCGAGATTGGGTAGCTGTTGCAGCGGGTGTCACTGGCCATCGTCCGCGGGAATGCTTTTGCCGCCATGTCCGCGGGGCGCAGCGCTTCTGCCCTCTTGCCCTAGGCCCAAAGCCCGATCACCCTCCCCCTTCACCCCTCCCCTCTCTTCTGCGACACCAGAGCTCTTGCCATCCTCTCCCCTTCCCGTTCTTTTTCTTCTTGCTTTCTGTCTTTTTTCTCTATATTTCCCTATTCTTTCATTCCCTTTGTTTCCCTTTTTTTTATTATTGCCATCATTATAGTTGTCATTATTATTTGGATTGGCAGTATCGGCAGAGGGTCGGACGCCATGCTTTCTAGCATAGTTACGTCCCTTTACAGTCTGAGTTCAAATCCCGCCGAAGTTGACTTTGCCTTTCATCCTTACTGGGGTCGATTTTATTGACTTGCCCCCTCGCCAAAATTGCTGGCCTTGTGCCTATATAAGAAAAAATTATTATTTGGATTGTCAGAATCGGTAGAGGGTCACACGCCATGCTTTCTAGCATAGTTACGTCCCTTTACAGTCTGAGTTCAAATCCCGCCGAGGTTAACTTTGCCTTTCACCCTTACGGGGTCGATAAAATAAAGTACCAGTAATGCACTGGGATAATTGCTGGCCTTGTGCCAAAAGTAGAAAAACAACTATTATTTTAAATATATTGTAACTGAAATTCAAGAAATTCAGTCTCTGACACAAGTAAACGTTTGTCTTTGTCTGTCTACGTATGAAGGTGTACATATATATGTGAGTATTTTTTATTATGTATATGCATCGGACACCATGCTTCATGGCATAGAGTTACGGCCCTTTGCCTTCTGAGTTCAAATCCCACCGAGGTTACCTTTACCTTTCATCCTTACGGGGGTCTATAAAATAAAGTACCAGTCACGCACTGGAGGTCGATTTAATCGACCTTCCGCTCCCCCAAAATTGCTGGTCTTGTGCCTAAAGTAGAAACAGTTATTAGAGTATATGTATCCATTTTTCTTTTACTGTTGTGGTTCATTGAAGTGATTCTGAATCTGAATGAAATTGGCAGTGTATACTATCAACTATGTTGTGCATTATCATGAATGCGGGCGTGATCTTACGTGTGGGGGTCTATTGCTAAACACTACCCTGTATAGGTGTGCATATATAGATGATAGTATTTCTGTGCGGATAAACAACTGTGTCTTTATATACATATAAATGTCTATATATATATATATAAGGATTAGAATACTGGAGCGTGTTGGAGTTAAACACCCTCTTCGTATTATAGAAATGACAGTAAAAGGTATAGCTCAATGCAGTTAAACAGAGCCAAAAAATTAAGAGAGTAAAACAAAGAATCCTTTAATACATCAAAAGGTTTTGAGTCAATTAAAATGATTGTTTTCCTTAGTGTTTACCTAATTTCTTAACCGCATGTGAGGCCTTAGTGTGTATATATTTGCTTTTGTTTTGTAATTTCCGGTTGATTATATTTATTTATTTATTTTATTCTATATTCTATTTACTATTCACTGTCTGGCTTTGCTTACACATCCACATATGTCTGTCTACTAACCTTGTAATTATAAGTATTATTTTATGTCAATTTATAATATATTATATTATATTGTATTGTAATATTGATCCTTATTACTTACTGTTCATTATATGTAACATTATGACATTTAAACTTTATATATCATGTAAGATGTCTGTATTTTTTGTAATATTGTAATATTGATCCTTATTACTTACTGTTCATTATATGTAACATTATGATATTTAGACTTTACATATCATGTAAGATGTCTGTATATATTTTTTTCTGTACCATCATAATTTTTACAGTACCATTATAGTGTTTTTTTGAGTATTATATAATTTATTTTTCCTCATTTACTCTGTAACCCAGTATGAATCGATTTGTATACATTGTTTATGGTAAATGTTAGTACACTGTTTACGTATTATCATTGTATTTTATTGTGACATCTATATTGTTTCCGTAAATTAACCGGGATTATCTATTTTATTATATTATATTGAATTATATAATTTTATTGTTTATTATTTATTATATGTGTCTCTTGTAATTATATCATATTATTGCCTCATGTATATTGGGTAGATGTATTGGTATCATTTTCACTCTTATCATGCTTATTTTTATATTCAAACTTCTAGTAGGGCTTAATTTGTGTAGTTGATCATAGATGTGTGTATTGTTATATATGTGTGTGTGTGTGTGTGTGTGCGCGCGCACATATATACATGTATATATTGTACCTTTTGATTTTTAATTTGTAATTTTAATCTTGGTAAAGGTATATTATTATAATGTATTATGTTTATTGCATTGTGTTATACATAATTCCTGCTCTATATAACCAAATCTGGTTAGATTTAGGTTAGTTGCTTTGGACTATATTTGTAATATGGTTCTTAATGTTATCTACATCCTTAGTTATTCTTATTATTATATATTTTTATTATTTTTATTTTTATTTTCATTTTTATTATCATATATTTTTGTATGACTTTAGTGTATGCACACTCCATATTCTTCAGGGTTTCCGGCTTGTATCTGCCGATATTACTTCTTGTTGTTTTGATTGCCCTGATGAGTCCTTAACAGGACGAAACATTGTCGGCTAATAAAAACTTTTGATGTATTAAAGGATTCTTTGTTTTACTCTCTTAATATATATATATATATATATATATATATATATATATATATATATATATATATATATATATATATATATATATTTGGGAAGAGGTGCATTTTTCTTTTTTCTTTTTTTGGGGGGAGGGCTTATATTCCTATAATAAGCCCTAATACGGTTGATATCAATGTAAATATTTTATAATATCTAAGTGGATGTAGGTATAGTTGTATATATTTTGATATGTGCAGACATATAATTCCAAATATATGGATCTCTAAGGGGGAATGTATATATGTATATATATATATATACATGAAGGTTTGTATATGTGTCTAGTTATAGGGACATGCGTGTATATACTGTATATGTGGATATGAATGTAGGTGCACATCATTATACGTATATATATATATATATATATATATATATATATATATGTGTGTGTATATATATATACTTATATATTTGTTTTTTAAAGGAAAGGAATAACTTCACTGGTAGTTGTAAACAATTTAATTTAACTTTATAATATTATAATATTACCATTTGGTTTTGTAGATCTAGTAAGTTCTTTGTTAACATCGACGAATGCAAGAGAAAGTTAACCAGGAAAGTTAACCAGGAAAGTTAACCAGGAATCTTTTAAAAAATCTCCCCACCGAAGTTAACAAAGAACTTACTAGATCTACAAAACGAAATTGTAAAATTATAATATTATAAAATTAAATTAAATTGTTTAGAACTACAAGTGAAGTCATTCTTTTCCTTTTTTACGTATACCTTATTGCACCAAGGATTTCACGCATTTTCCAATGTATATTTATACATATATATGTGGGGTGGGGGTGGGGGTATCTCATGTACATCTGAGTATATAGGTATATAGATGTGTGTTTATTAAAATATGTACATGTATGTGTGTGTATGAGAATGTCTCCCTTTATATACATGTTTTTATAAGGTGATAAATGCTAATCATTTTAAATTGGTTTACCTTTACCTTGTATATATATATGAATTATACGAAATGCTTCATAACATTTCAAATAATTCGATGAAACACGTGTAAGGAAATAAATATGTTTTTAAAAGATAAAACCTCATTGTTCCATCGATACACTTGCTTATATTTGCTCTGTATTCATGTCTACATCTCTAAATCTTTCTCCCTAAAAACTTCTATCTCTTCAAACCTATATAAACACATTGAACTAATTTTGAAAAGATGTGACAATTATATACTATCATATATAATTCTCTACTTTCCTTTAAGCATTGTATTTATAGTTTTAACTTTGTTATATATATATGTGTGTGTGTGTGTGTGTCAATTTACATAAGATGCATGATCATGTGACAATCACTTTGTCAAAGTCAATTTGTTAATATATCTTATAATGTTGACGAGATAGTGAAATATTATGTATGTGTGTGGGGAGGAGGGGGAGAGACAGGGAGAGAAAGAGGATGCGGGTATATGTGTGGGTGTGATTGTATGCTTGATTTTTAGTTTACAACAACAGATAGCTGCAGTGATGCCACTAACCAGATGGTTAGTGGCATCACTGCAGCTATCTATAGTTACCATTATATCTATCGTGGGCTACCACTATATCTATACTGGGTTGCCACTAAATCTATCTATAGTGGGTTACCACTGTGTCTATCTATTGCAGGCTACCACTGTGTCTATCTATTGCAGGCTACCACTGTGTCTATCTATCGTGGGTTACCACTGTGTCTATCTATCGTGGGTTACCACTGTATTTATCTATCGTGGGTTGCCACTGTATCTATCTATCTATCGTGGGTTACCACTGTGTCTATCTATCGTGGGCTACCACTGTGTCTATCTATCGTGGGTTACCACTGTATTTATCTATCGTGGGTTGCCACTGTATCTATCTATCTATCGTGGGTTACCACTGTGTCTATCTATCGTGGGCTACCACTGTGTCTATCTATCGTGGGTTACCACTGTATTTATCTATCGTGGGTTGCCACTAAATCTATCTATAGTGGGCTACCACTGTGTCTATCTATTGCAGGCTACCACTGTGTCTATCTATCGTGGGTTACCACTGTGTCTATCTATCGTGGGCTACCACTGTGTCTACCTATCGTGGGTTACCACTGTATTTATCTATCGTGGGTTGCCACTAAATCTATCTATAGTGGGCTACCACTGTGTCTATCTATTGCAGGCTACCACTGTGTCTATCTATCGTGGGTTACCACTGTGTCTATCTATCGTGGGAAACCACTGTATCTATCTATCGTGGGTTGCCACTAAATCTATCTACAGCGGGTTACCACTGTGTCTATTTATCGTGGGTTACCACTCTATCTATCGTGGGCTACCACTAAATCTATCCAGTGTGGGCTACCACTGTATCTATCTATCGTGGGCTCCCACTAAATCTATCCACCGTGGGCTACCACTAAATCTATCCACCGTGGGCTACCACTAAATCTATCCACCATGGGCTACCACTAAATCTATCTACCGTGGGCTACCACTAAATCTATCTACCGTGGGCTACTACTATATCTATATATCATGGGTTACCACTCAATCTATCCACCATGGGCTACCACTAATTCTATCTACCGGGGGCTACCACTAAATCTATCTACCGTGGGCTACTACTATATCTATATATCATGGGTTACCACTGTATCTATTTATCATGGGCTACCACTAAATCTATCTATCGTGGGCTACCACTAGATCTATCTACCGTGGGCTACCACTAAATCTATACTGGGCTACCACTAAATATATCTATCATGGGCTACCACTGTATCTATCTATCGTGGCCTACCACTGTATCTATCTACCGTGGGCTACCACTATATCTACACTCGGCTACCACTAAATATATCTATCGTGAGCTACCACTGTATCTATCTATCGTGGCCTGCCACTGTATCCATCTACCGTGGGCTACCACTATATCTATACTAGGCTACCACTAAATGTATCTAGCGTGGGCTACCACTGTTTCTATCTAAATTGGGTTATCCTGTTTCTATCTACCGTGGCCTACCACTATACCTCTCTACCGTGGGCTACCACTGTTTCTATCATCGTGGGCTACCACTGTATCTATCTATCGTGGGCTACCACTGTTTCTATTTAACGTGAGCTATCACTGTTTCTATCTATCTATAACTGACTACCATTAGTTGGGACAATAATGTCTCTATCTATCTAAATCCCACTTTATCTATCTATCTATCTATCTATCTATCTATCTATCTGGTTAGCTGGTGGTTAGCAGGTGCGACGACGCCCTCGGAGAAGCCCTAGGCATGGAGGAAGACGAACTGGCCAACCTGTTCGGTAGGACATTCAGCCCGGGACCTATGGATAACTTCCAGAGGTCCCTGGTCTGGCAGCGCTACCGAGGGGCTCTGCCCGTTCGAGAAAGGCTCTACACACACGGGCGCCCGGGTAGGGACACCTCGAAAAGGATCTGTCCCAGATGCGTGTGCGACGACGAGGAAACCGTTGCACACGCATTGGTACACTGCTCGGGCATTGTCGATCTGTGGGGCTATGTCGAACAACTGCTGTCAAGGGTGGGACCGATACGGTTGACCACCGTTTCTATTGTAACGATCAAGTCGCCCCCCCCCCCCTCTTCAAAAAGGAAGGAGAGGCGGTGTTTCTGTGCGTAATAGCCATGGCGAAAGAGGTTGTATGGTGGAAGCGTCTGAAAGGACTGAGGTCAGACACCTTTCTCTCTGGCCAACAACTGGTCCGTTTCTTCCGATATCATTTCGGAAGAAGGATCAGGATGGAGAGAGAGGTGCTGCACCCCAGCCGTTTTTATGAAAGATGGGTGAAAGTGGCGAGAATGGCCCGTGTGAATGGACCTTCACTCTCCATCAGACTATAGGTGACGAAGATGAAAGATCAAGGGAGCACCCCCTCTCTGTGCTCCTGAGGAAAAGGGTTGCACACTTTTTTCGGGGGTGTGTGCGACCCCCCAAGGCGCCTCCTCCCTATTGAGGATTTTGTTATTAAATTTATTTTTGTTATATTTTATATATTATTTTTTGTATCTTGTTATTGCTTCCTCCTTATTGAGGACGCCTTTTTATGTAAACTCCCCCCATTGTACTTGTCCCACTCTTTGATGCCCTGGTGGCAAATAAAAAGAAAGTTATCTATCTATCTATCTATCTATCTATCTATTTATCTATCTATCTATCTGTTCGTCTGTCTATCTATCTATATGTGCCCCTGTGACTAATAAAGAAACATATCTATCTATATGTTTATTTAACTACGATTCTACTAATCTATCTACCTATGAACGTAGCTATATATCTCATTATCTACCAATCTATCTACCTATCTATCTGTCCATATATCTATCTACCTACCTTCCTTCCTCTCTGCCTCTATATCTTTCTCTCAGTCTATCTACCTGTCTGATAACTATCTATATCTATCTATTTATGTATATTATTTACCAGTGCATCTATATTCTGACGAGAATAACAATAACAACAACAAATCTGGAATACCAATAGCATTCCGAAGATAGATAGATACATAGTTAGAACAAATCATCGTATTTTAATGAATATATGTTTGATAATTGTTTCTATTTTAGGCACACGGGCGCTCTATCTCAAAATCATTTTTGAAAAGCATTAGAAATGCGCAACCGGTAAAACTTAAAACCAAAACTGAATACTAACCAATACTATTACTAATTTTAATTTATTCCTAATTAAACTATTTTTCACTGGCAACAATTTGTCAGCATTTTCTTTTCCGTTTACCAATATATATATATATATATATATATAATATATACTGCCAAGACTGGAATTGAATCATCAGCACAGTTGAGGTATGTATTTTATCTGATGAGGACGTACTGAAAAAACAGCACAGTACCTCCGAAATATATATAATAAAACATATTTTGATTATATGAATGTATCCATTTATTAATATTTTCAATAATATATATATATATATATATATATATACACGACGTATATATATATATATATATATATATATACGACAGATTTCGTGTGATTATTTTCACGAAGCATTGATCAACTCGGCACTGCAATAGAAAATACTTGCTCATTGTATGCGTAGTGAATTTTACCATATTTCAAAGTATTGTGTTAATAGAATAATTGTTTCTACTTTAGGCACAAGGCCAGCAATTACCCAGTTCATTACTGGTACTTTATTTTATCGACCCCGTAAGGATGAAAGGCAAAGTCAACCTCGGCGGGATTTGAACTCAGATCGGAAAGGGACGTAACTATGCTGGAAAGCATGGCGTCCGACCCTCTACCGATACTGCCAATCCACCGCCATATAATAATTGTTTCTACTTTAGGCACAAGGCCAGCAATTATCCAGTGCATTACTGGTACTTTATTTTATCGACCCCGTAAGGATGAAAGGCAAAGTCAACCTCGGCGGGATTTGAACTCAGATCGTAAAGGGACGTAACTATGCTGGAAAGCATGGCGTCCGACCCTCTACCGATACTGCCAATCCACCGCCCTTGTGTTAATAGAATAATATTGAAAGTGTATTTTCTATTGAACAGTTTTTGTTTTTTTAGAAATTAAGTATTGTTTCACAACGTATATTACAATAATTTGAGAAATAAAATATTTTCACCAATTTATTTCATCAAAGTAACTGAGCGGGGTCATTTGAACAAGATGTTTACCTTTTCTATTGTTCTTTTTTTTTTGCTTGTACCAGCGAATTTATTTACCTAAGTTTCGCTGTAATTAATAGGTAAAACTTTTCAAATTTGTGAAACATCTTCACAACTTCTTTTTTTTTACAGCCATGTCCTTTGTTTGCTGTTCATTTTAGTTGATTTGTTGTTTGTTTCCTTCGGTAACAACTATTTCGTGCATTCCAAGCCCTATTTCAATATTACTCCTTTCTTTAATAATTATTTCATATTTTAAAAGGGCATGAATGGTGGATTGGCAGTATCGGTAGAGCGTCGGACAACATTCTTTGCTCTATAGAGATACAGCTCTTTACATTCTATGTTCAAATTCTGCAGGGGTTAGTTTTGCTTTTCATCCTTACGAGGTCTACTTAATTAATTTAATGGTTTCACAGACCTTTATTAATGCCTTCTGATTTAGGCACAAGGCCAACAATTTTTGCGGAGTAGAGTGGAAAATGAATTAAATCAACCCTAGTGTGTTACAGGTACTTCATTTGATCGACACGGTAATGATGAAAGGCAGAGCTAAGGGAAAGTTAACCTCGGCAGGATTTAAACTCAGAACGTAAGAAAGAAGTATTAAAGAAATGACTAACTTAGGAATAAAGCTTGACTTTGAGATTAAATTATATTAATTGCTTCTACGTTAGGCACAAGGCCAGCAATTACCCAGTACATTACTGGTACTTTATTTTATCGACCCCGTAAGGATGAAAGGGAAAGTTAACCTCGGCGGGATTTGAACTCAGAATGGCAAGGGCCGTAACTCTATGCGCCAAAGCATGGCATCCGACACTCTACCAATACTGCCAATCCACCGCCTTAGATTAAATTATATTAATGAAAGTACATTTTCTGCCACTGAAACATAAATTGCTCGTGTATGGTTCTTCTCAAAGTAGCTGTTAGCGCTTGGTTTATAGGCCATGAATGTACTATTGTGTTTGAGGAGAGAAAAATGATTTTCGCATTTTCAGAAAATTGTCTAATTTTATTTTGTTATCTGTTATACATAAACATATTATGTCAACTATATTTTACAGACAGAAGTTATACAATAGTGGAAATATTTAAAAAAAAGATAAAATCAAAATTACGTAATGAAAAATAGGAGAAAGGGGTAAAGAAAGGTAGATCTGGCTGCATAGGAAAGTTAAGGAAAGGACTATAAATGCAATGAGAAGAAAGGGAAGGAAAAAGCAAGGACTATTAAGCAACGGAAGAACGAGCGGGGGAAGAGACAATTCTCCGAAAACCGCACCGACCTTCGGAGAATTGTCTCAGAAGATATGATGACAAATATTAATAAAGCACGACACTAAATTTTCCTTGAAAACACTTCATTGATTCAAATGAAATATAGTATGATAGGATGCTCTTCCAGCCCATACCCCTTACCATCCTCCGGGAAACGCCTTCTCCATTCTGTCCACCGGGGCTGTGGAGCGGCCAGCACGTTAGACCCCATTTGCTCACTATACTGTGAGATGGAGAGTGCGAGAGAGATGGGGACGATGACGGTGGAAGTTCGGCTCTTCCGTGTTCGGACACAATGCATCTGTCAAGAGTGTATTTTCATATTTGGTTCGGGGGTCAATATTTTGACGATTTTCGTCGAAAGACTTGGATACTGATAGAGATGTGTTTATATGAGAAAAATTGATTAATTAATCAGATGTATTAATTAATAAATTAATTAATTGTTAGCTGGAAGCGATTAACGGAAGAAATTGCCTATAAACATATTATAATTTAATAAATGTTGTTTCTTTTCTCAGAAAAAAAAAAAAAGGTGGTACGTGTGGTAAACTGAGATTCTCGTATTTTCTCGGTCATCGCTTTGTTTATTTCTGAAGAGTGCAAACAAAAGCGGCATCGAAACAAAACTTTGTTACTTTAGATATAAATTAATCTATTGTTTTGTTTTATGGAAATCCATTAATTCTATTTGTTAGCATGGATTTTGTTATGATATACGTTCTTATCCAAATGGCCGTTTGCATATTTAAGCTCTTATGTGTTTGCAAAACACGTGTTAACAAAGTGTCATTCAGAAATATAAACACACACGTATACATGCACACACACAAACACACACATACACACACACTCACACACAAACACACACATACACACACGCGCGCGCGCACACATACACAACACACACACACGCATACACACACACACACATATATATGTGTATATATATATATAAATATATATATATATATATATAACAAAGATGGCGTGGTAAGATACCAGGTGGACCATAACGCACCAGAGTACTCAATACTTAGTAGAGTGGGTAATAGTAAAAGAGTCAGGACCCCGACAGCTGAGCTCCGATCTAAGTTCGGATCTAACTGTCGAAACGGCCGGAGCTCAGCCGTCTGGGTCTTGACTTTTCCTATATATATATATATATATATATATATATATATATATATGTATATATATATATATATATATATACGTGTATATATCCGCTGCACCTCCTCCAACCTAGTCTACGGACTTATGTCGGACAGACGGGACGTCGCCTGGCGGACCGAGTCACGGAGCACCTCCGGGATATTCGTCTCGGGAGCAGTTCCCCCATCGCCCGCCACTTTGGTGGCCCTGGACATTCCGCACGCCATCTCACAGTCTGTGGCCTACTCCAGTGCCACGGAACCCCCGCCAATCGCCTTACGGTCGAACAACGAACTTCATCTTACAGACCCACACTCCCCCCGGCCTGAACTCCCCACCCTTATTCCTTTAGCCTTCGACCGCCCCCCTCCCCCCACACTTATCCCCCACTAACACCACTAACACACCCCTCTTTTTCACCGCCCACCCCACAACTAACAATACTAACACCTCCACTCCACCCCTCATCTGACCACCCTTCCCCAACTAACATACTAACATCCCTTCCCTCCCCTCTTCTCCTCCTCCCCCCTCCTTATCACACGCACACACCCACCGGCACATATATACACGCGCTCACACTAAACACACACCCTACTACCACCACCAACCCTCACCCCCACACCTCTCACCCCCACACCTCCATCCCACCACCCCGCAACTAACCTCACTAACACCCCCTAACCCCAAGCACACGAACACACGCACCCACTTACACCACCCACCCCACACGCAACTAACATCACTAACACCCCCCCCCCCCAACCCCACGCACACGTACCCACACACCCTCGTACACCACCAACTCTACACACCCTACCACCACTAACCCCCACTCACACCTGCATTCAACCCCTCCCCACCTCCAGTATACTAACACCCACTAACACCTCTTCATCAAACTACACACACACCAGTACACCACACTCCCTCCATAGAACAACACACACCCTTCTCTCCCCGCTCCACCCACACCCTCGCTCCACACTCACTCATCCCACTAACACCCCTACTAATACACACACACACACCCTCCTCACTCCAACTTTCACACCTACCCATCCTCGCCCCTTTACCATTCCACCGACTGCTGCTATGCCCGCTGACCACCTCCCAGCACAAACAGACCACATCACTCCCACTGCTGACCACTTCCTGTTGCGCGCGCACCCCACATCTCTCCTCTTCCGACCATCGCTTCATGGAATACCCACACGCAGAAATTGACCAACCACCAATCCACTAAACATCTTCGGAATTTATCAACTTTTCAACCATCCTCTTACGTAATCACCTATATAACTCACCCACACACACACCCCCAAAAAAATTTTTTCTCCACACGCCACCTACACCCACAACACGCTTAAACCCCACACACACGTGCTTTCCACCACAGATCTACACCCTCAGCCTCCTGATTCCTCTCCCCCCACCCCTCTATCCACACACGCACAGACACTCCGACCCCCCCCCCCCCCACACACACACACCTCTTCCTGAACATGCAACCCCGTTCTTCCCCCAACCCTTACTTTCACATACACACACACACACACGCACACCTACACACACACACCACCTTCAGCCCTCCCCGCTCGGACACCCCGTCTCCCTCTCCCCACTCCACCCGCCACCACCCCTACACACCCCACACCCTTCCACCACCTGTTTAACCCCCTTTTAATTTCAGTTTATTTTGATCATGCCTTTATTTTTAAATTTATCTCATTCCTTGTATTTTGATCATGCTTTATTTTTATTTTTATTTTTATCTTTATTTTTTATTTTTTCCTTCGCACCGTTTCCTTTCGCTATATGTCTCTCCACCACTCCCCTACACACCCTTTGAACTCTGTTCCCACACACTTCCCACCTGAGGAAGGGCTTATGCCCGAAACGTCGTCCCCCACCAACACCCCACTCTCCAGAGCGTGAAATTAATAAACATTTGTTGTACTGCCTCTCTGTTTTGTCCCTGTTCAAATTTTTCCATTATATATATATATATATATATATATATATATATATATATATATATTAATATATATATATATATATATATATAAGCAGTACCACTAATTTAGTGTGATCCATGATATCACATACAATATATAATAATATGTATAATAAGAATACATATTTCTCGCTATGTAAATTTTAAGCTGTTATCATGTCACAGCTACCTCAGTACCCGTATGAGAACCACAGACAAGTGTTTCAAGATATGTATCCACTTCAGTGAAGATTATTTACTCTGTTCTGAGGCAAGAATAAGCTCCAGCCTATTGAGATTTTGTGTATGGTATATGTACTGGGGATGGTTCCTTTTTACATGTACACTATGGAAATATGTTCTGAGAGGCTTTTCATATTTTTGTTGACATCTGTATATGGTATTAGCTGTCTGCGTTACGCTCTGTGGTTTGCCAGTCTGTTTTTTTTTTTTCATGTACTTGACTAACAATTAGACAAGACTGCATTAGTTGATAGTCAGTCATGGTTTCTATTCCATCTCCTGAGAAACACTTGTAGCAAATAAACCACTTTATGGTTCACACCCTCAACTTTCCGACATCATATGTCCTAGGAGGCTCGCATTGGCTGGACACATGAAACATCACAATGAAACAGCTAGCAGAGTTCTTTCCTGAAAACGAGATTTACGCTGACGAGTAGGGTGACTAAGCATCACGCTGAATGATGTTTTTGAAAATAACACAAAATTGGAGGCAATATTGTACAAGATGAGCTGGAGGAGATACTTCGTTATAGCACCAGTAACGCATATCTAGAAGAAGTTGATAACAATACAATTATGTATAGAATTCAACACAAAACAAGACGAACAATTATTGAGGCTTTATTAATATCAGAATAAAAACCAATAATTAACACACGTATATATAACATACTCTCGGGTCCCAAATAATGCGGGTGGGGAATAACCATGGGGGTTGGAATAAGTGAAGGAATAACTATGGGGGTTGGAATAAGTGAAAGAATAACCATGGAGGTTGGAATAAGTGAAGGAATAACTATGGGGGTTGGAATAAGTGAAGGAATAACTATGGGGTTGGAATAAGTGAAGGAATAACCATGGGGGTTGGAATAAGTGAAGGAATAACGATGGTGGTTGGAATAAGTGAAGGAATAACCATGGAGGTTGGAATAAATGAAGGAATAACCATGGAGGTTGGAATAAGTGAAATATAACTATGGAGGCTGGAATAAGTGAAATATAACTATGGAGGTTGGAATAAGTGAAGGAATAACCATGGAGGTTGGAATAAGTGAAAGAATAACCATGGAGGTAGAAAATTGACAATTTTTCTAGGTTGTATCAGTTGATTTTAAAAGAAAAACAGAATTAGTCGTTTAGTTTACATATTGAGACGCCAACCCTTTATATTCATTTTATAACATAAGATTTCTAACCATGTACCTTTTTGGTCTTATATAATGTTCTTTTTTAATGTATAAAGAACATTAATTGTCGCAGGAATGCTACATAAAATAATATTTCGTCGGTAATAGATTAGCAAAATTTAATAAGCGGGTGGGGATGGAGAAAATCTGAAATATTAATAAACAGTGGGGATACGTATATCCAAGATCGGAGAGTACGTGAAACCGTTGAGAAATTTTTAATTAGCCGTCCATGATCTTTTAAAGCATGTTATCAATACGCCACTGGTATGAGTATTCTGATTCTCAACATGGAGTCGTAATGGCTTCGCAGCTTTAATAAACACGCGGATTTAGAAAGGCGTGTGGCTGAGTGGTTAGAGAATTGGATTCACAATCTTGAGGTTGTGAGTTCGATTCCTGGACCGGGCAATGCGTTATGTCCTTGAGCAAGGCACTTTATTTCACGTAGCTCCTTCTACCTGGAGTTGCGACCGATAGAT
>OZ024740.1:272549699-272559699 GCA_964016885.1 Eledone cirrhosa | reverse complement strand
AGACGTTTCCATTGTGATACCGAGAGTTCACGGTGATTTCTATGCAGGTTATACTTAGAGTAATAATAATTCAAGAAAGAAGAGTGACATGGTTGGCTATACAATAGGGCTTTATTCACATTGCTGACAATTGTTTCTTCGATTTGGTATGTCTAGAGTACGCTACTCGCTTGATGTTGCGTCAATCGAATATATAGTAAGCAAAAAAGTGTTGGTAAAATCCAGTACTTCAGTATGCGGATAGGGAGCACTCAACGAAGATATAAATTCCGGAGTTATAATAGTGACGAAACATAATTAAATTTTATGAACTCATAATCCTTTATTTACCGCTATATATATTTCGATGATAGCCATTGTATGGCTATGACCTCATCAGGTAATCAGTAAGTTCTTAAATATGCCAGCTCTGGTTTTTTGGTGTTGATGGTTTTAGAGCCTTGGGACATATGAGCTTGTTAGGGATAATTTAATGTTGTCAGCAGGAATAATCTTAATTCTCATTGGTCAGTTTGGAGATGCTAGTAGGATTGGTATTTGACCTCAAAGAGGCAGGTGATGTTGTAAAGTTCAAACCGTCAGGCAAGATGACAATAGTTCCATATGACTGATTTTCACAAAAAGCATTCCTGGTCAGATATATATTCAATTGAGGTTTATAGTATGAAATTCGATACTACAGGGCATTCTTAAATTGAGGAATTTATGTGGAGTGGTAATACTCAAAATTATGGTTAGAGTCAAATACTTAGAAAGTTGACATATAAAAAGACTTATGTTGGTTGACTTGTACATACACTGATACCCACCCCCACAGACACACACACAAACCCATACAGATGCGTATATACATGTATGTACACACAAGTGCGTATATATATACAAAAGAGGCCCCCAAATCCAAGTATATGGCAGACATAAAATCAGGTGGGTGTTATTTTTAAAGAAAAGTAAATAGGGTGTTTGCAAAAAAGAAAAATTATTGTTTAGACTAGACAAAAGTAGGGTGTGATATATATCTTCACAGCAATAGCTTAGGGGCTTTGGGGCTTAGGCGATTCCCTTAGTACAGACATATACAGGTACACGCACGCACCCACACTTGTATACCTCTGGATGCGTGTGTATGTCTATATACACATGTGCATTCAAACAAGAGAGCATATACAAATATACTCTTAAGCATACACTCGAACGTATTTCGTTGCGTTCACATAAGTGCGTACATTCACTTAATCCCAGTATACACACACAACGCACGGTTGCGGGCACGCATTCATGCGTATAGGGTTAGTACCTTAGGATAATCGCTCTGCTTGTGTGGGCCACATCATGTTAAAAAAACGTGGTTTTTCTGACTCCTAACCAGTAGAGGATCTGGTGGTCAATCCACTTTGGGGACCACAAACTATGGGTGGGTGTTGTTGCCCATTGGTTATTGGTACGGAGTGTAGGGAGCCCTTCAGGGAGGAACCCTGCCAATTTCATGTATCTCGCCAGTTCATTAGAGCTTTCCCAGTATGTGAGGATCTACGGGACGTGGTCCGATCATACAAGCCGCCAGAAAGACCCTGATCCGATTCGTTGGGGACCTATGGACCCGGAGTGACTGCCAAATAATTTTGACATCACAATGGGCTCTAGAGACTCCGCCCAGCTAACGGACCTGGTTGGGATATACATACTCTACGAGATCAGGAACGGAATACCCAACCTGGGTGGCGGACTGTACAGAGACGACGCCCTCTTCACCGTCGTGGATCACAGCACCACAATGGTCTAAAATATGAAGAGGAGAATTAGACACTTTTTTAGCAAGGTAGGACTTAAAGTAGAGATGGAACCCAACAGAAAATTAGTGAATTTCCTGGACACCACCCTCAACCTCAACACCAAGCTACACCACTCATATCATAAACCCAATGAGAAGCTAGTGTATATCAACGCTGGGTCCAATCACCCTAGATCTATAGTTAAGGCCGTAGTTAAGACTGTCTCTGACATGATCCCTAACTTGTCTGCCAATAAAGAGATCTTCAATAGTAATGCTGATTATTATACCTCAGTGCTAGCTAAGGTGTCGCACAGTCATAGGATCAGCTATAACCCTAAGGGACATGATCGAGATGACCCACAGAGCCACCCAACGGAACCAGCACACGAGACGCACCAGGCCCCGGACAGGCGAAACTAGCACAGCGCAATCCAACGACCCTGTGCTGAATGCGGTGGCTACCCAGCCAACCCCACCCGATGGTAACCCCACAGTACATTGCAGGGGCTTAAAAAGTCATGCAATTGCAGAAACACATCACAATACCCACTTAGTATTGATGCATGACGAAAAACGTAGTCTACAGGTGCACGGTCACAACCCCTAACTCGGAGCACCACTACATAGGATCCACGGCGATGAGTTTCAAAGATAGGTGGTATAACCATCGCCACTCCTTTAACAGAATAGAAAAGAGGAAATGTACGGCTCATTCTGAATAGATCTGGAAGCTCAAACTTGAAGGGACCCCGCACTCTTTGGTATGGTCCGTGGTAAGAAAGGGTCCCCAGACAGAGGTGGGTCTGGTATTTGCAACTTGTCTTAGTGAGACACTCGAGATACTTCATGGCGGAACCAAGCTATTAAACAGAAGGGCCGACTTATTCGGCACCTGAAGATACCTTAGGACGGGAACTTTCCTCAAGCTATATAAATAAACCCCACAAACCCCCGACCACCCCTTAGTAGTAACTTCGCCCCCCCCCCCTTTAATAGACTAGCACCGCCCCGTACCTTTTCACACACACCACTCCCATAGGCCCACTCCCGTAACTCCTCACATACTGGGCAAGCTCTAATGAAATGGCGAGATACATGAAATTGGCAGGGTTCCCCCCTGAAGGGCTCCCTACACCCCGTACCAATAACCAATAGGCAACAACACCCACCCATAGTTTGTGGTCCCCAAAGTGGATTGTCCACCAGATCCTCTACTGGTTAGGAGTCAGCAAAACCACGTTTATTTAACATGATGACACCACCACCCCACACACGGGAGTGGCCCACACAAGAAGAGTAATTATCCTAAAGTACTAACCCTATACGCATGAATGCGTGCCCGCAACCGTGCGTTGTGTGTGTATATCGGGATTAAGTGAATGTACGCACTTATGTGAACGAACGAAATACGTTCGAGTGTATGCTTAAGAGTATATTTGTATATGCTCTCTTGTTTGAATGCACATGTGTATATAGACCTACACACGCATCCAGAGGTATACAATTGTGGGTGGGTGCGTGTACCTGTATATGTCTGTACTAAGGGAATCGCCTAAGCCCCAAAGCCCCTAAGCTATTGCTGTGAAGATATATATCACACCCTACTTTTGTCTAGTCTAAACAATAATTTTTCTTTTTTGCAAACACCCACTTTACTTTTCTTTGAAAATGACACCCACCTGATTTTATGTCTGCCATATACTTGGATTTGGGGGCCTCTTTTGTATATATATACGCACTTGTGTGTACATATATATACGCATCTGTATGGGTTTGTGTGTGTGTCTGTGGGGGTGGGTATCAGTGTATGTACAAGTCAACCAGCATAAGTCTTTTTATATGTAAACTTTCTAAGAATTTTAAATCTAACCATAATTTTCAGTATTACCACTCCACATAAATTCCTCAATTTAAGAATGCCCTGTAGTATCGAATTTCATACTATAAACCTCAATTGAATATATATCTGACCAGGAATGCTTTTTGTGAAAATCAGTCATATGGAACTATTGTCATCTTGCCTGACGGTTTGAACTTTACAAAACCACCGACCTCTTTGAGGTCAAATACCAATCCTACTAGCATCTCCAAACTGACCAATGAGAATTAAGATTATTCCTGCTGACAACATTAAATTATCCCTAACAAGCTCATATGTCCCAAGGCTCTAAAACCATCAACACCAAAAACCCAGAGCTTGCATATCTAAGAACTTACTGACTGCCTGATGAGGTCATAGCCATACAATGGCTATCATCGAAATATATATAGCGGTAAATAAAGGATTATGAGTTCATACAATTTACCTATGTTTCGTCACTATTATAACTCCGGAATTTATATCTTCGTTGAGTGCTCCCTATCCGCATACTGAAGTACTGGATTTTACCAACACTTTTTTGCTTACTATATATATATATATAGTTTTAATATAACCAAAATAACCATAATAGCAATAATAATATTTCTAGCAATATCCAACCTAATAGTACCGTTCCGAGCAACAGCTCCGTAAAATGTAAATGTAGAATCAAATCAAACTGCCCTTTACAAAATAAGTGTTTAGATAAAAACGTAGTCTATAAATGCACAGTTAAAACTAGTGATAATATATTTAACTATGTCGGTGCCACTTCTACAAAATTTTAAGATCGCTGGAATAACCATAATCACTCTTTCAGGATATCTGATAAAAAAAATCTTCTACTTCTCTTTCACATCTTATATGGAACTTAAAAAGCCAGTATATAGACTATTCAATATCTTGGAAAACGATTTCGATATCAGCTGGGTTCCGAAACATAGCTTTACCAAAGTTCTGTCAATTGTGTATTAAAGAAATTTTTCATATAAAACTCTATTAATCTCAGAACAGAATTATTTAATTCTTGCAGACATCGTCAAAATTCTACATTCAGAACTATGTGTAACTTATAATATTCCTATAAATCTTCAAAATGATCCTATGTTTTTTAACAATTTCTATTTTTAATATATTAATATCTCTAAATCATAATATCTCAAAAAAATGTTATAATATATATATATATATATATGTGTGTGTGTGTATGTGTGTGTGTGTGTGTGTGTATGTGTGTGTATGTGTGTGTGTGTATGTGTGTGTGTGTGTGTGTGTGTGTATTTATATATATTTATGTATATCTATATAATTTTAATTTTTTTTTTTTTTTTTTTTTTAATTCATTATTTTTCCAATGACACCCTCTAAAGCTATTTTTAAACGTAGATTAATAACCATTAACTGATTTTAGGAAAATGTATCCTATTCAAAACGATGTTTAAACATTCATATTTCTTTCGACTAAATAATTAATTAATCTCACACTAACGATTAACAAATAAAATCTGAGTTATCTTTCCTTTTTCAATCATATAAACTTATACCTAACTCCGTTAATTTAATTTAAACAAATTATCCAAATATATAAATTCATAATTTTAACTACCTATTTATTTATATAAAATACAAAATCAACTCCCTCGTAACTCATATTAAGAACAAGCACCTAAAACTTGAACTATCTATTTATTTATTTATCTACATAAAACGCAAAATCAACTTCACTCGTAACTCATATTATAAACAATAATAATTGCAAATTATCTTTTTAATAAAAATACATATGCTATTATTAAAATATATATATAGATATTTATATATTTAACCCATAACAATATTATAAGATAAATTCTTACAAACATAATTCTCCATATATATATATACATAATATAGGTAAATATTCTAATTTATTTCCCCAAAATTAACGTATATAAGTGGTCTTCTTTTTCCTTTTTCCGTTTTCCTTTTTCCTTTTCCTTCTTCTTTTTCCTTTTTCTTTTTTCTTTTTTCTTTTTTCTTTTTTCTTTTTTCTTTTTTCTTTTTTCTTTCTTTCTCTCTTATTATTATATATCTAAACTTTCCATAGCGTTTAAAATAACGTTTTTTTAATCATATAACTCAACCTTATTTACATATTCATTTGCATATTCATCCATAAGTTTGAAATATACGTTCTTTAATCTCACTACCCAAGGAAGATTTAGCTGATAAGGTATAGTTTCCTTGGCTATGTCACAATTTATAAAACACTCTTTGTATTTTATCTGATGAAAGCGTACCAAAGTTTTTGGTACCCTTGAAATATATATAATAGAATAAATATGGTTTTATAAATAGAGTTTCCATTTATTTAATATCATTGTATATATATATAACATTGTATATATATATAAATGGAAAAAATGAAACGAAATTTCATTTCTCACTCTTAGTACGGCTGTTACTTAAATATAAGTATGTATACGTACATACATATATGTATACAGACGTACAGTAGTATGTATAAATATATACATACATGCACACATATATATATGTACGTATGGATTCACCGAGCATTTATTATAATGCTCGGTGTGTTTGTAAACAAACATCCCGAATTAAGCCGTAGTGTCTAGCAACCATCGTTGCTCATTTGTTCAACACTGACAAAGGAACGCTGTACTAGTTTCAAGCTTATTAGCTATCGTCAGCAACGTATACCTTCCTGCCAGATGATTGAACGTCTGAAAGTATATACTTTCCTTATGCATATTAACGGCTGAGCAGCCTAATTTGCATATCGAGTGAGTTAATCGGCCGGACGAACCGTAAACGATAAACGGAAAAAATGAAACGAAATTTATATATATATATATATATATATATATATATATATATATATATATATATATATATATATATATATATATGTATATATATATATATATATATATATATATATATACATATATATATGTATATATATATATACATATATATATGTATATATATATATATATATATATATATATATATATATATATATATATATATATATATATATATACATTAGGAGGAACAAAAACCATAGAAATCATCACCCCCAGAATGAGATTTACAACTTTCCCCCTTCAAGGAGATACCATACCAAATCATTCAACTACTACGTGGATGCCTCATCAACAAACATAGGGAAAAGATACAACCACCATGATAGACGTAACTTCCCCGCTTCAAGGGGACAGCGAGGTAATTTCCATTTTCTCAACTCTCGCTTCCACAATACACAACAAACCCACACCACCCGATACAACCAACAACGTAGGCCACCTATAACACCACAATCCAACATGGCACATAGAAACACACATCCATACTCGCAATACAGGAACACCCCATTTAATCCACAACCACGAACCCGAACCATATTTTACAACAACAAGGAATATAACAAACACAGGAGACCACTTAACATCAGCAGACAACCCCTCTACCCCAACCATTTTTTTAGACACAGCACACAGATACAGGCAAACGAAATAACACAAGACAGGGAGGAGAAACCGAGAGTATTAAAAAATGAACAATTTAACTAGTGCAGAACCAAATCCCAACCTTGTCAACTTACTCTCCAAAGGTCTTAAATTCACACCGACCCCCTACGTCAAAACTACTATGAAATGACGGAAGACATCACAGAATTCTGTAGAAAGTTACGACTCAGTGAAGAACTATTCGACCAGTACAATGAGGATGAATCATTAGCCAGAAATAGAAGCAACTACACCCCATCAAAAGGTAGAAATAAAATCCTGGGCGAATTCAGTGAACACATTACAAACTTTCCTTACCAACACTTACACAGACAAAAACACAAGCCAAACCTCAACAAGAAAGAATGGGACGAATTAAATACATTAAAAACTTACAGAAATATTACAATTAAAGAGGCTAATAAAGGGAGTGCAGTAGTCCTAATGGAAACAGAATTCTATATCAACTTAGCGCTCTCCTCTTTGGAAAACGAAACATACTACGAAAAGGCTGAACACTACAATCAACAGAAAATTATGAGAAACCTAAAAACTCTGATCAACCCATCCAAAGAAGGACTCACTAACAAGGAATTCAGCTTCATCACAGACTTCACAAGTAAATCCAGCCTTTTCTATGGTATCCCTAAAGTACATAAAAGCGAATTAATAAGTAAGGCATGCAAGGAACCCACAGACTTAGTCATCAATGTCCCCTCACCTAATGATCTCAAATTAAGACCTATAATAGCAGGCCCCGCGTGCGAAACCCACCGCCTTAGCAACTTCATTGATACCCTTCTCAAGCCTTTTCTCAAACACATTAAAAGCACATAAGGGACGACCTAGATATGCTCAACCACCGCCCTAATATACCCCTTACTGAACAAACCCTGCTAGTGACATTCGATGTAGTCAACATATACTCCAACATCCCCCACAACCTAGGAATAGAATCTATCCAATTCTGGCTGGATTATTACCCCAATGAACTCCCACAACGCATCAAAAAAGAATTCGTGATAGAAGGACTCAAATTTATCTTGGAGAATAATTACTTCGTTTTCAATAACAAATTCTTCAGGCAGAAATCTGGGACCGCTATGGGAACGAAAACGGCCCCCACTTATGCCAACCTAGTCACGGGATACCTGGAAATCACCCTCTACACTAAAGTACTAAACAAATTTGTAGTAAACTCTCCACTTAGAAAAGAACTGGAAGAGATATCTAGATGACTGCTTCATCCTTTGGCACGAAAACATTTACAAACTTAAACAATTTCACACCCTTATAAATGGGCTCAACACGAATATTAATTTTACAATTGAATACAGCCATCCTCATTAAGATTCATAACTAAAATATAGAAACAGACATATACTACAAGCCCACGGACTCCAAGCAATATCTTCCTTTCAATTCATGCCACCCTAGACACGTTAAAATTAATATTCCCTACAATTTAGCCAAGAGAATCTGCACTATAGTTTCCAATAAAACACCTGTTACTTACGTCTACAAGAACTAAAGGACACACTCATAAGCAGGGACTACCCTGCATCACTAATTGGCAATTGAATCCAACGTGCCCTAAAACTCAGTACCCAGGACCTTAGACAACCTAAAGTTAATCAGCCGAAACTAAAAGCTCTTCCATACATCTCCACACACAACCCCTTCAATAATGAGGCCTTTGATACCATCCTCCAGAACATCACTGTATTAAAAAAGGACCATAGAATGAACCAAATCCTTCGAACACACGATATCATAAAGAACAAAAGACAATCTAAGTCAATGAAAAACATCTTAACATGTGAAAGTACTGCCAACCACAACAACGAAACCCACAGTAAAATAAATGCGATAGACCCAACTGTGGCATATGCATCAACCTAATAGAGGGTTCGGAATTCTATTTCAAACGAGGACAACGTTTTATAGTAAAACACGATTTCACATGCGCATCAGAACATCTAATATATGTATTAACTTGCTCAGGTTGTCGCTTACAATACATAGGCCAGACTAAGACCAGCTTCCGCCAACGCATGACTGTCCATAGATCCCAAATCAAAATACGGGAATACAGAAAAATAGCACTGAATGAACACATTGATACCTGTGCCGCCCAAAATCATCCCAATTTTAGAATCTTTCCCCTCTACAAATTTAAAGATAATGCCACCCACACCCAGCGCATCAGCAAGGAATCTCACTTTATTAACAAATACAGATCCCGTCTAAGACGAACCCACAACATACACACGTTGACATACATACCTACATCAGCATACATCCTACATACATTTCTATCCACATATAAACACAATGACATACGTAAACACACATGTTCTATGGTGCAACACAAATATACACAAATTCGCATACCTTTTTATGTTTATAGATATACACGCGTGTCGACACGCACATATACACATACGCACACATGTATTGATGGGTGCAGGGGCTAATGGATTCCCTTTGCAGTACGTACAATCTGGACGCACATACGCCTTGCTGTTATGACAATACTATACATCATTTCACCTCTATTATTATTGATGTGATTGATGTTCTTTTGAGAGAATCGTCTTTGCGAATGACTGAAAATATCGAATAATGTACGCCATTTTTACCAGTACAACAAAAATACTGCTCTATCCACACACACACACACACACACACACACACACACACACACACACACACACACACATACACACACACACACACACACACACACATACACACACACACACACACACACACACACACTTCTCCGTATAAGACCAACCAGATGTGAGAAAAACCACAGACCCTCCATCTCAATTCTACTTTTGAAAA
>OZ024740.1:272502199-272544699 GCA_964016885.1 Eledone cirrhosa | reverse complement strand
ATCGTCACCGTGGATTCAACAAAAGCTTACTTTTTGCTCTATAACTGCCCCCATAAAAAAATATAAACAACAATTAGATAAATAAAACATTATCATCATAATCATCATCATCATCATCATCATCATCATCATCATCATCATCATCATCATCATCATCATCATCATCATCATCATCATCATCATCATCCCTGTTATGGTCGGGAGTGCGGGGGGTTGTAATGGCTGAGTGAACATAGGTGCTGGATTGCGAGGGTTAGGTGTAACCTTATTGAATGATTTGTATGTAAGTTATTATCGATTCAAAATGGCGCGGTGCCCAATGGTACCTAGAGCCAAGCATCTATATGGCTCACTCAACGTATCCTGGCATCAAAGTAAGCACGAAAGCCAGACAGTGTTGGGGGTATGGGGTGATGAAAGTATCGAGTGGGTGTCTATCTGTGTGGTTGCTACCGGATTAACTGAAAACTGAAATAACATTTTGATGAGTTACAGAGCAGCGGTCAATTTTTCTTCTACACATCTTTCTTTCTCCCTCCCTCCTTTCTCTCT
This sequence comes from Eledone cirrhosa, assembly GCA_964016885.1. Taxonomy (NCBI): domain Eukaryota; kingdom Metazoa; phylum Mollusca; class Cephalopoda; order Octopoda; family Eledonidae; genus Eledone; species Eledone cirrhosa. Next base: position 272,544,147 of record OZ024740.1, on the reverse strand, counting down.
CTCTCTCACACCCTCTCTCTCTCCCTCTCTCTCTCTCTCTCTCACTCTCTTCTTCATTCTCTCTCCTTATTTCCTTATTTCAAACACACCCTTTTTCTTTCTATCTCTCTTTCTCTCTCTCTCTCTCTCTCACCCTCTCTCTCTCTCTCTCTCTCTCTCTTTCTCTCGCTCTCACTCTCATTTTCATTCTCTCTCCTTATTTCCTTATTTCACACACACCCTCTTTCTTTTCTAACTCTCTTTCTCTCTCACTCTCTCTCTCACTCTCTCTCTCACTCTCTCTCTCTCTCTCTATGTAGCGCGTGGGCGATAGAAATTTGAAAGCGTATTTTTTTGCTATAAAGAACCATGAAACATGAATTGTTACTATGAATATAATTGTTAATAAATGGGGTGGATAATCACCTTAATTATCCACTTCTTTCTGCTTCAAGGAGTTAAAATGCATTTTTATTGAATCACCTGTCTGAAGAGCGACTTGACAATGGAGTCGATTCCATAAAGTCTATGGGTGACACTGAACCAATCCTCTGTGAAACGCGCGTAAGAGGTCGATACACAATAAACCACTAACTACATGTAAATGAAGCTTCATTGTTTCCCTGACTTTTCACCGAGTGTTTATTTTGGTACCGCCGCCAGTAATTAACTGAATTACATACACCATATATATATATATATATATATATATATATATATATATATATATATATATATATATATATATATATGTATGTATATATATATAACAAAGAGGGTGTGGTAAGATGCCAGGTGGACCATAGCGCACCAGAGTACTCAATACTTAGAGTAGTAGAGTGGGTAATAGGAAAAGAGTCAAGACCCGACGGCTGAGCTCCGGCTGTTTGAATAGTTCAGCTGTCGAAACGGCCGGAACTCAGTCGTCGGGTCCTGTTTCCTATATATATATACATATATATATATATATATATATATATATATATATATATATATATATATATATATACGTATATATATATATATATATATATATATATATATATATATATATATATATATATATATATATATATATATACGTATATATATATATATATATATATATATATACGTATATATATTTATATATATATATATATATATATATATATATACATATATACGTATATATATTTATATTTATATATATATATATATATATATAAATCAAGCTTTAAAGCATTAAACTAATATATTTCTTCATTGTACTTTATTGTTTGATTTGTTGTTTCTGTAGCGGTGAAGGCAATCGTACAATCGTCGGATGGATAATGGCCTAATGGATTTATTTGTAATTTTTTTTAATTAAATCTAATTATATATAGAATGCCTTGAGCTATGGTTCCGATATTTAGCATTGTGGTGACTACTTTAGACGTGTTTATGTTTTATTAGATGTTATCAACGGCTAAACATTGTCTAGCCATTACTACACATCCTATATGACTACAGAAAGAAATGCACAGGACTTTTATACATAAACACCGAGTGACGTTAGAACTGAAAACAATGATGGCAGATAATACCAAGATGACGCCGAGTATTTATATATTTTCGATACAACGTATATTTTCAAGGGAGTCTCGCGGATCCCTAAAGACGCATTTGATTTGGGTTTAAATATATGTGTCTTTTTAAAACTATACCTCCATTTTTTCTTTATTTTCAATATACTTTGATTTTAGGAACACAATTTTAAATTTATACATGTTTATTTTCAATGTAGAAATAATAAAAATAAAAAAAAAGAAGGGGAATAAACGGAAAAAAATAATAGAGAATTATATTTTTTTAAATATAGAAAAAAATGAGAAGGAGAGAAAGAAAGAAGAAAAAGATCAGGGAGAGGGTGGCAAGAGCTCTGGTGTCACTGAAGTGAGGGGAGGAGTGAAGGAGGAGGGTGATTGGGCTTTGGGCCAAGGGCAAGAGGGCAGAAGTGCTGCGCCCCGTGACAAGACGACAAAAGCATTCCCGCAGACGATGTCCAGTGACACACGCTGCAACAACCACCCAACCTCGCGGGTCTCCCTCCTTAGACGGACCGCCGACGCTCCGATTTTGTGGAGGAGCTGGGCAGTACGGGGTCCAAGTACGCCTGAGATCTCGATGGCGACCAGTGCGAAGAGGAAGCGGTCGGACAAACCCCGGTATTTGCTTATTTTACGTTCTTCTGCGAGGCGGGCTGCGATGCCAGGGTTTGTGGCCGAAGCGACAAAGTTGGAGGCAGAGAACGTGTCGCAGCAGGTGGCGTCCCAGATGAGGGATCTACCTCCTTCGAATGGGAAGAGGGTGATTATCTACTTATTTACTTCATTTGAGTGAACATAAACTCACAGAATGTTCCACGATGAGAAATAATAGTGTTACAGATGTTAACTCCTCCTCACATTTCAAGACGTTTCAAATCTTATTACAATTTTAATGAAGGCAGTTTTGTGTGTGTGTGTGTGTATGCGTGTGTGTGTGTGTGTGTGTGTGTGTGTGTGTGTGTGTGTGTGTGTGTGTGTGTGTGTGTGTGTGTGTCTGTGTCTGTGTCTGTATCTGTGTGTGTGTGTGTGTGTGTGTGTGTGTGTGTGTGTGTGTCTGTGTCTGTGTCTGTGTCTGTATCTGTGTGTGTGTGTGTGTGTGTGTGTGTGTGTGTGTGTGTCTGTGTCTGTGTCTGTGTCTGTATCTGTGTGTGCGTGTGTGTGTGTGTGTGTATGCGTGTGTGTGTGTGTGTGTGTGTGTGTGTGTGTGTGTGTGTGTGTGTGTGTGTGTGTGTGTGTGTGTGTGTGTCTGTGTCTGTGTCTGTGTCTGTATCTGTGTGTGTGTGTGTGTGTGTGTGTGTGTGTGTGTGTGTGTGAATGACTCTTTTTTTAAGTCATATTACGATCAAGTTTTTTTCTGAAAGATTGTACATTTTTGGGGGTTTTAATTTCTGTCATTCCTGTAACGATAGATATTATAGATACTTAAATAATTTTATTGCTTTCTCAGCAGATTTCGTTGCCTATCAATTTATTCTCTGTCGGGGCAACTGTGTTTTCACGGGGAATTATTTGGCTTGTGTTATTTTCTTTATTGATTATTATTCAATCTGGTCGTTGAGAAAATTGTTTGCATAGAGAACACGCATAAAATTTTATCATGGACATTTTCCATTATTGTTTCCGGCTAGTGTTCAAACAAATTTCTTATTTACTTTCGTGCTATATTGCATACCCACTCCTAATAAATTTTCTTCACCCATCGAATGAATGCCATTTTTATAATCGCTTTTAGCTATTTTACATCTCTGACAAAATAGTAAATTACCTCATCTATACCGCCATACAACAAACATTTAGTAACATGTATTTTATCAGCTCTCGTTTCGACGTGATTTCTTCTGGGCTTACTTTTGTGCTAACGTATTTAAGCTTTTAGTTCACTGTCGTAAGATATGTCTTTTAATCCTTATCCTTCATTGCTTCCAACTTATTTCATTCAATTATCTGTTGGCACTTTCTATCGTTTGTCTGGTTGCATTCCTATAATTCTGTCTAGATTTCAATTGTGACTTCGACAAATTGGGTGGGGAGGGGTCATATCTAACGTAATTGTATGTTTTTTATTCCTTTACTGGTCCCCCTGCCCCATTGGTTTGCGGCCATGCTGGAGCAATGGCGTCAGACTGTTTAGTCGATTATATTGACGCCAATGCTTTGTCTGGTACTTATATACCGAGATCAGAGAAATTCAAAATGACATAAACAAATACAACATGGGTCTTTCGTTCGATGTACGTCCTGAATTTGCCATCCTACCCAATATATATATATATATATGTATGCATATATATATATATATATATATATATATATATATATATATATATATATATATTTATATATATATATATATATATATATATACAAATATATTCGCCGACAGGATCTAAACGTAGAGTCTAGGTACAGTAAGGTAACGTATTCGGGTGTTTTATAGATTCTACCAACGACAAATCTTTTTATGTAAATATTAAAATACCAAATCAGTATAATATTTAAACAACCATTTTTCAAATACAGTGGAACCTCGGTTCACGAACTTAAATCGTTCCTGAAGGCCGTTCGTCACCCGAAGTGTTCGTTCACTGAAACTATTTTTTCCATACAAAATGTTGAGAGAGAAATATAATGAAAAAGAGACTGTGTGTGAAAGACAAATAGATATCACCATAGTTACTAACTACACAGCAGGTGACATTTTCCCACCGATACACTAAGGTTGTTGCGAAACTTTGATGCCCACTTGCGTGTTCGTTCCTCGGGACACTATTCGTGGACCGAAACAAATACCGCAAAGCACTCTATCCGACGTTCTAACGACTCAGCCAATTCGCCGACCTTTTGTATTTGAAATAATAGAACATTAATTCATAGCCGAAATACATTTTATCATAAGTTTGCCCAATCAACGAAACACATATGCCTACCTCTGGTAAAGGTTTTCCCTGCGACATTAGACACATATTTTATATAATTTGTAAATATTTGTTCCGTGTTAGATATGTATATGAATTTGTTATATGTGAGTGTATATATCATGACTCTTATTATTGTATTGCCCTCTGGCTGATCGAAGGAACATTCGACACAGACAAGATTTGAAATTAGACTTTAAAGACAGAAGAAAACACTGTAAGAATTTTAGATCGCTGTTACACAGTTTCTGTCAACTCTTTAGAAACTCTTCTTATTGTCTTATTATTGTCGTTGCTGTGTATTATATTTCCTCCCATACTCTACTCTATATGTTTTTTGTCATGGTTTTTTATTGTAGTTATTCTCGTTGTTGTTGTTGTTGATGATGTTACTGTTGTTGCTGCTGTCAATAAATTTGCAAAAAGAACGCATAGCAGAGCTCGTGACATCTATCAGTGTTAATCACAACAAACTCATAAATATCCCTTCTGGAAAATTAGTTTTATAAACGAGATATGTATCTACTAATCTTTGTTAGTTTGACATCACTCGTATTAATACCACTTTCTCTATGACAGATATTCAAAAGCAAAGCATTGCAGTGAATATGAAAGCTGCATTTTGCCAAGAGAGAGAAATACAGAGAGAAAAGCGTAGACATGTGAGGTTATTACATAGCACTTTGTATGAGTCATGTTTCTATATCTAATTTGCAGAAACCAAACGTCGATAACTGCTACTAATGATATACATAATATACAACTAGTATTTTTCATCTTGAAAACAACCAAAAGAAAAACGTATAGAGTCGAATAAGACAAATCATCTAAGCTACATTGAATATATATGCCGAACAGAGATAACCATGTGGTTTCGATTCCTATTTGTAGTTAATTCGCTTCACTTGTATGACCAATTAAAACATGCGAAAGGATGAACGCAATACAACCTCCTTTCTTACTTCTGTAATATGTAGCCTATTCTTAGGCTATATGTATGTGTATATTCACACACACACACACACACACACACACACACACACACACACACACACACACACACACACGCACATATGTATATGTACCTTTGATAACTTTTATAGATTTTGGCCAGTATTGGCCCAGGCCATGTCTAACTTAATAGCACCACCTGGCTATATATATATATATATATATATATATATATATATATATATATATATATATATATATGTATATATATATATATATGTATATATATATATATATATATATATATATATATATATATATATATATATATATATATATATATATATATATATATATAAATATATATATATATATGAGCTTTTCGAATATTAATAATAACATTCGATTCGTTTGCAATTATGCAAACAAGCCTCATTTTTATAACCATGTCAGTAGAATGAACTCTTCATTCTTGCTCTTGTGTTGGCATGTAAACAGAACTGCAGACACTAATATTTCTGGGTATCACCCTTCATCAGTACAGCTCACAATTCACCTGCCAACTGTCAGAGCTAGTGTAAATATATGCTATTTTCTAAAATATACAGTGATCAGCCTGATTTGCATATTAGCAGACTGGCTGATCAGTCAGATTTGCATATTAGCAGATCCACTGATCAGCCAGATTTGCATATCAGCCAGATTTGCATATCAGCAGACTGGCCAGTCTATTTCCTGTATACGAGCGATAAATGGCCGGCTTTTCCAAATTCAAATAAAAAAAGAAAGTTTTCGCTCTACATGGCTGAATACAATAAATGTAATCTGAGTTTTTCGAATATTAATAATAACATTCGATTCGTTTGCAATTATGCAAACAAGCCTCATTTTTATAGCCATGTCAGTAGAATGAACACTTCATTCTTGCTCTTGTGTTCGCATGTAAACACTTTAAACACATGATACGAAACGTCGGTATTTATCACTCTTCATAGCAACGCAGCTTATTCGTACTCAATACTATATCAAAGGCTACAATAAATCACCCAAAATCAGATAAATCGTCTCTATCTCTCTAGAAAAAATGGAGGTAGGGGAATGTAAATCAGTGGCTGCGGAGTTCTAGGCTAAAGGCAAATAGTGTGGGTTTCATTTTAACTATATAAAACCAGTGTCTCCCAACGCGCAACTTTCAAGCCATTGTAATCAGAAACGGAACTGACCAAATGTGTCGATTCTGTGATGACCATGTTGAAACCATTGACCACCTGTTTTCAGGCTGCAAAGCATTAGCTCCCCGGGATTATAAATCGATGCATGATAAAGTGGGGCAATACTTACACTGGGTAATGTGCAGGTTTTATGGTCTGAAAACGGAAAAGTACAGCCTTCACCCAGATGCAGTAACAGGAGGCAAGAACGTAACAATCCTCTGGGATTTCTCTAGGAATACGAACAGAACAATCAAGGCCAACAGAGCTGATATAATTCAGAAGGACCATAAATAAAAAATATGTTTCTTAATTGACATTAGCATTTCATCAGATTGTAACATCTCCTGGAAAGAGTTCGGAAAGCTTAGTAAGTATAAAGATCCATCAATTGAAATTGAGAAAATGTGGCCTCTTAAGGCCTGTACAATACCAATGATAGTCGGCGCATTTGGAAAGAAAAAAAAAGGCTACTGAAAAATATTTGGACCGGATACCTGGAAAGCCATCTCTGCAAAAGATACAGAAAATAGTGCTGAGAAAGACATTATCAATTTAAAAACCTTGCAAGGACATTTACTGTTGTTTGTACCCTTGTGGCACCATTTGTATGACAATTTATTGTATTATACAATGTATTATCAAATTTTGCCTCAGCTGCCAGGTTGACACTCAGCATGATCTGGGAAAGAAGCAGAATTCAAGGGAAGTTTCAAATAATTATAATTGTTTCTACTTTTTGGCACAAGGCCAGCAATTATCAGTACATTACTGGTACTTTATTTTATCGACCTCGTAAGGATGAAAGGCAAAGTTAACCTCGGCGGGATTTGAACTCAGAATGGCAAGGGCCGTAACTCTATGCGTCAAAGCATGGCGTCCGACCCTCTATCGATACTGCCAAAATGTAAATGAAAACACTTTCCAGCTGAGTAAACTGGAACAACATGAAATAGAGTCTTGCTGAAGCACACAACTCAGCACCCGATCCAGGAATCGATACCACAACCACTTACCAGTAAACGATGCACCTCCACATTATACGCATCTAAATGTATGTATGTATGTATGTATTTATGTTTGAATGTGTATATGTATGTAAATAGGGCTGAGTGGAAAAGGCGCATAAAGGTCAGTTGCAAAACTTTTGATGAATGCCGTCTAGAACAGAAACAACTGAATCATCAGCTCCGGTAGGGCTGTGCTCACAGCCTTGATGAAGTCATCAGTAGTTGGACATGATATTTCTGTCAGCGTGTACTCCTTTCAAAGGCTGGTTATGTTAATCACCTGAAGTCACATGAAAGTATAACCTGGTGGAGTCCATTTCCTCTCCAGGTCTGAATACACCAGATTTCTTCCAGAAAAGGATTGAGAAAGTGAGAGAAAAGAAATGAGAAAGAGATACATGGGGAGAATCGACCCCAGTTATAGACAGGTACTTTATTTTTATCGATCTTAAAAGGATGAAAGTCAAAGTTGACCTTGGTGAGATTTGAACTCAGAGATTAAATAGTCTGAATCGATACCAAAAAAGCAAACTATCCGACGTTCTAACGACTCTGCCAATTCTTTCGCCATCTTATTTTATCCCCTTGCTGGTTTGAGAAATAGAAATCTATGTAATAACTACCAGTCTGACATGATAACTCAGGTCAATATGATCATCTAAACCATAGAAGGCGCTGCCCCAGTATAGCCGCAGAGTAATGGCTGAAAGCAGTAAAAGAGTAAAATAAACAAAGAATAAATGTATAACCACAGTGAGTGATTTAGAACCCTTCAGTATTCTTTACACAAATATAGCAATGATAGAAAGATTTAATTATTAATAAAGCAGTAGTGATATATTTGCTGTGAGGGAACGAAGTTATTACTGTTGCTGTTGCTGTTACTTTTGATTTATTTCTGTAAAATATTTTCTCCCGAGAACTTTCACTTTATTTTCTTCTCATATTTATTGGTTGTATATATATATATATATATATATATATATATATATATATATATATATATATATATATATATATATGTATATATATATATATGTATATATATATATATATATATATGTATATATATATATATATATATATATATATATATATATATATATATATATATATATATATGAGTGTATGTGTATATATATACGTGTGTATATGTATATTTATATATACATATATATATATATATATATATATATATATATATATATATATATATATATATATATATGTGTGTGTGTGTGTGTGTTTGTATGTGTGTGTGTGTGTGCGTGTATTCAGACAAGAGGAACCATGAATAACTTGTAGTGGTTGGGTTGTTCATCTACACAGATATTCAACAAAAAGGTCCCCAGAACAATGTACGACTTTTTAAAATGACTATTTGACCCACGCTAATCTACTAATCTTTCCCTCCACTCAAAAGATGAGGCCAATCTGATCAACGGTACTGAAGGTGTTTAGGTTGTTTATCAAACATCAGGCGAAATTCTTTTACACTTGACAAGAGGTTGCTGGAAAATGCGAGCTATCAATCTATCGAAGCTCGGCTTATCAAGTTTCAGATTTGATGTTGAACATGTCATCTGCTCTCCTGATTTCTAATCTACCGAAGCATGTACTTTGTTGTGAATTATTTTCTCACCCAGTTCCCCTAGCACAAACCAAAGCAGAGATATGTTGATGTTACGAAGGATAAGCACCAGTTCTTACATAGTAGCATTGTAAATTGGGAACATATAACAGACCTGCCAGCCTCTAAAAACCTAAACGGCGAGTTCCAGGAAAACAAGTTCACCGAAACGAGGAGAAATGATGCAAAATGGGGAGATTTTACATAATGAAAGATATACTCATTTTCACAAGAGAAGACATCTGTCACCCACCCGGAAGTGGGTGGGAGATCTCCACGTCGGACGGGGAGAGTTGACAGGTCTGATATAGTGATGAAAAGAAGTGAATGACAATTAGTAACCAAGAAGATCGGTCTATAATTAGATAAAAATAGTAATGCCTACCAAAGAATTAAGCGTAGTGCCCTAAAACTACACATTTTGAAGTTACATGTGCTAGAAGATCCAGAGACGATTTGAAATATTTCTGGAGGCATTGGGAACAAACACATCGTAATTGTATTTAAAACAATTATAAATTGCGATCACATCTTTTGATTGAGAGGAAGATTAGTTGATTCGCGTCGATCAAATATCCATTATAAAAAAAATTACATCTTTCTGGGGACTTTTTTTGTTATAAGCCAGTTGAATATCTATGGAGATACTTTTATTCTAAACAAACTGATTCTGTTATATTAATGTTTTCGAGTTTGGAGAAGAGATTGAATACTCAAACTGATAGCCAACTGATATAAATAAAGACCTACGATTCTGGCCTGAGCCACTTTTGAAATTCACTTCCTTGTTTACCCTCCCGGGATGAACGAGATAATTACATGAACAAAATGAATTGTAGATAACAGATGTGGATTTCAGTTCATTTCACAAACACGTTGTTTAAATTCGATCTCAGAGCGTGGTACCTCGGACGAGTGTTGTCTTCTACTGTAATTTCGGGTTGAACAATACTTCATGTTATTTGGTAGGCGGAATCAACGTGGAACTGGATTATCTCCCTCACACACACACTCTCTCTCTCTCTCTCTTTCTCACTCACTCTCTCTCTCTTTCTATATATATATATATTTATTTATTGTTATACTTGGGGAGGGTCATATTGTTATAATATTGCCAGAAATAGTAATGTGTATGTATATATATATATATATATATATATATATATATATATATATATATATATATATAAAGAATTAATATCTAGTAACATGTATATACATACAGATGCATATCAATGGGGTTGCAGAACAATAATATGAGAGACGTAAAATAAGAAAATTATAAAATTAACTTACTTACTAAAATATCACTTCCAACTAATTAGTTTTTGGAATGGAGTAAATATATTTTCCGAAGAAGATATGGAGAAACATTCCGTCGTCAGGGAAGTCTATTCTCATCTAAGTTTCCAGGCAAAGCGAGGACTCTGGAAACTTATTAAAAAATAATTCAGTGGATAGGAAATAGCAAAGCGTGGACTGAATTCCTAGCCATTGAGAAAATCACTGCCTCTGCGTCTGTGGCAAATTCAAAAAGAATCAATCACGTGACATCGAGGTCAATCAGTGGAAAGTGGTTTATTAATAAGACAGCGGCCTGCCTGCTACCATAGCAGCAGTCATGGCCAATATTGCTCGACAAATAATTTGGAGATAATTATAAAGAATTAATATCTAGTAACATGTATATACATACAGATGCATATCAATGATAGCAAATATATAGGTTTTGTCTTAGTAACATTGTGGTTCAATGCATAGGGTTGCAGAACAATAATATGAGAGACGTAAAATAAGAAAATTATAAAATTAACTTACTTACTAAAATATCACTTCCAACTAATTAGTTTCTGGAATGGAGTAAATATATTTTCCGAAGAAGATATTGAGAAACATTCCGTCGTCAGGGAAGACTATTCTCATCTAAGTTTCCAGGCAAATTTGCATATTTGTCGAGCAATATTGGCCATGACTGCTGCTATGGTAGTAGGCAGGCCGCTGTCTTATTAACAAACCACTTTCCACTGATTGACCTCGATGTCACGTGATTGATTCTTTTTGAATTTGCCACAGACGCAGAGGCAGTGATTTTCTCAATGGCTAGGAATTCAGTCCACGCTTTGCTATTTCCTATCCACTGAATTATTTTTTAATAAGTTTCCAGAGTCCTCGCTTTGCCTGGAAACTTAGATGAGAATAGACTTCCCTGACGACGGAATGTTTCTCCATATCTTCTTCGGAAAATATATTTACTCCATTCCAGAAACTAATTAGTTGGAAGTGATATTTTAGTAAGTAAGTTAATTTTATAATTTTCTTATTTTACGTCTCTCATATATATATATATATATATATATATATATAGAGAGAGAGAGAGAGAGAGAGAGAGAGAGAGAGAGAGAGAGAGAGAGAGAGAGAGAGAGAGAGAGAGAGAGAGAGAATATAGATATATAGATATATAAATATTTATATATATATATATATACATATATGTATACATCTCTCATATATATGTGTGTGTGTAGATGAATGAATAAATGTGCATATATATATCTTTCGCCAATGTTTATATTAACGAGAAAACAGACTTATCAAACAAAACCCTTTGTGAGGTTGCTTCTGCATCGCATTACAGATATTCTATTGTCATTCTCTCTGTCATTCTCTTGTCTGACATTTATGGACTCTTCAGAAACTTCTAACCAGCGGTGCTATTGTTCACCATTTGCTGTGTAAAATAAGTATTACAATAAATAAATAAATAAATAAATAAATAAACACATAAATCAGTGAGAATCGGAGAGCATGATCCATGTTCTACATCTAATTGACACTATGGTCGCTATTTCCAGGATTTTCCCTAAAGAAAATCCTATCTATCATTCAATATATTCAATATATACCGCCCTTGTCATTCTGAGTTCAAATCCCGCCGTGGTTAACTTTGCCTTTCATCCTTACGGGGTAGATCAAATAAAGTACCAGTAATGCACTGGGATAATTGCTGGCCTTGTGCCAAAAGTAGAAACAAATATATTCTTAAGCATAGAAATGAAGTTTCTGTGATAAGTTGCTTATGACAGAACTATGTTTCGAGGGTTGTGCTAAAAAAATATTTGCATAAAACATGATAAGCACCAATAAAAACCAGCACAAAAACAATAGCAAAAATAATAAACAAACAAAGAAATATTAACAGAAAGGATGTTTCAGAAGGAAAAGAATTATAGTATTAATTGTTATTTACAGAATTACAATATTCCAAAAAATACGTATCTGTTCTAGATCCATACTTTACAGATATAAAGTATGCTTTGAACACATGGCAATAAAAAGCTGTTAGAAATAATAATTGTTTCTATATTTGGCACAGGGCCAGCAATTTGAAGGGAAGGGAAAAGATAATTAAATCGACCACAGTGTTATGCTGGTACTTTATTTATCGACCCCGTAAGGATGTAAGGCAAAGCTAACTTCAGCGAGATTTGAACTCAGAACGTAAAGGACTAACTCTATGCTGCAAAGCATGGTGTCCGACGCTCTACCGAATGTTGAGACATCAAGGACGATACAGCTGCTACTTGATCACTGTCGCTGGTATGGATGTATAATTAAGAGGTTCGTTTCGAGTTCGATCGCACTACACACCACTTAACCTGAGGTCAAATTACTACAAAGCTCTTTGTTCGACACCTCTAACAATTCTGCGATTCCATCATCAATAATCAGATGGAAAATATTATACCTATGAAGAACACAGGGAGGAATGGCCCTTATATAATTAGAAAAATTAGTATAAAATACGAGTAACTATAGGCCTACATAAACATCTAATGAAAAATAATGGAGAGTTAATACAGACGTCCATGATACATGAAGAAAAGAAAACAACTGTTGTCTGTCTTCGTATGATCTAACAAGTTCAAAACAGAAACTGAATTGTGATAAGTATAAAGAAAATGAAAGGATAGAAGAAAAAGCCACAAAATCTGCGAAAAAGATAAAATCAAAATTGGAAACAGGTCTCCAGAATGCTTATGCTAAAACTATAGCAAGGAAACTCTCTATGTGGGTAATACCCCCAAAACACTGAATAGGGTGGAAGTGGACAAGGAAAATCTACAAAACTGGTTAAGAAACACAGAACTTAAAGCCGACTGAAGAATACCTAATTGCGGCTCAGGATCAAAACCTTTCGACCAGAAATCACCAACAGTACATAATGTAACTGCAGAATATGTGGTGATGAGGAAATAACAATAAGCCACTTTCTCTTTGACTGCTTGATCTTCATATATGTATATCCAATAAATTTTCTAAAACAGGCAAGAGTTGAAAATCACACCTGTGTTTCAAAGCCTAACAAAGCAATTATTAGAAATCTCTATTGAATAGGTACTTGATGTAACAAGGCTGAAGTATGGCATAAAGAAAGTGCAATATAACCAAGAAAATATTAAAGCCTGCAAAAGCAAGTGTGAAAAATAAGTTAAATTTCGGTTTTTAGGTTTCTACCTAAATGTGTGATGCGTGTACAGGTGCAATATATGAAATTTTGAAAAACGTTTTTAAACAGGATTTGAGATATAACTTAAATATATGAGAGGCGTATATAAGAAAACAGTGATTCGAGAAATAAAAACAAAACTCTATCCATTTTAATACACGGACCAGATGAACAGAAATGGAATGAAAATGATATGAAACAAAGAGCTATTTAAAAAAAGATATCCCAAGTGTATAATATAAATATAAATATAATTAACACTATGTAAGTTTGTTCATACAAATGGAAGAAATAGAACTTCTAGAGTTTCGTCTTTTAAACATATCAAATGGAATTGAAGTTGAACCATATATGACTTTCTTTCACTCATGCTTGCACATACATGCAAACACACACTCACAAAAACTCTCTCTCTCTCTCTCTCTCTCTCTCTCTCTCTCTCTTACATTCTCTCTTTCACTCACATAGACACAAATACACACACCCATAAACTCACTCTCCTTTCTTGCTGTTTCTTTCGTTCTCTCACATACACACTAATAGACTCTAAACCCTAAAACCTTAATCCATTTCTCAGTCGTTATTTATTTTAAAGCAGCGTTTCCCAAATTTAAAGCAGCGTTTCGCCCCTTTAGAGCGCGATTGTAGTTACGATTGTGCCAGTGAATAAAATTATTTACCGTATGTGGGCATTTTGTGGCTTGATCTGGGTGGAAAGATGTGTACACCATCATCAACAAAGTAAAGATTAAAAGAAACCAAGTCTCTGCTGCTAAATTGTATTATATTATATTGTATTAGATTTTCATTGTTTTATTTTTTGAATTTTGGGGTTTTAAAATGTAGGGATGCCTCAATGTCTTACTAATATAGGTTGCATTCCTAAGATTTGAAGCGTAGACATAACATACTTCTTGGCGTGGCAGAGTAGAATTTCCAATCAAATGGGTTCTAGTAAGCCGGCGTTGGGGAAATCTGTTCATCTTGGCGTGAAGTTTTCCATTATTCTTTTTATTTCAATTAGTATTTTCTTTAACGTGATTAAACAGCTATGTATCAAAATTAATTTTAGTTTTCTGATTCTGTATATACGAACAATAAACTAGCGCCATTTTGAATTTTCGCAGTTGACATGACATTCAAGGTACCTAACTACTAATCTTTCGGCCTAACCTTGTTTCCTGCTATATCGGCACTACTTTAACTAAATTTAGTAGGCTCGGTCCGCAAGAGAATGGATGATTTCTTTAATCATCTGTCTAAAAATCACCATGTTACTTAAATTGAAGGATCTTCTGACAAATCCAACTGTGGACTGAAGCATTTGAAAACCTGATTTTTTTTACTTTATCGGGACTTTTAGTGAGTGCCGTCCATTTAGAATATCCATCTATTTACTCTGTAAAAGACAAACACAATTTTCGCCCGCAGGCAGATGATAGTAACTAGGTAAGAAAAAATAAACTTCACTAAAAATATAGTAAGTAAAATATTTAAATCCAAATATATTCCAATACAATTGCCGAAGATCTTAGCACAACGACCAGATTTTCCAAGAAAATATTTTGATTTTAAACCTACTTAAATCGATGATCAATCTCTCTGATCAAAACTTGCTCAATTAATTTTAAATTTTGTATATTATTATTTTTTGTAATCGTTAACACCATATTTTAAAATGTAATTAAAAATAGAAAAGTCTCAAGCTCAGTTGATTTATTGTTGTTGGAAAGGAAAAGGACGGATATTGTGATGAAAAAAGGTATAAAGGGAAAAACACATTTCCGTTAACAACGGAAAGTTCAGCCGTTTTGAAGTGAACTTATGGTCGAGAAAATATTTAGGAAAAGTCTATTAAATCGACTCCAGTGCATTATTGGTGCTTTATTTTATTGACCCCGTAAGGATGAAAGGCAAAGCTAACCTCGGCAGGATTCGAACTAAGAACGTAAAGGACCATAACTATATGCTGCGCAGCATGTTGTCCGGCGGTCTACCGATACTACCAATCCATCACCGTGATGGTCGAGAAAAATAATACAAATCAATGACATTTTTTATTCTTACCTGAACCGAACGAAATTTTCAAAAATCTTTTTTCTTTTTTGTTATGTTTTGTTTAGTTTTGTTTTTCTTAAGACGAAAATAAGGTTCTATCACCCAACCCCAATCCTTTTGGTGATTTTAGTTTGCTTATAATTACAGGTGAGGGATTTGGAGGTTGTAGCATCCAAGTGTTTAAGAAGTGAAGAAAAGTTAGAAAACACTGTTTATCAATTCAATAATGAAGAATTGACAATTTAATGAATCGTTCTCTACGTACCTTTTTAAAACGATATCTATATTTTTAAGCTGAAGTCAATTACCCCCGCAAGGTCCCTCTCAATACCGCGGCTAGGAAATCATTCAGTCTGTCTTGTGTCATTATTTTCCTTGGGGAGCTCTTGAGTAGATTTCGTTTGCTGTAAGATATGTCAGCAGATGGTACCTTAACTGACAAGGCGCAAAATATTCGTGGCTCAATACATCCTCCTGAGAAACGCCTTCTCCATTCTGTCCGACGGGGCTTTGGGGTGGCCAGCACGTGGGACCCCATTTGCTCACAACACAGAGAGATGGGGATGGCGAGAGAGATGGAGGCGATGACAGTGGGAGTTCGACTCTTCCGTGTTCGGACACATTGTACCTGTCATGTGGATCATGTGTTTATTATAGTCCGTTGAAGGGCGGTGGATTGGCAGTATCGGTAGAGGGTCAGGCGCCATGCTTTGCAGCATAGAGTTACGGCCCTTTATGATCTGATTTCAAATCCTGCCGATGTTAACTTTGCCTTTCATTCTTACGGAGTCGATGAAATATAGTATCAGTCGCGCATTAAATCGAGTAAAGCGACTTCCCCTCCCCCGAAATTCATGGCCTTGTACCTATATAATAAACGATTATAGTCCGTTGAACTCATACATTCATTTGTGCAAAATGTCATCTAACAATTAACAATCAATGTTTTCTATATTATTTTCTTATTTTAATAATATTAATAAACAATGTAACTTTATAAGAAAAATAAGAAAACCGTTTACATTTATTATAGCCACTATTTTATGATATACGGGTAAAAATTGTGGAGGGGACTAGTAAATATTCAAATTGTTTTAGGAAAATGTTTAGTAAAACGGGCTGGGACATGCTGCTTTAAAGGGACTTTCATTGTAAGTTTTTATTTGTGTCTATTGTAATTTAAGCGCCTAGATTTTTTTCTTTTATTCTTCCTTTTTACAACAGTATATGAAATTGAAGCACTCTATCGTTTTGTTTGAAAATTGCTGTGACTCTGAAGAATTGCAGTTTGTTGCAAAGGGATAGATAACTAACTATATAATCAATGGAACAGACATGGTGACGCTAGAAAAGAACATTTAATTAAACCGCAAAGGAGCATATTTCAAAACAAATTACAAAATACTAAATAAAATTGAATAAAATTTTAACAAAGAAACTAAAAGCAAAAGTAAACATGCCCATGAACAAAACACGAACACATACCAACAGACATACACAGACAGGCACACACATATGTTAATTCCAAACTAACAAATAAGCCTTTTTGTTTTTTTGCCAATCTGCATGAAGGTCTTTTATGAACGACAATATCTGCATTTTTTTTATTCATTGCCTCGTTTTGTATCGTTTCGTTTTGTTTTAAGTCAAATAATCAAGAACAGTGGGAAATAATTAATTAATTACATTTTAAACAGTTTTTTGATTTAATCTTCTTCTATCGTAATCTAACAAAGACCAAAAATATTTCATTAATGAAAATAACCGTACCCACTAAAACTATATAATCATTTAGAAATATAAAAGATGCTTACCAGTATTTTATTTCATTTTCAGAGAAACAGTTTAAATCTACTGTATTATTATCGTGGATAGGCAGTACCGGTAGAGGGTCGGACACCATGCTTTACAGCATAGAGTTACGCCCCTTTATGATCTGAGTTCAAATCCCGCTGAGGTTAACTTTGCCGTTCATCCTTACGAGGGTCGATAAAATAAAGTACCAGTAATGCACTGGGGTCGGATTTGATTGACTTTCCCCTCCCCCAAAATTGTTTAGCCTTGTGCCTATATAAGAAACTATTATTATTATTATCATTATTAGGGTGGTAGATTGGCAGTATATGTAGAGCGTCGGACGCCATGCATCGCAGCATAGAGCTACGGCCATTTACGTTGAGTTCAAATCCCACCGAGGTTAACTATGCCTTTCATTCTTATGGGGTCGATAAATAAACCACCAGTAATGCACGGCGGTCGATTTAAAAGACTTTCCCCTCCCCTTCAAATTGCTGGCCTTTTGTCTAAAGTAGAAAAAATTATTAGTATCGGGTTGGACGCCATGCTTTATAGCATAGAGTTATGGTCCTTTGTGATCTCAGTTCAAACGCCGCCGAGGTTAACTTTGCCTTTCATCCTTACGGGGGTCGATAAAATAAAGTACCACTAATGTACTGAGATAATTGCTGGCCTTGTGCCAAAATTAGAAACAATTATTATTGTAATTTCTTTTAAGCTGTAATATATTGCTTCAGTATTTGTTTGACGTTTGTGCTGTTCGTTACATAAGAAATATCCTTACATTCTCTCATTACTCCACATTTTTTTACTTTTTCTCCCTTTATTTACTATCATTTTTCTGTTTTACCTTTTCATACTTTTTTTCTGCTTCGTTCTTTCTTGCCTTAGATTCGATTTTCCCATTTTTCTCAACCACGCCCTTAAAACATCGCTCTCCGTATTTTTCTCTTTACTTCCTCATCATTCAACCAAGATTTTATTTTATTTTATCCTATAATATTCTATTGTATTTTATTTAATATAAGAGGAGAATATCGTCTCTTTTCTTTCTCTTGTAAAAGCTCCCTTCAAATTTCATTAATACAACATATTTTTTTACATATTTTTCATTAACATTTTAATGAAAAATTTATTCCAGATAAGCCAACTCTTTACATATATGTCGTTCTTATTCTTTATCTACTGTTGCAGTTGTTATAGTTGATAGTTTGGTCACATCCCAAATTAATCTTATGTTAATAAGTTGACATCAAATTACTCAATAGAGGCTTCATTATTTCATAGGTCCCTCCCTCCACCCATGTCAAACCTCCTCATTCCCATCTCGATAAACAGAAGAACAACTACAAATACAACAACTAAAACTACAACTACAACTATAACTACTACTACTACTACTACAACTACTACCACTACCACCGCCACCACCATCACTACTACTACTACCACCACCATCACCACTACTACGACTACTACTACTACTACTACTACCACTACCACCACCACCACCATCACTACTACTACTACCACCACCACCACTACTACTACTACTACTACTACCACCACCACCATCACTACTACTACTACTACCACCACCACCATCACTACTACTACTACCACCACCATCACCACTACTACTACTACTACTACTACTACTAGCAGTTCATCGGAGACCTCTACACCTACATCAACCCAATTTCTGAAGCGTCCGTTTCTCTCTACTTTTATTTACATATATATATATATATATATATATATATATATACATATATATATATACATACATATATGTACATATATATATATATATATATATATATATATACATACATATATATATATACATACATATATATATATATACAAACATACATACATACATATATATATATATGTGTGTGTATGTATGTATGTATGTATACATATATATATATATATATATATATATATATATATATATATATATATACATACATATATAAATATATATATATATATATATATACATACATATATAAATATATATATATATATATATATATATATATATATATATATATATATATATATACATACATACATATATATATATATATATATATATATATATATATATATATATATATATATACATACATATATATATATATATATATATATATATATATATATATATATATATATATATATAAATTATACATGTATTTAATATTTTTGTATTGAATTTCCGTTTTGTTATTAATTTGGGGGGTTGAAATGTTTATTTTATTTTAATTGATTATTCTTTGTTTTCAGTTTGATATGTTTATCACTACGTCTCATTATGCCTATAACAGTCAAAGCAGTTTATCATCCCTTGGTTAAAATTTCATCATTTCCCTACGGACCGTTATTACTCAGTTGTTCTCGTCAGCATTCCTACTATTTAATAATATTCCATAACTCTGCTTCATACACGCTTATGCAAGCATACATGGAATGAGTGGGGGGGGGATAATATGAGAAAGGTTGCGTGTATATGTGTATAATACATTTATATAAGGTTTGTGTTAAACTAAACAAAGGCAATGGCGTAAAAAGGTTTGTATAGATTAACCCTGTCATATTGCTAGTAATTAAGGAAGCTGCGTGGCGAGCTTCTATTTAAATGATCGCCCTACTCAATCTAGTGGCTGAATCTCCATTAAAAAAATGCCACTGTCATCTTTAGAATATGAGCCACATGTTTCAGATATTAATTTTCAGGAGAGCATTCCAATTATAAGAGATAAAATCGTCGACTAGTTACAGTATTGCACTACCAGCTTATGGTTGGGAATTCAAATCTACTGTAAACAACAGATTGGTTCTAGGCAGAACAATTTATTTTACATGCCTCAGTTCAATGTCCTTTTGGTTAAAATTTAGAATATAGAAAAGCGAGCGGAATTCTCGGAAAACAGATGGACGTTACATATAGACGTTTGTATATGTATATATATATATATGTATATATGTATATATATATGTGTGTGTGTGTGTGAGAGAGAGAGAGAGAGCATGTGTGAGTGTGTGAGAGAGAGAGAGAGTATGTGTGTGTGCGTGTGTGTGTATGTGTGTGTGTGAGAGAGAGAGAGAGAGCATGTGTGTGTGTGTGCGTGTGTGTGCGTGTGTATGTGTGTATGTGAGAGAGAGAGAGAGCATGTGTGCGTGTATGTGCGTGTGTGTATGTGAGAGAGAGAGAGAGCATGTGTGTGTGTGTGTGTGAGAGATAGAGAGAGAGAGCGTGTGTGTGTGTGTTTATGCAGGATATCCGTAGAAAAAAGGTAAAGGAAAACAATGCTAAGTTTAGTACAAGAGAGCTTATTTAGTTTATATTAAATTTCATGCACTTAACATTTATGCACGACCTTAGGGTTCAGGGTCCAGTTTCTGATTATTACTGGAATTCTATAAGAATCCAGCCTCTAAAATGTTCAACAAAGGTCGGCGAGTGCTAAGCTCTGATGAACACCAACAGTGTGAAACAAATCTGTCAGCTTATCTCCCTTCCCTTGTTGAAAAAAGAAGTAAGGGACATAGTCACTACTTTAAAATAATAGCGCAAGGTCTTCAAAATGTTTTTAATTAAACATACAGTATATCGCCAGATATACTATACATACATTCATGTATACATCGCTATTTCAGAGCATAAATCCTAATATATATATATATATATATATATATATATATATTTATATTTAATCGTCAGACTTGGTGATTCAAAATACTCTGGTTTTTGTTGAATCACCAAGTCTGACGAGCAGATCGATGCTAGATTCGAGTCCATAGCATCAATGGGGGCCCTTGAGCCAATCATCTGTGTAATGTGCGTAAAAGTTCGATAATCAATATATATGTATGTATATATGTATATATGTATGTATTTATGTATATATACATATATACATATATACATATATGTATATATGTATGTATTTATGTATTTATGTATATATGTATATATGTATGTTTTTATGTATTTATGTATATACATATATACATATATGTATATATGTATATATGTATGTATTTATGTATATATACATATATACATATATACATATATACATATATATATACATATATATATATACATATATACATATATACATATATATATATATATATAAACAAGCAAATTATAAACGTAAACATGTAAGTATGTTTTTGAAACGGTGCGCGAGTTTGAAATTAGAAATTAGAAATTATAAGCTTTCACCGTATTTTAGACTAAAGAAATTTCTAGCCTGATAGTGGGGTTTATAACCCTCGGAGAAATGGAAAAAGATGAGTGTTGCCGTACACATGTACGGCAACACTCATCTTTTTCCATTTCTCCGAGGGTTATAAACCCCACTATCAGGCTAAACATTTCTTTAGTCTATATATATATATATATATATATATGTATATAAGTATATATATGTGTATATATATATATATATATATATATATATATATATATATATATATATATATATATATATATATATCTGCGTGTGTATGTATATATGCATATATATACATATGTGTGTATGTATATATATATATATATATATTGTTATACTTTGGGATGGTCATGCTGCAATAAACAAATTCAAAAACGAAATATATATATCCATGTACATATATAATGTCCTGGATACCCTCGTTAAAACGTACTGCGTTGACTGGGATATCGGATAAGCCGTACGAAATTTTCGAATAAAAACTTGAAATTGCCAAGCGAGATATTTGTATTGACGTTGACTCTTAGATTGCTGTCCCATTACGGGAAATTTCGAAGGCAGAGTTTACCCTGGAGATTTCTGCATTACCATGTCAGTCCTGAAAAATGTGAAGACAACATGACTCTCCCGGAGCTATAATCCATTGTGTGAGCAGAGAGAAAGTCGATCAGAGTTGTAGTGCTGCGCAGAAACACCTGTTGCTATTTGTGTAACAATAAGAACCATTGGTGGGACTTCAGTTAACACCTGGAAAAGCAAGATAT
Source organism: Eledone cirrhosa (assembly GCA_964016885.1). Classification (NCBI taxonomy): domain Eukaryota; kingdom Metazoa; phylum Mollusca; class Cephalopoda; order Octopoda; family Eledonidae; genus Eledone; species Eledone cirrhosa. The sequence goes on along the minus strand of OZ024740.1, from coordinate 272,521,498 downwards.
GATAGAGGGTGGCCACAGACACCAGTAGAGGAAACAACAACAGAAAACCTCTGAGTGAAGATCATGACTGCAGATGCTGCTAGTGCTATTTGCAGAACACAATCAGTTGCAGCTGCAAGATAGCCAGAGCTGAAACACAGTTCGTTGTCTTATTTTTAGTGTAACAGGCATTTGTAACACAAATAACAATACTTTTAACGAGGTCGGTAATAAAAACACTTTTAATGAGGTCGGTAATAACAGTACTTTTAATGAGGGCGGTAATAAAAATACAAATATTTCGCCAAATGCTTTCAAACTTTCTCAAGACACAAAGGGATACACAAACAGAGCGTGCTGCGCTAAACTAGAGACAAGCATTAAAATTCTAGACTATAATCATTACGAAAAACGTTTCAAATACATGGAAATATTACGTGACAAAAAACAGCAGACGTAATAATTGTTTCTACGTTAGGCACAAAGCCAGCAATTACCCAGTGCATTGCTGGTACAATATTTTATCGACCCCGTAAGGATGAAAGGCAAAGTTAACCTTGGCGGGATTCGAACTCAGAATGGCAAGGGCCGTAACTCTATGCGTCAAAGCATGGTGTCCGACCCTCTACCGATACTGCCAATCCACCAATAATGATTTCTAGTATAGGCACAAGGCAAGTAATTTGGGGGTGGGGAAAGTCGATTAAATCGACCCCAGTACGTTACTGGTGAAATATTTTATCGACCCCGTAAGGATGAAAGGCAAAGTTAACCTCGGCGGGATTTGAACTCAGATTATGAAGGGCCATAACGCTGTACTGCAAAGCATGGTGTCTTATGCTCTAATGATACTGCCAATCCACCGCCCTAGCAGACGTAATAATGAAATGTATGATGAAGGGCGAAAAAAAGAAACATCCTCTATTTATGTATAGATTAAGTAAATGTGAACGAGTACCTCTGGCGTTTTCCAATATTATTTCTTCAAACATTCACAGCTTCTGGTTGATAAATTCGTTTGCATACATAGAGTTTTCGATTTGATAAATGAAATCCTCACAAAGGACCATAATTCTTTTCCAGTAATCTTTCCTTTCAGTAAGTGGCACCTTACATGCTGTGTGCAAGAATCTATATATATTCGATTAGCAGTTACTTCAACATACTCCAGTTCTCCAGATGAACTGAGAATCGTTCCTGAGAATATATGAACTGAAATATCCTACATTTGGACAATCTGAGTTGTATTTAAAACAGACGATGAAACGAGAAAGCAAGCACAACAAAAGCAACATACACCAGCCGAGAGATGCCTACTTCAGTATATGGCCAAAGGAATACCAGAATTGTAATAAAAGTCATATTCTAACTACACAATCCCTACCATTACCAATACCAACACCAACACTACCTAAACCAACACCAACACTACCAACACCAACACCAACACTACAAACCCCACCAATACCGACACTAACACCAACACTACAAACCCTAACACTACCAATACTAACACCAACACCACAAACCCCACCACTACCAACACCAATTCTGCAAACATCGCCATTTCAAACACCAACACCACAAACCCCACCACTACCAACACCACAATCCCTACCACTACCAACACCAACACGAACAACACACACACTACCAACACCAGTACAGCAAACATCACAATTCTTACCAAAACCAACACGACTTCCACTATCAACACCAACACCACAATCCCTACCACTACCATCACCAACACCACAACCACTACCAACACCAACACCACAATCACTACCACTACCAACACCACTACCACTGCCAACACCAACACTACAAACCCCACCACTACCAACACCAATACCAACACCGCAAACAACACAATTACAACCACCAACGACAACAACACTATGACCACGACCCACCACCAACACTACCACCACTACCACCACGACCCACCACCAACACTACCACCACTACCACCACGACCCACCACCAACACTACCACCGCTTCCAACACAGTCGTTGCCGCCATTAGTACAACAATGACTTTGACCTCTACCACTCGTTCACTTCTCATTGTCTTTTAAGAGGAAGAATTTCAACATTGCAAAAGGCAGCTGGTTAATATATGAATACTGCATAGAAACAACAGCAAGACGAACAATAACAACAACAACAGCAGCAGCAACAACAATAACAACAGTATCGTTGTACGGAAGCAACAACAACAACAACAACAACAACAACAACAACGATGATAGTAAAAATAGTCTCAACATCAATAGTAACAGTAACATACAAGATATAGAAAAAATTAGGGGGGAATTTTGGGGGATTTTATTTTTTATTTTTTGTTCCTGTAGTTTTGCTTTATTAATTTCTTTGGCAGGTGAATTGGCAGAATCGGTGGAGGGTTGGACGCCATGCTTTGATGCATAGAGTTACGGCCCTTGCCATTCTGAGTTCGAATCCCGCCGAGGTTAACTTTGCTTTTCATCCTTACTAGGTCGATAAAATAAAGTACCAGTAATGCACTGGGTATTTGCTGGCCTTGTGCCAATAGTATAAACAATTAATTTCTTTGGCAGTGTCGGTAGAGGGTCGGACGCTATGCTTTGAAGCATAGAGTTACGGCCCTTGCCATTCTGAGTTCGAATCCCGCCGAGGTTAACTTTGCTTTTCATCCTTACTAGGTCGATAAAATAAAGTACCAGTAATGCACTGGTTAATTGCTGGTCTTGTGCCAAAAAGTAGAAACAATTAATTTCTATAAAATTCTCCGTAACATACACAATAAACATTTTTTTTTTTAATTCTCCTCTTTCTTCGTTATCATCGTCATCGTCGTCGTCGTCGTCGTCGTCGTCGTCGTCGTCGTCGTCGTCGTCGTCGTAGTAGTAGTAGTAGTAGTAGTGTTGCTGCTTCTGGTCGGGCTGGTGCTGAGGGTGGTGCTGGCTGCGGTTATGGTAGTAGTAGTAGTAGTAGTAGTAGTAGTAGTAGTAGTATTTCTGGTGGTAGTGTTGTTGCTGTTGTGTTGGTGGTGGTGGTGGTAGTGGTGTTGGTGGTGGTGCTGGTTCTAGACGGGCTGGTAGTGTTGGCTGCGGTTGTGGTAGTAGTAGTAGTAGTAGTAGTAGTAGTAGTAGTAGTCATGATCAACACCGTCATCAGTAACGCCATCTATATTATTTTAATTCACACCATCACCATCATCATCATCATCATACCACTATCACTATATTATCATCGTCATCATCATCATCATCATCAACATACCACTATCACTATATTATCATCGTCACCATCATCATCATCAGCATCATACCACTATCACTATATTATCATCGTCACCATCATCATCATCATCATCATACCACTATCACTATATTATCATCGTCACCATCATCATCATCATACCACTATCACTATATTATCATCGTCACCATCATCATCATCATACCACTATCACTATATTATCATCGTCATCATCATCATCATCATCAACATACCACTATCACTATATTATCATCGTCACCATCATCATCATCATCATCATACCACTATCACTATATTATCATCGTCACCATCATCATCATTATCACCATACCACTATCACTATATTATCATCGTCATCATCATCATCATCATTATCACCATACCACTATCACTATATTATCATCGTCATCATCATCATCACCATACCACTATCACTATATTATCATCGTCACCATCATCATCATCATACCACTATCACTATATTATCATCGTCACCATCATCATCATTATCACCATACCACTATCACTATATTATCATCGTCATCATCATCATCACCATACCACTATCACTATATTATCATCGTCACCATCATCATCATCATCACCATACCACTATCGCTATATTATCATCGTCACCATCATCATCATCATTATCACCATACCACTATCGCTATATTATCATCGTCACCATCATCATCATTATCACCATACCACTATCGCTATATTATCATCGTCACCATCATCATCATTATCACCATACCACTATCACTATATTATCATCGTCATCATCATCATCATTATCACCATACCACTATCGCTATATTATCATCGTCACCATCATCATCATTATCACCATACCACTATCACTATATTATCATCGTCACCATCATCATCATCATTATCACCATACCACTATCACTATATTATCATCGTCACCATCATCATCATTATCACCATAAACATAATCCCTATCATCCTATTTATTCATCTTCATCATCTTTGTCACCAACATAAACAATACTATAGCTCACAGCAACAGTCAACAACAACAATAACAACAATAACAACAACAACAATAATATCAGATGTAACAAATAATTGTCTCTACTTTTGGCACAAGGCCAGCAAATATCACAGGTTATTACTGGTACTTTATCTTATCGACCCCGTAAGGATGAAAGGCAAAGTTAACCTCGGCGGGATTTGAACTCAGATCATAAAGGGCCGTAACTCTTTGCTGCAAAGCATGGCGTCCGACTCTCTACCGATACTGCCAATCCACCGCTCATAATATCAGATGTAACAAATAATATGATATCATCAACAACAAATGAATCGAATTGACAAAATGGTGGTTTTGTAAGTTGTGATTGTTGTATGTGAAAGCGTGTGGCTGAGTGGTTAGAGAATTGGATTCGCAATCGTGCGGTTGTGAGTTCGATTCCTGGTCCGGGCGATGTGTTATGTCCTTGAGAAAGATATTTTATTTCACGTTGCTCCTTCTACCTGGAGTTGCGACCAATAGATAGGATTAGCAATTGGAAAGACCAATGGAAAAATTGTTTCATCGGTCCGATTTGACGAAAGTTGCTCGACTGTCGATTGTTGTATGTGTTTGTGGAAATAGAGTGTGTAGTCTTGATGGAATTTGTTGGTTGTAGAGATAGGGGGTTGTGGTCTTGATGGGGGCTGTTTGTGTTTGTGGAGATAGGGGATTGCGGTTTTGGTGGGGGTTGTTATTTGTGGAGATAGGGGGTTGCGGTTTTTTGTGGGACTTGTTTGTGGAGATAGGGGGGTTGTGGTCTTGGTGGAAGCTGTTGTTTGTGGAGATAGGGGTTGTGGTGTTGATGGGAGTTGTTGTTTGTGGAGATGGGTGATTGTGGTTTTGGTAGGAGTTGTTGTTGTTATTTGTAGAGATGGGGGGGTTGTGGTCTTGGTAGGAGTTGTTGTTTGTGGAGATGGGGGGATCTTCACTGAAGTTGTTGCTGATCAGAATATGGCGGAAAGTTTTTATAATTTCCCTTTGAAGTTATTAAATCTCGGGTTCGATTCCACAGAGCCGCACTTCGGCAAGTCTCTTCTGCCATACTGGCCCGTTGCCAAGCTTTGATGCTCGGTGGGATGGAGGCATCAGAACATTTTGGGTGGGCTCTTTTTCGAAACGTATTTCATAAGGGCCTTTTTATACTCTATTTGTCAGAATCTGAGTATACAATTGAAAAGATGTTTCTACCATACAAGGCCAATCGTTAGGATCTGATGCTCTGTGGGAAGGCATCAGAACATATTGAAGCTTATTTCATGGTGTCTTCTTTTTTTTAGATATATATTCTACTTTCAGAATCTGAGGGTACTCCATTGGAAAGTGAGTGACGGGAGAACAGTGCTATCATATGTCTCCCATGCTCCACATCTTCGCGAGGAAGTGGCTGATGCAGTAATGTGCCAGCTTCACCATTCGGTAATCAGGAGAAGGGAGGTAGGTATAAAAGCCAAACTCGCTATCTTCAATTCGGTATTCGTGCCAATCCTTACCTATGGTCATGAATCTTGGGTAATGTCCGAAAGAATACGATCTCACGAACACAAACGCCCAAAATAGGATTCCTCTGAAGAGTGTTTAGAGTAAAGTTACTCTATAAAGTACGTAGCTCTGGGATCAGAGCGTCACTCCAGGTAGAGCCGCTACTTCTCTGAATTGAGAGATTACAGTTCTGATACTATAGAGATGTGGTTAGAATGTTTGAGTTATATATGTAACGTCATCATGCGGCATCACTGGAGATTTGTGAATCCTAACATCCATAGTTACTTTAAAGTTTTTATTTGTGTATTATTCACGTGTAGAGAAGAAGTGCTAGAATACATTGATTAGATTTACGTCTATTGTGTATTTCTTCAGCTGAAGACAACAAGATTATATAAAATCTCATGGGATGATTTGTGGGTAATGCATCTGATGATGACCTGGCGTGATTTGTCTATATGTATGCATGCTGCCTGTCTAGAGATACGACGGGTGGAGGTGAAGCATGGCCTATTATGTAATAGGTTCGTAGTCGTTGCAGATAATAATAGCTTTGGTTTTATTATATGGAAACTACGTGATATGGCAGCTGCAGTTTGATAATGTCTGTCTTCCTCATATGTTGGCTGTTACAGTCCTGTTACGTATGCTGAGTTAGGGAAGGTGGATGATCCGTGTTTGATTGCCGAATTTGGAGGGTGAGTACGGTTTGGTTTGGCAGGAGTTCGGATTGGGGTTCGGTTTAGGGCGTTTGCTAAGTGCTTGTGGGCTGATTTGAGCAATAACGTTCTTATTTACGTGTTGTTAGCAGCAATAGTAAGCAGATTGTTAACTTAAGAATGTGTGGGAATTAAAATGCCCAACCTCAGATGAGAGAAGAAAATACAACAGGTCCAAACAGTCACATTGTACCGACCACATAAACTCTGCATATCACAATATGAAGCGTGGTTGTCAGTAAATAGACAAAGAATTATTTCGTATCCAGAGTTTAGGATCTCTGAGTCGGCAGCTGAAGACTATAGCCTTCAGCTGAGAGATCTGAGGAGTTACACAACAACACACTTGCAATTTTGAATATTTTGAACTCACAACCGAGAATAAATCAAACTAAATACTGTGGTACATATAATCCAGTTACTACTTCAACGTCTCATTTCGCCTCACAAATGTGTCCAGCTTCAAGTTTTATAGAATATAGTGATATCATTTTCTTAATTGTCCGTCTGCTCTCTACCTCTACTTATCTTTCTCCCTCTATCTCTACCTCTCCTTCCACCTCACCTTCTCTCTCTTCTTCTCTCTCATCCTCTACCTCTACCTCTACCTCTTCCTCTCTCTCTCTTCCTTTCCCTCTTTCGTGTAGAGTTTTCTATTTGTTGTTTTAGTCAAACAGACGACGACGTTGTTCAACATAGTAAAATCTTAGAGTTTTATAACTTATTGATGCTAATAGGTGAAAGTTATAATTATTAGTTTTAGTACAGAGTTTGAATTCGTTTTGGATATGGACTCCAGACTTATAGTTTCCGTTTCACTTCAAAACATGTTGAATCAAAACACGTATGCACACAAACACATACGCTCATATATATATATATATATATATATATATATATATATATATATATATATATATATATATATATATATATATATATATATATATATATATATATATATATATATAAGTATATGTGTGTGTGTGTGTGTGTATATATATATAATATAATGAAGTAAATATGTGTTTGTATATATATATATGTGTGTGTGTGTATGTATATATATATGTGTGTATATATGTGTGTATATATGTATATGTATATATATATATATATATATATATATATACATATATATATATTTCTGTATTTGTATGGGTGAGATTGTGTATACGTGCATACACATGTCTGTATATACACATGTTCACATGCATACACACACATATCTATATATAAATATAGATAGATATATACATACATACATACATACAAGTGTAAAAACAAATATGTATACACAAATTCATACACATATGTACACACACATATGTACACACATATATATATATATATACACACACATATATATATATGTGTATGTATATGTATATATACATACACATATATATATATATACATGCATACATACATACATGTATGTATGCATGCATGCTTGTATACATACATACATACATACATACATACATACATACATACATACATACATACATACAGACATACATACATACATACATACATACATACATACATACATACAGACATACATACATACATACATACATACATACATACAGACATACATACATACATACATACATACATACATACATACATACATACATACATACATACATACATACAGCCACTAGATGCTGCTAATGTCTGAAATAGCAACCACTTAACACATGAGATAAAACGTGACACATCTCGACGCCGATTAGACTAGACTAGTAATATTATTTAGTATTATTAGTTGTCACCTATTGAATTGACAGACAATAAACTCCTAGTGTTTCAAATTTCTGCTCTTCTTTTCTATTAAAATAAATCTTCACTCTAATGCTTTATATCGAATCTGATTCGTTCTTTAAGTAAACAGGGTGTTAGGTTTGTGAAACAGTTCGCCATCAAGTTCGTTTTTTTTTTGTTTTTTTGTGATTGAACTTCTTTCTGTTGTATTCTACAGAATTGTGGATCTTTTTGTAAGAGGAGAAGGGTGTTTGTTTGGCCTAGATCCAAACACTATTGTTAAAGTTAAGTTAACGTACTGTCTGTCCTGAAGTACAAGGACCATCAGACCTCGTGTTTATCCTGGTTTAATTCCTATTAAACGACTGAGAGTACATGATAATGTTGCAGGGCGAATTACCAGCACACTGCTGGTACTCATTTTTTGTTTTATTTTGTTGTTTTTTTTTTTTGGTGTGTGTTGTTTTTTCGCTTTTTCTTGGCAGCTGTGTGGAATGAAACAATATGAAATGAAGTGGGACGCTCAACTCGTTGCCACGTCCAGGCATCACTTTACGATCGTGAGTCAATTAACTAAATCACTAGGCCACGTGGCACACTAAACCAATGTTAGAATCCTGAAATCTGTGCCTCAAGTTACTATGAGTCATTCATTAATTTACATTAGTTCATTACTCCAGCTGCTTAAAGTAAGAGGAGTTTGTCTTATATCTCTTGACATGATTTAATACTAGGTGGAATAGGACAGCAAGATGTTCTGAGACAGCTATGCTGTGAAATACAGCTAGGTGGCCTGAGTCAGCAATATGATTTGGACTGCTAGGTGATCTGGATCTGTTAAGTAATGTGGTACGGCGTAGGTGCACTTGCACTACTAAGTGATCTTGACCTGTCTGATGATCTGAGACTGATAATCTGGGCAGCAAATGCACGGAGAAAGCTAGGTGTACGGAAACAGCTAGAAGTACTGAGATAGCTGAGTGTCTTCAGATAGTTTATTGATCAGCGAGATAAACTGTAGCAGCTAAATTGACTAAGACTGTTGTGTGGTGTGGGACAAGGTGGAGAAATTTAACTGCTAGATTGATTGATACATTGAGGTAGCCTATGACAATCGGGTAACCTTTGACTGCTAAAGAACGGGCACACTAAGTGACACTAAGATGGCTTTGAACAACTAAATGGCCTGATAGAGCTAGGTGATCCGGGACAGCCCTATAAACTAAGCTAGAGTACCCGCATTAACTAAAAGTATTATACGTTGTCGCTAGAGTACCCAAAATTTTCAGCCAAAAGTTACTTGAATCACATGTTACTGTCTTTAAAAACATTATACAATGGATATCGTTGCCCGGGTTACACAGTACTCGAGAAAGGAATAGGCTGAATACAGCTGGAATCTCTTCGACAATTCATGGGTGGTTTGGGACTAAATTACAGCACCTACAATGTCATCAATAAGATGAACATCAGGAATAAACAATGTCAATGTTAACAACCGACGGGGTGTGCACTAGAATGGAGACTCTAATAGAGATGTCCGCGAGATGAATATCAACAACAACAGTGATAATATTTGTATATTTATCAACACGAATACCATGTATGTATATATATATATATATATATATATATATATATATATATATATATATATATATATATATATTCATTAGTTAAGCAAAACAAGACCACAAATTTCACAAGGAAGACATTATTAAAAGATTGTCAACATATTTTAGTTTGATGTAAGGAATGTAGAGAATAATAATAATAATATTAATAATAATAATAATTGTTTCTACTTTAGGCACAAGGCCAGCAATTACCCAGTGCATTACTGGTACTTTATTTTATCGACTCCGTAAGGATGAAAGGCAGATTTAACCTCGGCGGGATTTGAACTCAGACTGTAAAGGGACGTAACTATGCTAGAAAGCATGGCGTCCAACCCTCTAACGATACTGCCAATAATAATAATAATGTCCGTTTACAATTGTTTTTAAATATGTTAATTATTTTCAACTGAACCAGATCAATAATGATATATAGTCATTTATCCAGAAATATTATATGGAGTAGCGAAACAATTGTAAACGGACATTATTATTATTAATATTATTATTATTATTCTCTACATTCCTTACATCAACCTAAAATATGTTGACAATCTTTTAATAATGTCTTCCTTGTGAAATTTGTGGTCTTTTGCTTAACTAATGAATATTTCCAGCTCTGCGCTCCTAACTTCTGCATGAACCCAGCCACCTAGCTGCTTTCTACTGCATATTGTACATTGAGCACACGCCTTTACGCTTTGGCTTCTAACTAATTCACCACTCTCTCCTCTCTTATCTCCTCTCCTATCTCCATCTCTCTCTCTCTCTCTCTCTCTCTCTCTCCCACTCTCTCTGTGGAAGAAATCGGCTGTGTCCATACGCGGAGAGGGGATGGTCTCTACCAGTCTTTAATAATATGCTTAAGAAGCGCCGTATGCACTAAAGAGTCCTTCCGTCCCCACCAGGAGTTACACGCCCATACATACACTATGCATAGGTTTTTTTTTTATTAACATCCTATATTTTAATGAGTAAATATATACACTCACAGCCATATATATTTAGATTCGTAGTAAAATTAAGCCCAGCGATGGTAGTAGTTGAAGATTTTTTTTTATTAAAATATAAATAAATATTACTAAAGAAATACGGTTTTAGGAAGCCGTTGCTATGCAAACACCGAGGCTAACGCCCTCTGGTGGTATCCAGCAGAAGCAAGGGGGACAACCGTCTATGCATTTCAGGCTTGACTGGCCTTCGTCAGGACGGTCCCTTCCACCGCTTGCTACTGCTGGACTTGAAAACAGTCGAGAATATATAGTTTTCTCGTCTGTGTAAATGAGGTGATTAATCTCATTTGCATATGAAGCTGCATAAGTTGGCTCAACTCATATTAGAAGGCCAGTCAAGCCTGAAATGCTTAGACGGTTGTCCCCCTTGCTTCTGCTGGATACCACCACATGGCGTTAGCCCCGGTGTTAGCATAGCTACGGCTTCCTAAAACCCTATTTCTTTAGAAATACGACATTTCTATACATCTTTATATATATAAAAGCGAGGATGTGTGTGTGTCTGTGTACAACTTTGCATGCATAAGGCTTTCACAATTACCAACTGAATTTGACCAGATTTTCTGTGCACGTTGCACATGTCGCTAAGATTGTCACATCAGAGACATTTTTCAAATCGACCCACGTTGAGCAATAAAAAATCGATATCAAAATTATCGGTAGAAAAATTGATGTAAGGAAGATAACAAACTTTATTGACAATCCTTATAAAAAAGGGAGATAACCTTTTCACCAAATATATACATTTGCATTAATTATTGAAACTTCTGCTTATTTTTACAAGTTGGGGACAAATAATGTTCTTCTTTTACTTCCTAGCTATATATTCTTAACATAATTTCAAACCCCGAGCAACGCCGGGTAAATCTGCTAGTATTGTATAAAGCTATGCTTGAAGCGAAATCTTATTTCTTTTCTATAAATAAGTATGTTACTATACTCTTCCGTGATTTGTTGCAAATCAGACGGCATTTTGGCTAATTTCGTAGACTATCAGTATTTCTATAAGAGTAGATTTCTCACTCTTCGCTGCTAAACTATTCCTATTAGTAGAGAATGGTTTGCTGTGAAGGATCTCTCGTGATATTTTCCACAGTGCAACGTAACTAATTCTCAGGAGAGACACAGACAGACAAAGACAAGAAATAACCGACCCTAGTACCGACTGGTACTTTATTTATCAACCCTTTACATAGAAAGCACAAAGTTGACTTCGATGAATTTTTATCTCAGCTTGAATCGGACTAGATCAAATACCACGATTCATTTTATGCAAATCTCTAAAGATTCAGTTATGTCATCGTCTTAAGCAATTATATACCTGAGTACAAATACATTTCTGTAAGGGTGCATGATCAACGTGTCTGACAATGATTACTAATGTATATGCGTAAATAAATAAACATAGCCATGTGGTTATTGTTGCGGTTATTTAATCGTATCACGCGGAAAAACCTGATCGAAAGACTTCATCTAAGATCATTTCATTGTTTTAGGCTAAAGATTATTCGTTAATTATAATTATGAATTTTGCATGTTTTGAAGACTCGTATGAGAATTCTGATCTAAGGTGAGTTGGGTAGACTTTCCATCTATTTCTACCGAATCAATTGATCACTTAGGACTCCATCGTTAAGTCGTTTACTAAGATTTACACATAAAATATATATATATTGACGTCTCTAGATTTGATAATCAATTTAATTAATATCACCCTACTTACTACAACGTTGGCGTATAAGAAATAGCAATAAAATATACCTCAAATTACATTGCACGTTTTCAGAAAAGATAATGAAGTCATAGATACACCATGCCTGCAAAATACAGGTTAGTCATGGCTGGAATATTTTTAACCATATGTGGGTTTGGATCGGGCTGGGTTCGGGTTAAATGGATTTCATCCTTGGTAGGATGAAATACAGTTCCGAACAGGGTTTCTATTGCAATTACAACATAAGTGAATGTTGCGAAGCATTTAAAATGGCGGGCTTTACCGCTCTTGATTTAAATTTGAACGGACGCAATGACTTAAAATTGATACAGAGAAATATAGAAAAGAGTTTAGTTACAGTTTTCATTATATAGCTTTTCCGTATATATTATTTTTTTCCTGCTTTGAGTCAAGGATTGCCACCATATTGGAAAACTGTCTTCAGTCATATCTGGGGTATATTTTCTAAGTTTGGTACTGATGTTAACGATCTCATTTTGTCCAACTGCAATCAATGCTACAGAAGAAGTGTGTGTGTGTGGGGGGGGGGGGGGGGGGGTGTTCTCAAAGTTCAAATCAAAATATGTCTCGATCTTTTACGTAATGATAGAATGCGAAACAAGGGGAATGGTGACATTACAAATCTATCAACTTCCAAATCTATGCAACAGACATAGAAATGTAAGAAAATAAATTGAAAAGTGAATCTTGAAGCCAACTAAATGTATATACCTCGGAGGTAAAGCATTGAGTTTCTGATACACACACACACACACACACACACACACACACACACACACACACACACACACACACACACACACATGTATGTGTGTGTGTGTGCGCGTGTTTGTGCAGTTATTTGTGGTTATGCAGTTGTGTGTATCAGTGTGTTATTTAAATATGACATAATAGAAGATTCGAGCGTAACAGTTCATCTGTATTTTAAATTAAAATCTTGATTCTTGTATAAGTAATATTTCCATTACTCCGTACAATGCAATGCATGCACCAACAACATCGCAGTATTTGAATATATACATATGTCTAAAATTACTGATTGATGGCATTGAAACAGTCTAAATTTTTCATTTTCAGAAACTCTTACCGAAAACAAATACTGTATGAAAATTATTATTATTGGATCATCAAGTATGAAATTTGTAGAAATTTGGGGGTTTTTTTTCTATAAATTTCTACAAATTTCATACTTGATGACCCAATATAAAGAAGTAATGCACTGGGATAATTGCTGGCCTGAAAGTAGAACCAAACAACAAAATTGAAAAAGAAAGAGAAGTCTTCCCTGTCTTTATATCTTTTTGTATTTGAAAACAGAGGACAGAAGGCCATAACTAAACACTGAAAAATATATCTTCGCAGGCAATTGTGTCAATCTACATTCTGAAGTGGTTTTAATTGGGATCTGAATCTGCAACGTAATTTCGTCTTGCCATATTATACGAGGATCGGCTAAAAAGTTCATATGCTGACCAAGATACTCTCATGGCATGAGCAAATGATGTTTATTTTTTCAAAATAGTCCCTTAAAGAAACAAAGTAGTTATTAATAAGAAAAACTGAAATTAATGCATGCAAGATTTCACAGCTCAAGCATCACTTCTTCATAGTGAGCCTATGACCTTTTCAGCTGATCTTCGTATATGTAATATTCACAGAAAATATCATTCAAGTAGGTAATGTCGGGAATAGTCTAACTTATGCACAAGACCAACATATTTGAAGGAGGTCATAGTCCAATGATATTACTCCAGTATGTGAATGATCCTTTATCGATTCTACCAATTTACAGCCCTTGCAATTCGATAAATATTGAGACCTTTTTACAAAGCACAAATAACCTATATTTCAAGGAATTAGTAATAAGATTATTGTACCACCCATGCTTCTCTCTGTGGTATCGCAATAATACGATACAAGAATTGATGCCGTGACCAGGATTATTTTTGCCTGGAGCTTTTCGGATTTACCTATAACTTTATAGCGCTCACTAAATAAACCAATAAATATTACACTGTGTTGATATAACAATATACATATGTTATTGACGCCAAATATCTTCTGTCCAATAAGTGATATATAATTTGGAACATCGTAGCAAACCACGATTGTAACAGCAACGCAGACCTTTGGATATTATTAAATACACAGTCAACTTTGCAAATTGAAAGAAGTATATTGCTTAATAAACTAAATATTGACTATCTCTTGAGACCTGTATGAAAATAGAATTTATTTAAAATATTTTCTTTGGGACGTGTATTGATTGAGCTAACCCGAAAGCGTTATAGCAAAGTAAAAATATAATGTTACTTTGATGTATACATATATGTATACATATTTTAGTTCATATACTGACAGATATGTCCGTCAATGTTAACTGATAATTTTTTTACTAATTGTATTTTCATTTTAAATGAATCGTTTAAAAAAGAGGGAGCCAAATTTAATAAAATCAGTCTTTTGCTCGCAAAAAAATAAATAACTCTCAATTTAATATTAACCACCTCCAATTTCCCATCCACGATACTTTTGGTATTTTGAAGGGCAGCAGATTGAAGAATGTGGTGTCCCTTAACTCCTTGTGGAGTCGTAAGAGTGCCGTAGTGACATACGGCGTTTCTTGGGCATTTTAAGCTTGGCGAAGCCCATCCCTCTCCAGGTGTGAACACAGTAGATTTCGTTCAGAGAATGATAGAAAGTGAGAGTGAGGAAGTGAGAAAGAGACAGAAGAATCAACCTCAGTACTAGACTGGTACTGTTTTTTATCGAACTCGAAAGGATGAATGACAAAGTTGTCCTCAGCGGGAATTTGAACTCAGAGGGCCGAATCGAATTCCACAAAGTATTCTATCCGACACTCTTACGACTTATAACAGAAAATATGGAATCCCAAATAATCATGCTTTGTAATATTTAGTTACATCCCCTTTTTTATTCCGAGTTCAAATCCTGCCGGGGTTAACTCTGCCCTTCATCCTTACGGGATCGATAAAATAAAGTACCAGTAACGCACTGGGGTCGATTTAATCGATTTCCCTTCCCCTTCAAATTGCTGGCCTTGTGCCTAAAGTAGAAACAATTATTATTATTATTAGGGCGGTGTTTTGGCAGTATCGGCAAAGCGTCAGACACCATGCTTTGCAGCACAGAGTTATGGCCCTTTGCGTTCTGAGTTCAAATCCCGCCGATGTTAACTTTGCCTTTCATTCTTACGGGGTCAGTAAAATAAAGTACCAATAACGCACTGGGATAATTGCTGGCCTTGTGCCAAAATAGAAACAATTATTATTCGCCCACCTATTACTGAGAGGGTTGTAGGGGCAGAGTCTCCCCCGACTGCCGTTGCTTAGGTGCCTTTCCAGAGATCCAGGCCACTCGGCACGCTCGTGTCAGCCAGAGAATATCTTTAAGGCATTTAACATCTCGGTCCGAATTTCATCCTCCCCAGCGGCTTTGTCACATTTGAGTTCTTTAATTGCTCTTGTGACCTCAGCCTCCGAGAGATTAGTCATTGTTCCGAGATGCACCTCGTGTACATCAGAAGATTTTGTTGTGATCGGGTTTAGGAGACCAATTTCTGTCATTGTAATTTTGTATAACAGTTTATTTGATGTGGAGAAACACCTGATTAAATTCGATGAATGGACTCGTCTAAATATTTGAGGAATTGACAGATTCAACAACAATATATTACTGCTGATTTATTTTATTGACTCAGAAATAATCAAATAGAAAATTATCTCGAGCTGGATTTAAAGGTGGAATCGACGAAGAAAATTAAATATTGTAATTGAATTAGCCCAAAGCTATATTGTTTCACACTTTCACGTATTTGCAGCTATTATCATATGTATTTCCCTTGATCAGTGGGTGCAGCATAGCCGATTGTTTAAGAAGTGTGTATGTATTGTCCCATAACACCTGATAGAGTCGTAGGGGCACCGTATTGAAATACGGCGTTTTTTTGGCTACTTGAAGCCTGGCGGAGTCCATGCCTCTCCAGGCCTGAGTACAGTAGATTTCTTTCAGAGAAAGATGGAAAGTGAGAGAGGAGAAATGAGAAAGAGATATAGAGGAAGAATCGAGCCCAGTACAAGACTGGTACTTTTTTATCGACCTCGAAAGGATGAAAGGCAAAGTTGACCTCGGCGGGTATTGAACTCGGAGAGCCGGAACGAATAACTTAAAGCATTCTATCCGACGTTCTAACGACTCTGCCAATTCGCTGTCATCACTCTTACTGCGTGAGGGAAACTGGGTAGGCGGGAATTGTGTCGAAATCCATTAGATTGGCTGTACCCAAATATTGCGTAAAGGACATGTCCGTGTAATCACGTGCAAGTACATTTCATCCATCATCAGGCTGTTTCGTAATCGAATAACTGGAACGCTCATTGTCGAAACCAACAGAAATCCATTATGTTGATCTGAGTTCAAATCCCGCCGAGGTTAACTTTGCCTTTCATCCTTACGGGGGTCGATAAAATAAAGTACCAGTAATGTACTGGGTAATTGCTGGCCTTGTTCCTAAAATAGAAACAATTATGTTGATAAGCGATGTGTTAAAATTTAGTTATATAAGTAGAGCACAACACTGGTATGTATTTTTAAAAGGTAAGGCGACTTTTGTTTAACTAAATACGGAGTGGAGTTGGCTATCGGCAAGTAGGAGCTCCGCTAGGTGGCCTGGCTGTTCCAGCGCGTCTCCCTCACCAACCTCCAGGACAATTCTTTCTCCAATGTTACTGACACTTAAATTTCATTTACGGTGGTGAAATGCGAAAGGAATCATTATTATTAATATTAATATTAGTAATAATAAGGGCGGTGGATTGACAGTATCGGTAGAGGGTCGGTTGCCTTTCATCCTTACGGAGTCGATAAAATAAAGTACCAGTAATACACTGGAATAATTGCTAGCCTTGTGCCAAAAGTAGAAACGATTATATTATATTTTATTATATGCAGTATCGGTAGAGTGTTGGACACCATGCTTTGAAGCATAGTGTTACGTCCCTTTATGATCTGAGTTCAAATCCCACCAAAGTTAACTTTGCCTTTCATCCTTACGGGGTCAATAAAATAAAGTACCAGTAATGTACTGGGTAATTGCTGGCCTTGTGCCAAAAATAGAAACAATTATATTATATATATATATTATATTATATTATATTATATATTGGCAGTATCGGTAGAGGGTCGGACGCCATGCTTTCCAGCATAATTACGTCCCTTTACGATCTGAGTTCAAATCCCGCCGAGGTTGACTTTGCCTTTCATCCTTACGGGGTCGATAAAATAAGGTACCAGTAATGCACTGGGTAATTGCTGGCCTTGTGCCTAAAGTAGAAACAATTATATTATATATTATATTATATATATATATATATATAGTAATAATACATTTGAAGACTAAAATCTGTTATTTTAATAAATATATATATATAGAGAGAGAGAGGAGAGAGAGATGTGTGTGTGTGTGTGCTATGCTCTGGTCCGCACCTCGCGAAATCGGAGCGCCTGCTCTTCAACATTTTGTGAAAGAAACGGGTTCCACTGGTGAGGCGGTTTATCTAAAACCAACATGGAGGGCTTGGTTAGTCGTGGCTAATGATCCACAAATATGCACTGAGGCTATGACATCTCCAACTATTCCTAAACCGTGAACAGGTTTGGCCGACGTTTGTGAGACTGTTCTTTCCGCATTCGTTTCTTTGACTGAACTGTAGTCGTGGGTCACACGAAGACTAACACAGGGTGCCTGGCATCTAGAATGTTGTCATGCGCTCACAGCCATCTACCAGGCGGGCAATGAGGTCAGGGGAAATTCCCTTCAAGGGTTCTATAAAGAACTAGTTGTCGGAAAGTGCCAGTTCATGACAAACTTTACAGCCACAGAATTAATACCTACCTGAGATGCGCCTAGGTCGATAAAACCGTTCAGCACGCATTCGTCAAGTGACCGAGCATTTTGTGAGTTTTGTCGAACAGCTATTATCGCATGTAGGACGGATCCAGCTATCAGCCTACTCCATCATAAAGATCACCACGCCGCCTTCATTTGGCCGAGAAGTCAGGCAGTTTTCCTATCTAGTGGCTGAAGTGAAGGAGATTGTGTGCGGAAGACACAGACTACCCGCTTCGGTCAAGCCCTCATCAACTTTTTCAAGGTGGAAAGGAAGGTGAGGGTGGAGAAGGAAGTGCTGTCCCCACCCCAGTACATTTGTTTAAAGGAGGGTGAATCTAGTGTGTCTGTGTGTGTGTGTGAAAATGTAAGGATATTTTGTACGCCGAACAAAAATGTTTTATGTACTTCCACTAGATCTCGATAGCATAGGCACCATTCTAAGTACTGCAGTGGATTTAATAAAACATAAAAAACAACATTGAAGATGATGCGCTAGTATAACCAGAGTCGAAACATTGAAACCAGTAAAAAAAAATTAGAAGAATTTGTTGTTATTGTTGTTTAGCTAAATATGATCGAGTAAATCTTTGATGAAAAATAATTCAGCTATGATTTATTTTTTCATGAATGATTAATCTGAGAGCAGATTTTTCAATATGTCCTTCTGTTTTTAAGACAGTAGCGTGTGATTCGAGGTCAATTTTGCTTCTTTTTCAAGCAGATTGAGTGACTGCGTAAAGGTATATAATTTTATGTATATGC